>JALJCO010000306.1:380000-919324 GCA_023101725.1 Atherinomorus stipes | reverse complement strand
AAATAATGAGCAAGACAATGATACGATTGGTCAACGGTGATGCAAGTCACATGACCCCTATGATGCAAAGACGCACAGGTTCAGACAAAAGACTTCCGGAAGGAGAAAAGCGAGCAGCCAACTACAAGAAAAGGTCACAAGTGGTCACAATATCTGTGTGGCCACAGCTGGTATGTGCAGGAACGCCCCCACACCACAGCAAGCTAAATCTGAACTCACAGGACAATAGCACTTATTCATTCATTCATGCTACTTTAAGTATTGGTGAAATTAAGGAGTTTTGCTTCATGTACCAAGGTACAACACAAAGGACCCGGGCGGGATTTGATCCCACAGACTCCCAGGTGAAAGTTATGCGCGCTTACCAGTCAGCCAAAGGGATATTCCTTTGATTGATCCCTCCGATTGATCACACGCGCTTGGCTACTTGGCCACAGGAAATCCCTTTGGCTGACAGGTAAGTGCATGTTTCACTCACCCAGGAGTCTGTGGGATCAAATCACCAACTGGGCCTTCTGGATGCATACCTAGCCACATCTAGATAATTTCTGGTATAGAGGCCCATTCATCCTGCCCCCTTCACACCCATTTTATAGATACCTGCGGATCTTTGACTAATCTGAATACAGGTGTGAGTAAATGAACATATAAATTCCTAGAAATATGGTCACCTGGTTATTTTCCCTGGCCACCTCGAGGCCACCCCTAAATAAAATCTCCCTGCAGACGCCCTGCAGAGGAAACATCTGAGTCCACAGCTACAGAGGAGCGTGACAACCTGTGGGACCTTCGATTGCTAGTTAGTTTCCAATTACATCAGTATTGATTTTTGAAGTTTTAATGTCGGCTAGTTGTCGTTTAATTCTTGTTTCTTTCAGAAGAGGAGCAGACTAAAGCCAAATATCCGTGAAGAGATAATAAAAATCTAAAAGACTTTAAAAGTTTCACAAGCATCATGTAAAATTTATTCCAATACAAGTTTATACAGTGATGCAGTCATGGTCCCAGTTGCATAAAATGTCCTTTTCTCCTAGTCCTACTGCTTTCTCATGTCTCACCACAGTTGTAGTTATTCTGGGCTTGTTTTTCTATCTGAGAAAATGAGAAAAAAAAAGAGTTTGTTTTGGAGGATGGTGAATGGCGATGTATCAGTACAGGAATGTGCACCTGATAAGAAACACAAGACCCTCAAAGTCAGTAAATCTATTGACAAGAAAAAGAGCTGATATATCCATCATCTGTGCCTGGATCAGGATTCAGAATCACAGGGGGTTGGAGCCCAAAGAAATCTAAACTCTGGCACAAAATAAAAGGGCTTGAAACCTGGTCAGAAGCTAGCAGGTGTTCCCTGCACAGCATGGCAGAACCTGCTTTCATGCCAGGTTGAGTGAAGAGGAGGGAGTTAAGGAAGACATGATAAGTAGGGAAAGATATGACCTTCTGCTGTTTAACAGACTCATGTCTGAGATGATATAATTGACCCAAATATTCAATTCATAGTGTCCTGTTTCCATTTCAGGAATCTGGTTACTTTACAACATGATAATGTTAGAAAGATATTGCTTTATTTTGCCATCTATGATTGTTCTTATAATCAGTTAGTGAGTTTTTTTTTTTCTAGTAAACAAAAACAACAAAAAAAGGAAAAGTTGAAGTAGTGTCAAACACCTTGGTTGGTGCCCAGACCTCATGGGCCTATTTCAAGGGTTCTCAACCTTTTTCTTGATGGGGTCTAATTTTTCAGTCCAAACTGGTCCAGGGCCCATTCACATTTTAACACTGTATTCGTGTAATTGATCTCATTTTTGGTTTATTTATTTAAAAACTAAATCAAATCCACCTGCCTTTAACAGACTGAATCCAGTAAAACGTGGCGTGATAAACATGAATAACATGAAATAAAAATATATTATTGACCCAAACACATTTATATCACATATAATAGGGGGATTATCACGCTTACCGGAATTTTCCGGTATTTGGACACTTCCTCTTCCGGGCCATTTTAACAACAGCCGTTCCTGCTCTGTTATACTGTTTAAATCGGATAACCCACACATACTTAAGTTTTCATTCCAGACTGAAGTCATACTAAGGAAGAAGTGAATCAAAGCGATCCATCCGCCATGCGGAAGGGCCTAACTTTACAACAAAACCATACACGCACCCAGGCAGGTGGGGGCACAACACCGCCCCTCACAGCATGCTAGCATTAGCTAGCTAGCGTTTACTGACGTGCTTAACATTGTGCGTAAAACACACAAACATCTGAAAATCGAGTCTGTACCCCCCCGTTTCCAGTGGAACAACTGGGGACTGCCAAGAAAGGAGACGCTTCAGATGCTTGTGTGTTGCCAGCCGCACAAAGTTAGGCACGCCATCGAACTGGCTAATGCTAGCCTGCTAACGCGACTGTATAGTCTGCCGGCTACAAACAAACGTGTGTTGTTTTATTATAAAGTTCGGTCCTTCACCGCGGCGAATCGGTCGTTTTGATCCACTTCTTCCTTAGGATCACTTCAGTCTGGAAAGTTTAACAGAGTAGTACTCGGCAGACTACTGTTAGCAGGCTAGCATTAGCCAGCTTGATGACGTGCCTAACTTTGTGCGGCTGAAAACACACAAGCACCTGAAAGCATCTACCTTTTTTTGGCAGTCCCCAGTTGTTCCACTGGAAACGGGGGGGGGGGGGGGGGGTACAGACCCGATTTTCAGATGTTTGTGTGTTTTAAGACGCACAGTTATGCACGTCGGTAAACGCTAGCTGACTAATGCTAGCATGCCGGTGTTGTGCCCCACCGGCTACAAACAAAAATGCTACGTTGTTTTATTATAAAGTTCGGCCCTTCACTCTGGAGAATCGTTTGATCCACTTCTTCCTTAGTACCACTTCAGTCTGGAATCAGTGAAAATTTAAGTATAGGGTTGGCGTTTATTCACGTTATTTACGAAGTAAGGCAGGGGAATTGAACTGGGCCGGAAGTGGGCCCTCTAAGTGTTTCAAACCGGAAGTTCGGAACACGGAAGCGTGATAATCCCCCATTCATGGAATAAAACTAGACTCCTACAAGAACAAATGACAATTGTCTGTCCTCCAATCAGCTGTCAGTGAAATACTATAAGTTGTAATTGCCAAAGTAATAATAAATAAAAAAAATCATGAAAATCATGACATTGATTTTGAATTGTGGTTCAAAAGAAAAAAATTAAAAGCAAACACACAAAAAAAATAAAACCAATAAACAAGCATGATGGGACTCTGAAGCTAAATTTTGTTGAGCAACACTTTGAGGCAATCACTGCAATCAGGTGTTTTATGTAACATTCAAAAGATTTTTCCACCTCTGGTAGGTATGTTGGTCCACTGTAAAGGTGCTCTAATGTGTCTGGGACAGTTTTCTTTATTTTTTTATTATTATTTTCATCATTATTTCTTACCACATTTCAAAAGCAGTATTTTATTTCAATAAATTATAATTTGTAAATTTTAATTAATTATTAGTTTCTTTAGTTTCTTGCTATTTGAATTACTATTGGGAATTTAGTCTTTTCTTTAATTGGGGGTTGGAATAATTTTGAGGATGACTGTATATATGTATACAGTCTATATATATGTATATATATATATATATATATGTATATATATAAGCAAACACACAAATAACAGCCAATGCCCAAAGAAAAAAAATTAAGAGACCACCCTTGTTTCTCATAAATAATTGGTCATTTTAATGCCTGGTACTACTAAAAGTACATTTGTCTGGACAAATATAATACATCAATATCTATGGCATTGTACTGCCAAAAACAGCTTTTGGGCATTCTAGATTTTCTTTTCTGTCTCTTTTAGTCACATGATTCACACCACAGTTGGTACTTGATTGCATAACCATTACTTTTGATGACAAAGTTGGTCTCTCCATTTTTTCCATGACTGTATAAAGTACTTTGTTAATCCCAATTAGAGTGCAAATTATGAAATTTATGTTATATTTTACAAGGTTTAGTCTGTTAGGTGCATGTAGATTCGGTTTAATTATTTTGAATTGATATTAAATACAGAGTGAGATAAATTACCCCAATACAATACTGTATGTGAATGGGCCCCAGACCAGTTGAAAAAAGTGGCCCCAGCATAAAAAAGGTTGAGAACTGCTCCTATAAACCATCTCACTGCTTTGAATTTGAAATATTTCCATAAGAGTTAAACAGACTCTGAAAAAACATTCAAATAAGAAGTAAAAATGCATCAGATTTCTAAATTATTGCTACTGTCGGAGTTATAACTCTGCTGAAGCATCTTTAAAACATATTTCACTCGTCACTACGATGCCGAGTTACTGGACCCTGGAGCTTTTTCACGGTGTGAATATTTATGGAAGTCTAATAAATATTCAACTTAAACCCGGACTTGACTTTTCTTTACACTCCTCCATTTAGAGAAGTCAAGATCTCAGATTTGCCTCCTACTCCTGTGAATTGATGGGCGATCCAAACATGAGTGAAGTTGGTCTTTGATTGTGAGGATTTACTTGGATCAGAGTGAAGATCAAACACTTTTTTATTGTTTGCGAGCTGGACGGAGGTATCTGCCACCTGTGCTCTTCTGGCTCTGACATCTGCTGGAATGAGATGTACAACATGTTCTTCACAACATCACATGCAGCTGCTTCAATTCTTGGACAAAAGCGCCACCTTCTGGTGATTATTTCTTTGGTGTTTGGTGCCACCGTGGAACAAAATAAAAACTGAAAATTACAGTGTTTGGAGGCGTTGTCCCCTTATTTTGACTTTAATGATACCTTAGATTCTTCTTTTTTTTGTTTTACTTCAGATTCTTATCTATCCATATAAAACACACTCTGATCAACATCAGCTAAAGATGAAAGGAAATTCTTGTCTGAAATAATTGCTTTTTTTAAATCATGTTTTTATTTTGCAGAATAGTTTGGGTATAGATTTGAATCATTTAAGAATATTCTGCAGTCATGTCATGTCATTTTCTGTACCGCTTATCCAGTTCTGCTTTAATCTTTATTTATTGCCCCAAATATAAAGCACAGGAGTGTGAAAGTTTACATCCCCTCCCATTAAAGATGGGAAAAAAGTCAGGAATAAATTGAAATTAATAAAAGCAATAGTAAATAAAAATCCTATGAACATCATGACATTGATTTTGTATTGTGGTTCAACAGAAATATTAAAAACAAACAAGCAAAAAAATAAAATAAAACAAGCAAACAAGCATGATTGGGCTCCCAAACTAAACTTATGTTGAGCAACAATTTGAGGCAATCACTGCAATCAAGTGTTTTTGTAACGTCCAACCAGAATTCTGCACCTGTTAATGAGTATTTTGATCCATTGCTCATGGTTAAGTTGTTTTAATTTGTCTGGGACAATTTTTTTTTTATTATTTTCTGAAACCACAATTCATAATCAATGTTTGATTTCACTAAATTATGATTTAGTAAATTTGGTTTATTATTACTTTTTCAGTTTCTTGTTACTTGAATTACTATTGTGAGTTTTTTTTACTATATTTATTAATTTTATTAATTCATCTTATCTTATCTTATCTTATCTTATCTTATCTTATCTTATCTTATCTTATCTTATATTATATTATATTATATTATATTATATTATATTATATTATATTATATTATATTATATTATATACAGTTGTCCTCAAAATTATTCATACCCTCCAATTTAAGCAAAGGATAAATTCACAACAGTATTTCAAATAACAAGAAACCAAAGAAACTTATAATAAATAACAATTCGCAAAAGTATAGCTGAATGAAATAGAATATTGATTGTGAATTGTGGTTGAAACTGACAGTTTCAACCACAAGTGAGCAATTTTTTCCTCCGGTTCCCGAGGCAACTCATGGACCTGATTATTGTGCGACTGGTCGAACATTTGAGCTGTTTGAATGATGGAAGTTGAGAGTAACAACTACAATATACACAAGCACGAGGCGGAGAACGCCTAATGTACACTGCCTCCAGGCTACAGACAGAGACTCAAGATAGAAGTGAAATTACTGGGTCAACTGTTCAATGCACATACACACATGCCCCCTCATTGCCTCCCCTCCCCTGAGCAGAAAGCTGCTTGTGGAGCGAGTATCGAACACGCATAAGTACAGGGTGTGCAGAATTATTAGGCAAAGGAGTATTTTGACCACATCATCCTCTTTATGCATGTTGTCTTACTCCAAGCTGTATAGGCCCCAAAGACTACTACCAATTAAGCATATCAGGTCATGTGCATCTCTGTAATGAGAAGGGCTGTGGTCTAATGACATCAATAAACAAAGCAGCAGCAACCACAGCCTCCCAGTCACTGTTCAGAGAGGTGGACTGTTTTCCTCCTTGTAAATCTCACATTTGATGAGGGACCACAGGTTCTCTATGGGGTTCAGATCAGGTGAACAAGGAGGCCATGTCATTAGTTTTTCTTCTTTTAGAGCCTTTCTTGCAGCCACGCTGTGGAGTACTTGGATGCGTGTGATGGAGCATTGTCCTGCATGAAAATCATGTTTTTCTTGAAGGATGCGGACTTCTTCCTGTACCACTGCTTGAAGAAGGTGTCTTCCAGAAACTGGCAGTAGGACTGGGAGTTGAGCTTGACTCCATCCTCAACCCGAAAAGGCCCCACAAGCTCATCTTTGATGACACCAGCCCATACCAGTACCCCACCTCCACCTTGCTGGCGTCTGAGTCAGACTGGAGCTCTCTGCCCTTTTTATAGCAAAATTGGCACTCTGAATTAATCATGATTTTTTATAATGCATTAAATTGCAATGTAATTAATTAATCTAATGAATGCAATAAACTGAGAGTCCTAATAAAAAGATAAAATATGATACAAATTTTTGTTCTCTACTTTTTTGTTCTCTAATTGAAAAATGTCATCAATTTTATGTTATATTTGATATAAATGTTAAATTTAGACATATCAAATAGCTTTTGTATCATATTAAACGCATGATATTTTTATTTTTAGCTTTTATCTATATATTTTTTTAATTATTTAATTATTTTATTTATATATGTTATGTATACATTTCCTTATTTTCATTAACATAACTTCCAGATCACCATGGATCTACAAAATCACAAAATGTTTAATCTTGGATATCTGGCACAGAAAAAGTCAGTATTTTATATCATGATCAGAGGAACTTTTCCAGATCTACAAGTTATTTTAAAAGTGCATACACGTACAGTATATTTCCACACATGTCATAATCCTGACCACCTGAACTGACTCGCCTCATCAAACAAACTGAAAACCAGATCTATTAAACCAGAAAGAAAAGATAGAACAAGTTACTCCTTTGTTTTTCTTAAGTACCCCCTGGAGTTTCTCCAAGTACCCCAAGGGGTCTGTGCACCCCCACCTTAGAAACACTGTTCTAGGCAACCCAACGTTCACACACCTGAATCAAATGAGTGGGCTCGTTAACAGGCAGCGGAGAACAAACAACACAGTTCACATGAAGGTAAATTTGACCTATTAAACCTAAAACGATTTCTAACCAGGCTGTAAACATGTTTATTTCTGCTGTAAGCATGTTTATATCTGCTATGAAGTTATGCTGCCTTCATGTGGTATGGGAAAGATGATCCTTACCACTTGTTAAGTGGAAATTACCATCGCGTTGTGTTCAAGTGATTTGTTGTCGCAATTCAGTGAATCACTGGAGGGTTTTTTTTTCTTTCATTTATTTATAATTTGTAAATGTACATAACAAAATGGCATAAACATATCCTTGCACAGATATTAACAGTGTTGAGGTTGCTTAGAACAGAGAAATAACAAATACCGATGAATCACTGGAAGTAATCCTCAACTGACTAGCCAACCAGCTGCTAGCTAGCATCTACTCTGAGGAGGTAAATCAAACAATAACCATATTTTTAAACACAAAACTAAGTCTAAATGGCAATCACAAAATTATGCAGACTACAAAACTAACCAAATAGCAGCAGCAGAGAACTTAAAACATACTGTAATGTATCCTTGTCAGATATTTTGTGGCTCTCCGCCATGTTGAAAGGTCAGTTTACCTCATCTCGGCAACTCAGGTATCATAAAATGTTTCCAGTTTTCCAGTGGAAATTATGACATGAGTGGGTATTCAAGTACAATTTTCATGTCGGACTTTGGTATTTACCATAAATATACCACATGAAGGCAGCATTAGACTTTATAACATGAGAGTCTATGGGGATTTACTCCCTTCTGGAGCCAGCCCCTAGTGGAAGAGGGCGGAACTGCAGTTTTCAAGACTTCAGGTAGCTTCACATTTGTCCACCGGAGGGTTGTCGCTTGGTTCTGACAGATGAGCCTTCGGAGCTCTCGGGAGGAAGTAACGGGGATCTGTGGAAGAGAAAATGATTTCAGGAAAGTATGAAGTGAGCACCACCTCTACTGGTTTTCTATTTATGATGGGGACACGTTTTTACTGGACTTTCTTCAGCAGGAGGTTGAGGTGGATCTCCCTGTCCTCCAGAGTCTTCCTGAGCCTTTGAATTTCTCTCTGTTTTTCCAAGAGTTCCCTCTGGAGGCGATGGTTAGTTTCCTCCAAAGTTTCACAAAACACCTGAATTCCGGATAGTGACCATGAGTGCAAGAACCACACACTCGGGACATGTTTGCATCGAGACATGCAAAACTTCCAGAGGAAAGTGAACTCACCCTACTTTCCTCCAAGCTGTCAAACGGGCTCCAGGGGTCAGCCAAAGACAAGAAGTGTCTCACAGTTTCACTGAGGAACAAAAAGATCAGTTTACAAGCCAAACCTGGATCAGGGCAGTCTCCAGAAAAGTGATGAAGCAGCACCTGGTGATGACATCTTCGTGCAACATCAAGTCCTGCAGAAAGTTTTGCAGCCCGACCCGCCTCTTTTCCCAGAAACTCCTCATCGTAGTTGTCTTTGAAGCGGCGCTTAGGAGGCAGGGCTGGACGAAAGCTGAGGAAACAGCTCTTTAAGCTGCAGCAAAGCAGAAAGACGAGAGCGATGAGACAGAAATCTGTGTCACCATGGCAACGATATCCCATCAGGCTAATTCTGAAGCATTGGTGGGTGGAGACCCCGCAGATGGAGACTACATGTGTGCTAATGTGAACCTCCGCAGCAGATGAACTTTATACTGAGGTGATTCATTCAGTAGTAATCAAGAAAACATTCCAGTCATGTGACTCACTCATGGTTCAGCACCTTTCACTGATTTCACGTCTAGAAGTTAACCTTTGTTACCGTCAGGCTTCCACCTCCACATCGGGTCATTTCACAAGCTGAACCGCTGCTGCTGAGGTGCAGGAGGAAGTTCTTGCCTTGTCTCTGAGTCTGCAGAAGTCCGCGTATCTCCTGAAGATCACCCAGCTCTCTCCATGATGCCTTTTCACCAGGATCTTATAAACCTACAAAACAGATGTGATGTAACACAACTACTGGTTATTTGGTTATCTTCATCTGTTTTTAGAAGGCTTTTCTCTGAGGAAAACATGGCGGCGCTGCTTCAGTCAGCTGCAGCTGAACAAATCACTAGTTTTTTTGTACAGACCGGACCAAAGTGGAGATGTTTGGGGATAATCTCAGCAAAAACACCTCAAACTAACTGTGATGGCTGCATCTACACCCACACAAACGTGGAAGCCTGCATTTGCAATAAAACAGAACTGCACAACACCACAATTATGTTTTAGTTTCTTTGGATATTTAGGATTTAACTTGCAGAGCAATAAACCATTGTTTATGTTTGAGAGAGAAGATGAGAATCTTATTAAAGTGCGACTGTCAGCAAGTAAAAAAACAATTACGACATTATGGTACAAAGTAGAATCACCAACCTTGCAGCAGTGGGTGCGTTCAGTGGAAGAACCATTTGTTATGGAGAAAATTACACACAGAGAATAAGACTATGAGAGATACAATTTGAGGAAAATAAGAAAAATGGACAAATTATAGATCACATAGAGGACACAACCATCAACACTGGATAATAAGGACATTGATGTAAGAATGTAAAATCATGACACTGCAGCTCTTCAAAGAAAAACCAATAAAAAAGAAATAAAAAAAAGTAGCACTCCTGAACTTTGGCAGATTTTCTCACTTTGGCACCCCTAACAACAGCCAGTCCGGCATCATCTTCATCACAATCCAGCATCCTCATCATCACAATATAGCATCATCTTCATCCTAATCCAAGGATTATCCAACATCACATTCATCCCAATCCAACATCATCATCATCACAATCCAGCTTAATCTTCATCCCAATCAAGCCTCATCTTCATCAAAATCCAGCATCATCTTCATCACAATCCAGCATCATCTTCATCCTAATCAGTTTACTCTTTGTCTTAATTTACCATCATCTTCATACTAATCCGGCATCACCTTTGTCTTAACTCAGCATAATCTTCATCCTAATCATATTCATCAAAATCCAGCATCATCTTCATCACAATCCAGCATCATCATCACAATCCAGCATCATCTTCATCCTAATCCAACATCATATTCATCCCAATCCAACATCATCTTCATCACAATCCAGCATCATCTTCATCACAATCCAGCATCATCATCACAATCCAGCATCATCTTCATCACAATCCAGCATCGTCATCACAATCCAGCATCATCTTCATCACAATCCAGCATCTTCATCACAATCCAGCCTCATCTTCATCACAATCCAGCATCTTCTTCATTCTTATCAGCATAATCTTCCTCTTAATTCATCATCATCTTCATCTTAATCCAGCATCATCTTTGTCTTAACTCAGCATAATCTTTATCCTAATCCAGCCTCATATTATTCAAAATCCAGCATCATCTCCATCACAATCCAGCGTCATATTCATCCTAATCAGCATAATCTTTGTCTTAATCCAGCATCAGCTTTATCCTGTCTCTTCTCTGAGCTTTCTCTAGCCAGTAAAAATCTGTCCAGTGTTGCCTTTGGTCTCCTCTCTTGCTCGGTGCTTCTGTTTCTTATTCCTGCTCTGATAACGCTGCTCTGTGTTTCTTTAATGAATCAGACATGATTCACATTCAAACAACCATGAGTTCATATCCTGTTGCTGACATGTGACATGGTGCGATAACGGGAAGTAGCTACTGCTGTAAAATGATGCTCCAGGCCTGAAGAAGGTGACAGAGTCAGGGATGCACATGATTAATGTCACTGTACCATCAAAATGAGCCAGAAACACAGTGACCAGAAAATGATGGAGTTGCTTTGAATTCAATGAGAGGCCTGACAGCGAACACTGGGTCAGAATGGGGTCATTAAATGGGAAAATGATCCCTATCATAGCTGCAAAATTAACAGAATGACTTAAAAAAAGAAAAGCATCAGGTTCCCCAATGATCCAAACAGTGTGGTGGGGCCCTCGAGAGAGCTCTGTACAAAGATCCACAAATCTTTATGAACTGAAGCAACTTTGTAAAGACGAGTGGACCAAATTTCCTACAAAATTATCTAAAAGGTAATGTCACACAGAAAACAACTACAGTACTTGAAGCTACTACTGCTGAGGATGGTTACATAAAATCCAGTGCTATACTGGGGGGAGTTGAAACCTACTGCTTACAAAAGGGCTTGGGTCTGGGGGCCTGGGTTTAGTCCCCGTGAATGTTAACCCCAGATATTCAAAACTGATGTGCTCCGATCATTTCATCTTCTTGTAAAAACCAGATGATTTTTCAGTTAAGTCCTGAAATATAAAGCTCAGAACTGAAACCAGGTAACGTAATGGTTCTGGCTGTCCACGTTAACTGAGCTTAAGGCTGTGGGAGGTGTTAAAGGGGAAGTTCAGGATTTTTGACATAGGGCCTCATTTACAAGTGAGCCAGAATGCTACTGATCACTGAAGACAGTTTCAACATATTTCATCCCGTTATTCTAGTTCCAGGTGATCGCTGATGCTAATGCTAGTGGAAGTCAATAGGAATCTGCTAGCCTGTCATTAAAACCAATCTTATCCACTCCACAGAAGATCCGAGGCAAATCAGCAAGATTATCTGTGTAAATACCGTGTTAAACTAGTAAACTCATGTGTTAAAAAGTAAAACTAGCCTTGTATGACAAATTTTGCATTACATAACTAGTTTCTTACCAGCTTTCTACCTTTGTCAGTGTATTCTGGTTCATAGAGACATGGTGACAGCTAGTTTGATGAAAAAAAGTTAGAAATCATCTTCAAAATCTGACATATCCTCATGCCTTTCAGACGTAGCCGTATTTTAGGCTTTATATTTGTGTTATCAGATTCCTTCATGCACATAGCAACAGATGACATCACTCTGCTGCCAACTACAGGAAGTAAAACTTTGTAAAGTTTTCAGCAGCAACAATTAAAATGCAACGAAACGCAGGTTAGTTTTATTTGTAACATTATTCTGTTAACACGGCATTTACACAGATAGTCTGAAGTTAGAAATGATTTGCCTGGGATCTTCTGTGGAGTGGATAAGATTGGTTTTAATGACAGGCTAGCAGATTCCTATTGACTTCCACTAGCATTAGCATCGTCGACCCACTGGAACTAGAATAACGGGATGAAATATGTTGAAACCGTCTTCGGTGATCAGTAGTATTCTGGCTCACTATAAAATGAGGCCCTATGTCAAAAATCCTGAACTTCCCCTTTAAGAAGTGGAAGTCATATAAAAAAATATATATATTTCTTTCTTTTTTTTTTTTTCAAAACTGATGATCCAAGACTAATCAACAAAGTCATAAAAACTTTAAAGGGACTTGAGGCAGGAATTTGAAAAAAACCAAACATGAATGTCCCTTTTTTTCATACTAATAGCTGATGAAGCGCTAAATACCAAAAATAACGTTTCCACCCATGTTTCTCTCCGTTGCCTTGAACAGGCTGTGTGCTGCAAAATGCGCTGCAATTCGGTGTCCGAATTTCCCGCGCTGCCCTGCGGACGTGACGTCAAATGACACTACATCCGCAGTTTTGATACAGGAAAAAGACGGTCACGTTAAATAAAAACACAGTAAGCGATAGATATGGATTATTCTGCCGTCAGAATACGATCTAGATCAACTGAAAGACCATTAAAAATTGTAACTACGAAGAAAAAGCTTAGTAAACAACATTATAGTTTTCCAGCTCTACCATGCGGACGTGACGTCACATGACGCTACATCCGCTGTTTTGATATAGGACGAAGCCGGTCGCGGTAAATTCAAACACTGTAAGCGATTGTTATGGATTATTCTGCCGTCAGCAAATGATCCAGATCAACTGAAAGACCACTACAAAGTATAACTACGGAGAGAAAGGTGAGTAAATAGCATCATAGCTTCAGTTTGTGCACGCTCTCGTGACAGCTTGGCTCGTGGCTGTAGTTACCTGAAGCGCCAATCGCGGCAGTCGCGAGTTTCGTTTCTTAATCTTGCCTCAAGTCCCTTTAAAATAATCTAATCTTAAAAGTGATAGCTACAAGTGTAATTCTTCTTGCCAGTGGGTGCCTCACACATACTCGCTTACTCAATTAACATTGGAAACTGGCTAACTGTTGATTAGCATTAGCAAATGTTTAATTTGTCCAGGAGGAAAGCGGCAACCTCCATGGGGGTTTTGAGCCCCTTGGCTACCTTCACTCTCATCCTGCTTCGTTTTTTTGTCAGCTTGAACTTGAGAAATGTAAGGCATGGAAGATGCTGTTCCTACACATAGCAATTAAGCTAGCAATTCCAGAGCTAATGCTATATATTTACTTTTTGACCCGTCAAAATTGATAAAAAATTATTCATATGCTCTAAAAATTTGTAGGGTAAAATTAATACTTTTATTCTGCACCCCTCTAGAGAGTTTTTAAAAGTGCGATCTTTTCCTATAAAGATGCGCTTGGCTCTCCATTTACATGCATCCACCTCTGATGCGCTCCAGCCCTGTCAAATTTTTTAAAGTGACCATGAAATCCTAAACACTTCTCTCCTATGGTTCAAGATGTTTTGTTTCCTAAAATGTTAGGGGTTCCTTACAGCATCTTTATTTCCAAAAAACATATATTCTCAGTTCATTTCTTTCTTTTCAAGCCGTTTAACAAAACCAAAAAAACAGCACTTAAAGTACGTTAAGTGTTGAAAGTGCACTATAATCCACGTGCTGCAGTCACCTGTCTATAAAGAGGGAGGGGAGGTGAGAAATGGCATCGATTATGCACAGCAGCAGAAAATCTAAAGAAACAACAATTCACAATTTCATAGTTGTTATCAAGTCAACTCACACTTCAAACCAGAATATTTCACGTTCGTATCTCATAACCAAACAGAAATAATAATAGAAAACTACAAAGAATAATTAAATCAAGCATTTCATCAAAACACAGTTTATGCCTTTTTGATGGAGAAGCTGTAGCTATCACCTTTAAATATCTTTTTTAAACACCCACCATCCACTTATATGCATGTTTTTAAACAATAGGAGCAAATGGAACGTAAATCAGGGAATGTAATTCCAACAAGTCGGCCACAATAATCATTTTTCATATATTTAGTGATGTGTAGCCTACATGAAACATCACGTAATATTTCTTAATTCTGGTTAAAAAGTCATATTTGCAGATTTTGGGGCTCTCCCAGTGTTCGGGCTTGATCTCAAAAAGGGGAAATCTTTTAGCTGCAGTTGTGAAACATGTAGTCACGCTGACACACTGAGCTGGAAACAACTTGGCTTCAACGGCATTGCACACTGAAAAGAATTTTCCGGAAAGTTTTCACTTAAAATAAAATCGGCAATCCCACCGGTTTGGAAACACATCTGTAAGAACGTCTTAATTTGTATCATTTTTCACCCACACACACACGCATACACACACACACACCCCAGGGCGTACCCTGGCTCCCAGTGCAGTGACTACACACCAGGGCAGGACGCCACCTCTGAGCACCAAGGCGTGATGAACATGAATAACATGATATAAAAATATATCATCATCACAAACACATTTATATCACACGTATAATTCATGGAATAAAATCAGACTCATATGAGAACAAATCAGAATTAGGCTATAAACACAAAATCTACAATATTTTACTACAAAAAAGGACAACAGAAAAAACATGGAAATTGATTTAAAAAATTACATTAAAAATAAAAAGGCTCAATTTGAATAATCTGTAAAAACCTGTATTTTATTTGTTTAGAGACAGGCCATTAAAGTACAGAATTTCATCAAACTATTTATTTCAACTTTTCTTTTAAAGAACGTTCAAACAAAATAGACATTTTCGGCATCAAAAGCTGATTTTCTCTCTTCTTTTTAAAAAAAATCCTTTCTTTCCAACAGGTGTTAGATGTTTGTTTGCTAGATGAAGATGCAGGCTTTATGGCTTCCGTTAGCGTTAGCATTAGCATTAATATTAACATTAATGTTAGCTGGTGCTCTATCCAGACTTCTCAACTCTGCTTTCTTATCTCCAATTACTAATCCGCATTTAATAAATTGGATTTGATTTTTGCCTATTTAGGGGTGGTTTGGGACCATTTTTGTCTTCATTATTTAGTTTTAATAATTCTTTACAACGTTTGCTACATGCTAGCGGCGAGCTGAGTTTCTTCTTCTGCTTGTTTGTTGAATTCTGACAAATTACCGCCAGCAGGTGGGGGGAAGCTACACTGCAACTCATCCAGTCATAAATAACAGTGTAAATATACGGCCCTCGTGGCCCTCATGTGGAAAAGGAAAGTTTTTTCACGGCCCTCTACATTGGGCCATCCTACCCCCAAGCAACCACCAAGAGGCCATAGCCATTGGGCACCCATCACCAACACCCAACCCCCAGAATGATGATGCTGCTTTCCTCTACCTACGTTAAGTGATGGAGGTAACCACAGGGGACCAGAGGGAGTGGGATTCATCTAACTGATTCTTTGAGGAGGCAGACATTGTCTCATTGGGGAGCCGAAGTCACGCCTATCTACCTCTGGCCCATATGGGACCTTAGAAATGTAAAAACATGACTGGAAGTCATTGCGGAGAAAATTGTTCCCTTCTGGTCCCAGTCGTTCTCCATCCTGGATTCCAGATATGTTGGTTGTGGATTTAAACAAAAATTTTTTCGGGCTTACTGGAAGGGGCGCGACTTTGGCTTCCTGATACAGTCTACTAAGAAATTCCTAAACTGGCTGATGCTCAGATTATTTTTGGATGGAAATAAAGGCTATCCAAAGAATAGTCTTTATTCAATTTATCATGACTATACAGGGCATGTTCTGCATTTTTTATACCCCTACCGTGAACTTTGTCCTTTCCTCCAGGTAGGGCTGGGCGATATATCGACTATAGTCGATGTACCTCGGGAATTTTAACGTGAGATATACAAAATTGGTATATCGTGGACATCGACTATAAATGGTCAAGGCACTTTCCAGGCCATCTACACGTGATTTTTCTTCACAGTTTGGCTTCTCCCACTCAATCCTGCTTGCTCGCCTGCTCACAGTAGCAGACAGCGCGGCACACTCACCCCCTCCCATCCAGAAAACTCTCCTGCGCGCATGCGTATTTTACCTGTTGTAAAAGAAGTAAGCGGGAAGACTTGGAGGCAGCAGAAGTAAGGCAACAGAACTGATTTACAAGTGATGGAGGATCAAAGTGATACGGACGATTTAGTCCGTAAGAAAAACAGCATTGGATCTGTCGTTTGGCAGTGGTTCGGGTTTCGTAAGGAAGACGTCCAACAGAACGTGGTTATTTGCAAAATATGCCGCAAAACCGTTGCAAGTAAAAGTGGCAGTACCAGCAACCTGTTTCACCACCTGAAATGTCATCCGCTGCAAAACGAAGAATGTCTCAAACTCCGCATGGCCACATCTCCACAGATGCAGAAGAAAACGCCAAACGACCGGGCCGCAAAACAAATTACACTGGCTTCTTCGTTCGCGGCATCAGTCCCATACGACAAAAAAAGTTTAAAATGGAGAGATAACGGCTGCAATAACGAGGCACATCGCCAAAGACATGGCCCCGGTTAGCATTGTGGAAAAGCCTGGATTCAGAAATCTCATCAAAACACTCGACCCAAAGACGAGTTACCTGGTCGCAAATTCTTTGGAGAGAAAGCACTACCAGAACTGTACATTTCAGTGAGAGAAGAAGTGAGCCAAAAACTTGGAAGTGTGAGCCACTTCTCTACAACTACGGATCTGTGGACCAGCAGGACATGTGAGCCTTACCTCAGCTTAACCGTACATTACATCGACAACTGGGAGCTGAAGAGTGTGTGCCTCCAAACAAGTTTTTTTCCAGATGATCACACAGGGAGTAATTGCACAAGGGTTGCAAGATGCTCTCAGCTCATGGAGCCTGTCAGAAACTCGTCAAGTCTGTGTCACAACAGATAATGGGACAAAATGATCAAAGCTGTGACTCTGAATGGATGGAGAAGGCTTCAGTGTTTTGGCCATCGTTTGCACCTTGCAATTGGTGAGTATTTGTTTTCCTTTTTTCCTCCCTCTAATTGGGGTACTCATGATTCAGTTACAGATGGCTGTAAACATATATATATATATATTATATTATATTTATATATAACCGTACATTTTTTTATTTATATATATATTATTTTTATTTTATTTATTTATTTACTGATGACAATGGGGAACAAAACTAAGATACAATTTCATAATTTATCACAAGATTAAAACCTGGGAAGTGTCTCAGAATTCTTTCTGCATTAAAAACTGCATGCTAGTACTTTTAATATTTTTTTCTTTCCATTATAAATCTAAGCTTTTCATGCAGTCAGAAACTAACCTGTAAACTAACATAAAAACTTTTACATAAACATTATGGAGTTACTGACTATATAAACCTTATATTGCCACAAGTTTATTTAGTCTAATGTATTTCAGATCTGTAGAGAATATATTGCTAATAAAAATTCTCACTGTTAGGCTGAATGACCGACTGTCTGAATTATTTGATTTTTTATTTAACTTTTTTTTATTTTTCCTCCACCCCTTGCAGAGAGAAGTATGAAAGATTCCCGCATTGAGCGAGCAGTTGCTGTTTGCAAGAGGATTGTGAGTAGCTTCTCATTCAGTTGGAAGAGGAGGAGAGACCTGGCCACCACACAGAGAGAGCTCAACATCCCTGCACACCAGCTGATCAGTGAGTCTCCTACCAGGTGGGGATCCCGTCAGAAAATGATTGAGCGAGTGCTGGAGCAGGAACGAGCCATTTCACAGGTCTTGTCCGCAGACAAGAAAACACGGCATCTCATTCTGACCTGGCAAGACCTGGAAGTCTTGGAGTCTGTGCACAAGGCTTTAAAGCCCCTTGTTGAATTCACCGACGCTCTGTCTGGTGAGGACTATGTGACAGTGTCCTGTGTGAAGCCTGTGCTTCATCTTTTCCACTCCAGCACCTTGGCAGTTCAGGAGCATGACACCCCACTGACCCAGTCCATCAAAGTCTCGATCCTGGATTACCTGAGGGAGAAATATGCTGACCCTGCCACTGATGCCCTGCTAGACATGGCATCATTTGTGGATCCCAGGTTTAAAACAACATACATTAATGAAGAGAAGGTGGAGGAGATCAAGTCAAGAGCTGTATTGGAGATGGAAGCACATCTGTCTAGCCAGGGCACAGCAGGGTCAGCTGCTTCACAGTCCAGTGACACACCAGCAGCGTCTGAGCAAGAGCCACCAAAAAAGAAAACTCTTGGAAGCTTTTTCAAAAGCCACTTAACCCCTCCTCCACAGCGATGTCACTCAGAGAGAAGATGGAAACAGAGTTGTCCTTCTACTTGCAGTCTGCTAGTGCTGATGCTGAATCCAGCCCCCTGCAGTGGTGGAAAGAACACGAGGAAATGTTTCCAAACCTGAAAAGTTTGGCACTGAAGTATTTGTGTGTGCCTGCCACGAGTTCCCCATCAGAAAGGGTTTTTAGTACCAGTGGGAATGTCGTCACATGCCACCGGGCATCACTTAAGCCAGAAGCTGTGGACAGGCTTGTGTTTTTGGCACAAAACCTATAGTCACATACATTGGTTCTGACTGGTTGTCACAAACAAGGCACTGACCAAAAAAAAAAAGACAAAACTCCTACACTTCTGTGATCTGACAGTTACTGTTCAGATTGGTTTCACAGTCAGATCTTTGGCTTTTGCCACTGTGGTTTGCATACATATTTTTTTCAGTTATCTATTGTTTATTAATTGTTTTGATTCAGTCTATTACATTTTGATCAAGCAGAAAAAGTGCACTTTTAGTTATGTCTTGAAATGCATTTTTCAAGAATTTTTGAATCTTTGGTCTTCTACCTCTGTGGTTTATACCCATTTTATTTTCTAATGTTTTTTAAATGCTGTATTACACCTAATGCAATCCTGCACAGACAATGCACTTGAACTTGTATGGTTGAAATGTCTTTAGGGGACACGTTAATTTATTTTTGCTGTTGCACATAAGCTGTTCTTGTCAAAACTTGAGGAATATATTACAGTAAAAACACATGCTGTATTATTTACAGTAGTTAAAAAATAAAGTCTGTTGAATTTAACTTAATTGTAATTTTTTTCCTTTAGTTTTAGATTTTTCTTTTTAAAGAAGTTTTTGAGCATGACAGTATTGAATTCAACATTTACAAAGTGTTTTAGAGGCGATTTCAAAATATCGAGATATATATCGAGTATCGGGATAAAATAAAACAATATCGGGATATTAATTTAAAGCCATATCGCCCAGCCCTACCTCCAGGATCTGGTAACCCAGCAGAGTGGGAGTTGTGGATCTCTTGATCATCCTGTTCTCCTCACCCTCCAGCAGCTCGCATGACCCGGTCCCATCACAGACGCTCCATCCAACTGCAGCACCGTCCGGTCCACCTCCTCTTCCCAAACAACCAGATGTGGGCTCACAGTCTGTGGATGGGAGGTTAGCGCATACAGCAGGTGCTGTCTTGGAAGTGGTCCCAGTCATTTTGTAGCTGTCCACTGGGAAGGAGACTGGAACAAATGGGGCAGCCATTTGTGGTTTTCTGAGTGAAAGATTGTTAAAAGCCCTTAAAGTTAATTAATACGTTCAGAAACACAAACTACAAACAGGAGTTTATCAGTCTACTTACACCACGCCACAGCTGGGAAACCCTACGCTGCACTTTCTGCCATTCAGACGTTTTTTCCTGCTTGAACTTTGCAGAGTTCATCTTGTTGGTGATCCTGCTGACTCATCAGAAACACCAAATCAAGCAGCGTGACGTCCACGTAAGCCCTCGTCATAATGTGCTGAGGGCTTTGCAAGGTTTCAGATTGCAGAGGGAGAGTGAAGACACGGTCATGTGTTGCAGCATGTCCCGCCTGTCAGGAGGAGCTTCCTGTTTTATGGAAACAGGAAGTTATATAGCATCAATGAAATGTCAGCATGTCATCCCAACCAAACACTGTAATTATCTGCAATCATGGCTTAACTGGAAAGATGAATCTTATTTTGCCACTTTACCAACACATACAGTATGTATAATCTATGTAACATAGAAATTCTTAACTGGATTCATATTAATCAGTGACATCAGTCAGGTTTTTTAGCTAATTATTTTTTTTTATTGGGGACGCCGCACGTAAAGGAAAAAAAAAGAGAAATACATGAATGTAAACACGCCAGATTCTAGTCGAAGGCTAACTTCCATCTGCAGTCCCAGATGCAGGGGTCACATAGGGAGATAAAAACCCGAGGAATAAAATCACATTTAATACAGATAAAACCCTAAATAGCAATCAGAGATGCAGAAATACAAAACGGTAAGACTGGATGAAGATGATGCTGCAGTACAGGTAGGAGGAAGATGATAAAAACACAAGCAATAAAATCACATTTAATACAGATAAAACCCTAAATAGCAATCAGAGATGCAGAAATACAAAACGGTAAGACTGGATGAAGATGATGCTGCAGTACAGGTATGATGAAGATGATGCTGCAGTACAGGTATGATGAAGATGATGCTGCAGTACAGGTAGGAGGAAGATGATGCTGGAGTACAGATAGGATGATGATGACGATAATGATGATGGTACAGTACAAGTAAGATGAAGATGGTGCTACACCACAGGTAGGATGGGTTAGGGCTTTGTCACTATCTGTATTATCATTTTCTATTATTCATTGTCTATTGAGAGGTTGATAGTAAGCATGGAACTATCTATCTATCTATCTATCTGTCTCTCTCTCTCTCTCTCTCTCTCTCTCTCTCTCTCTCTCTCTCTCTCTCTCTCTCTCTCTCTCTCTCTCTCTCTCTCTCTCTCTCTCTCTCTCTCTCTCTCTCTCTCTCTCTCTCTCTCTCTCTCTCTTCGTCTCTCTCTCTCATACTCTCATACAAAATTGTGAAAAACATCTTTTGAACCAAATAAAGATTTTTTTTCTTCATTTCCCAAATTACTTTTAATGAGGTTTTATTTTGTACAATTACAATATGGGCTGAGCATATTTAATTTCTTACACTGCAATATGATTTTTTTGGTTTTGGCCCGCCACCATCCACCTAAGTAATTTTTCGACCCTCCAGTGTGAAAAATTTGGACACCTCTGATCTCTCTCTCTCTCTCTCTATATATATATATATATATATATATATATATATATATTACAAGGTTAATGTTTCTATTTAAAAACGGTTCACTGTTTCTTTTTTATATGTTTATTTGAAGTGCATTGTTCTTTTTCATATTAAAAGAGATGTGAAATTACTTTTCATTTTATCCTTTATTATATTAATCTGAGAGCCAAATGCCGTATTGGCCCCAAATATCGGCAGGTTGTATCTGCCATCGGCTGATGAGAAAATATCGATATCGGCCCTAAAAAAATGTGTATCAGTCAGTTCCTAGTTGATAGGATGGAAAAATACAGATGGGAGTAAACACAGAAACAAACCAAGAATCTGCTACTCTTTAGTGGGTCTGTCGATTATCTAAAGCTCACTGTCTAACCTAAGGTCACTTGTCAAGTCAGATGTGAAAGATATCTTCACAGAGAACAGGACTTAGAGATCGTAAAACCTCCCCCAGTGGCTTTCCACGCTGGAGGCTCAAACATAAATGTCCAAAAACACAAAGATTTTAACACCCCAAGGACAACAAGAAGGAGGGGGTGAACAATTGTTTTACCTGAAAGCTGAACTCTCTTTAACCTTAAACAATCCTCACACTGATCTCAAGTATTCATCATACTTCCTTAGCCGTTTCTCCAACAGCACAACATTGTCCAGCAGACATGTATGGGACTATTGTGGGTTTGGTGGGTAACTTGCTGTCACCTGTAAAACACACACTTCAGACAGCAGATTCCCACAACTACAAGAGCTGCACTTTAATTGTTGGTATTTCTGTGTGTTTCCTTTGCAGTGTGAATAATGTGTAAAGCTTTTCTTTCCTCCATGACAAAATTATGCTTCTTTTTTTTTTATCACGCCAGCTCACAACAGTGTCGCCTCAGGGCTTCACAGAGGATGAATCCAAGCAAATTCCTAATAGCCTTGCTAAAGCCAACAGACTGGATTGAGTCTTGACTTGACCCGTCCAATCCCCCATCCTGAGTAAGCATGGCGTGGTCATAAGTTTAAATAAAAGGGCAGCGAGATGAGAGACAAGGGATGCTAATCACCCCTAACTGTAAGATTTATCACAAAGGAAGTTATTTTGTTTATGAAGAAACTCATGAAGTCATCACAGCTGAGAGATGGGGAATGCCTGGCTCAACAGCACTGTGGCTCTTTGTCAGCCTGGCTGAAAACAAACCTGGTGTTGTTCCTGTTCTGCTCTATCAGCGATGAGTAATAAGCTGTCCTAGCCTTACGTAGGGCTCTCTTACAGTATATACAATTAAACTTTCTTCCCAGGCTAAGCGAGACTCTTCAAGGCCAGATGAACGTCATTTCCTTCCCAGTTTCCTCTGTCTGTTTTACGGCTCGTAGATGGGATTTAAACCAAGGACCTGCTTCTTCTGACAGATTTTATTCTGTTTTAAAGAAGAAACATTGTCTAAAACTGTACGGATTAAAACTCCTGTTTTATTAAGCTGATTAACGTGTGCTGGAGTAAAGCTCAGATAGATGTTCTCTGTCATGCTGACACTCGGCATTGTAGAAAATGAAACTGATTCCTTAAAGGCATTTGCTATTTTTCAGCTCCTCCTGCAGTCCCTGAGTTTGACAAGTGGGCAGAAGCGTTTTCTAGCTGACCCAGTGATTGTTTGAACCTGGCAGCATTGACTTTAGCTTAGCTTAGCATAATTGCTGTAATCTGGTGGTTCCAACTAGCACCACTTGGCGAAAGTGAACTAATTAACTCAAGGTTTTTTCCAGTTACATTTCGTGACCCGCACATTCTGATCGAGTACAAATGACAAGCCAATTTCACATCAAAGGACTGACTAGGCAGCTTTTAATAGGGGAACTATATGCTAGACTTGTAGTTCTCAAGACCGGTCTTGGTCTTGAGACCGGTCTCAAGACCTCTTTTCTTGCGGTCTTGGTCTTGTCGTGGCCTCAGAGTCTTTGGTCTCGCTCTTGGTCTCCAGTCTCTCAGTCTTGCAATGTCTTGGCCTGGCCGAGCAGTCTTGAAGGGATTTGTAACCTATAATTTCCGGGCAGGTACTGGTACAGGTACAGCTACTTTTTAAAAATATTTCATTGTACACCCCTTCAAGTACCAATCAAGTACCAAAAATTTTTTTTATACTAAGCAGCTGAACCCAGTATGGTGCTAGGTTCTACAACTCATGAAAAATGGCAAAAAAAAAAAAAGAAAAGTGCTTTTTTTGGTCTCGGTCTCAGTCTCGAGCTAAACTGGTCTTGGTCTTGAGTTGGTCTGTCTTGGTATTGGTCTTAGTCTTGACACTCTCTGGTCTTGGTAGTGTCTTGGTCTCGGTTTAGGCGGTCTTGACTACAAGTCTACTATATGCTGCGGAAGAACAGGCAAACCACAGGCGAAGCAACGTAGATAGTAGCAAAGGCAGCACACGGGTTGGTACCGGATGCTGCGCATGCGTGCTGCCTTTGCTACTATCTGCGGTGCTTCGCCTATGATTGGCCTGTACTTCCGCAGCATATACACTGCCTGGCCAGAAAAAAAAAGTCGCCAACAAAAAAAAGGTCAAACATTTAACATTTCTTTGGACCGCCTTTAGCTTTGATTGCAGCAGCATTCGCTGTGTTTCCAGAAGCTTCTGCAATGTCACCAGATTTATTTGCATCCTGTTGCATCAATTTTTCACCAAGATCTTGATGATGATTGTAGAGTCTGACCACAGCACATCCCAAAGATTCTCAATGGGGTTCAGGTCTGGACTCTGTGGGGGCCAATCCATGTGTGAAAATGATGTCTGATGATCCCTGAAGCATCTTTCACAATCTGAGCCCGATAAATTCTGGCACGGTCATCTTGGAATATGGCCGTGCCATCAGGAAAGAAACATCCATTGATGGAATAACCTGCTCATTCAGTATATTCAGGTATCAGCTGACCTCATTATCTGAGCTCATACTGTTGCTGAACCTGGACCTGAGCAACTGCAGCAACCCCAGATCATCACACTGCCCCCACAGGCTCATACAGTAGCACTAGGCATGATGCTGCATCACTTCATCTGCCTTTCCGGCCACATTTCTTTCTGGAAGACGATGGTCCACTATCCTTCCAGTTTTTCATAATGCGTTGGACTGTTCTGAACCCAGTTTTAGTAGTTTCTGCATCTCCTTAGATGTTTTCTCTGCTTGATGCCAATGATTTGACCCTTCTCAGACAGACTAACATCTTTTCCAAGACCACGGATGTGTCTTTCCACATGGTTGTTTAGGAAATGAGAAGCAAGTCATTGCACCAGTTGGGGTGAAATAACTTGTTGCAGCTGAAAGATAATCGCCCATGCAGTAATTATCCAATAGGAGGCTCGTACCTATTTGCTTAGTTAAATCCAGGTGGCGACTTTTTTTTTGGCCAGGCAGTGTAGTTCCCCTATTGAATGCCACCTAGTCACTTCTTTGATGTGAAATCGGCTTCTCGTTTGTACTCGATCAGAATGTGCGGGTCACGAAACGTAATTGGAAAAAAAATCTTGAGTTAATTAATTCACTTTTGCCAAGTGATGCTGGTTGGAACCACCAGATTACAGCAACAATGCTAAGCTAAGTTGAAGTCAGACAGATTCAGAGATTGACTGGGTCAGTTAGAAAACGCTTCTGCCCACTTGTTCAACTCAGGGGACTGCGGGGGGAGGCTCAATTTCACCCAGAGGTGGCATATGCCTTTAAACTTAGTAACGGCACTATCTGATAAACATCTGCTGTCGTGGAATTTATTCTCAGCAATTATGTAGTCAAGTAAAGTAAACTCAAAGATTATTAAGAAATTGTCAGACAGAACAGGTTAAATAAAAACTGTCATTTCCTCACTATCAATGCCACATGTCAGACAAGATACAGAGTATGATTATAAGAATAAGTGGGTCCATGGACATTTTATGAAAAGCCATTTGACTCTAGCATAATATTAAAAGCAATATTCAAGCTGCTGCTTGTCAATATGAATGTAAAAGTCACTCAGTACAATGACTTTATCGGTATTCAGCACTAAATCCAACAGGAGGTCTGAAAATTCAGTCAGAAACTTTGAGTAAAGTCTGCAGCTGGCAGAAGTGGTTTCTCTGATTTCCAGTTAGGGTGAGAAAGGCTTGGAGTCAAGTGTTCAAAGGAGTTTTAACCAATCTTAGGTCTGAGACTGATCAATAGCCCTGATTGGAAGATAGCAGCCACACCTCCTTCTTGGCCTGTAGTTCTAGGAACATGGAAATTCAAATCATGACCATCTGCCAAGGAGGTTATGTTTTTGGTAGCGTTAGTTTGTTTATCTGATGTCAGGAACTTAACGGAAAAAGTTCTGGACGGATTGACCTGAAATTTTCACCAGCCGTGTGTTTTAGTGGTGATCCGGATCACCTTCTGGATCCAGGAATGTCTTGAAGGATTCTTTATCATTGTGAGATCGACCAAATTTGGGATTTTTTGCATATAACTCCATGCAAATGGCCCAAGTGTTTGGTAAAAAATTACAAGAAAGGATCTCAATGAGTTCTAATGTACCAGGTTGATTATTAACTGTGAACTTTACAGTTTAAAGTTTATAAACAGAAACAAAATTTAATAAGACACGTAGTAATAAAAGTTTAAATGTGAAAATAGGAGGGGGGCATGAGCTGCTTGATGGAGGTCTGCTTTTCTAGTATTAAATGAAATTAAAAGACTTTATTAATCCCTAAAGGGAAATTCAATAAATGAAATAATAAATTTAGTGTAGATTAGATTCATTTGTAGATTCATTCATGCTAACATGATCCTCCTGCTGGATTTTAAAAGACTATGTGTTTGAATGGCCAATCAGCTATATTTCATATATCATGCAAAATATTCTTCAAAATTGTCAATGTTTTTTTTTTTTTTTTTTAATTGTAAAGAGTTCAAAGTTGTTATTTAAGGGACTCCGGACATCCAAGAATCCCTGGATAACTTATTGATCATGTCTCACATTGGCTATCTAGATTTCCTGGATATAAAAATGATTACTAGACCAACACAGTGAATGAAAAAAACAACAACAAAACATAAATAAACCTTTTGTTCAACTTCAAAACTGTTTGTTTAGGGCGCATCCTGATTGAACAACTCTGGAATGAGAGGAAAAAGCTCATGATAAACAAGGCGCTTTCCTGTAAACATTATTAAATTGCTTTCGTTTTATGGCTTAGTTTTATTATTCTCGCTCACTTCACATCATTATACCGTTATATGAAAGTGCTCTGACATATCGACATATTCCAAGTTGTATCGGTTCGAGTCATTATTACACTGCATGTCCAAGTTCCTCTAAAGTTGTGGGAAAGTTATAAGCATGAAACTTAAACCCCATTTATAGAAAATAAACGGCTCCGTTGTTACATGCATCTTTTTTTCAGCGCGTTAGGGAAAGCCCCAACTTTGGGAAATTCCAACGTGTGAAAAGAAACCCTGTTTTAAACTATACCCCCCCTCCAAAAAAAGAATAAAGTGGATTATAGAGCCCCAAATTATGTCTAAATTGTAACTTGTAACATTCTTGCATTGCTGTCTAAGATATAACTCCTCTAAGTAGGTCAAATAATTTGAACGCGCAACGCGGTGACATGTCTGAACGTCTCAAAACCGACGAACCTGAACGCATCTCGCAAACCCGGTAGTGTCGTCATTGGCAACAACAAACCACCTGCCTTAAATAACCGCGGAGCAGAGCAGCGCGAGCGACGCTGTTGTTGTCCCCGCCTGTGACAGCTGCGCTCCGGCGGCGTAGCAGCAAATAAACGGAGAAGTGAAAGCAAAACTCTTCCGGAGGCGAATCTATTCAGTACAGGGGGGATAACCCTGCAGCGGGTGCGATTTCAGACAGTCCTCCGTTAAATTAACGTTAGCTTCGCTTGCTAACAGTCGCGACGTTATGGCACGTGAATAAATGGGAGAGCTGTTCCACGCTGCGTCCGCCAGCAGAGACAGTTCCAGTACATTCGCAGCTGCTTCTCGTAAGAGACTGGCATGGAGCCGCACGCGGCCGCCGGCTACGTGAACATCGGCAGCCTGACCAGCACCCTGCCGGTGATCCCCTACCAGAAGCTGACGGACCTGTACTACCTGAGCAGAGGGGGCTTCGGGACCGTCTTCAAGGCGCAGCACTCCGACTGGAGGACCACGGTGGCCATCAAGTGCTTGAAGCTGGACTCTGTTGGAGAAAGGTACCTGTGCCGATGTGACGGGCAAGGCCTTGTTGGCTTTTGGGAAGACATTATAAAAAGATCAGTGATACATATTATTGCGTCACAGTAAAATGAGGGAGGTTAATATAAACTCTTGAGACTGATATCACCCTGAGGTGGAAAACAAGTCTTAAAATGACTACTGATGTCAGACTGGGGGTTGTTTGTGAAGCAGCTGTAACTCAAATCAAATGTAGTTTAACCTGAGCCAAACAGCATGATTCATAACAGTCAGTGCACTTCCTTATGAAACTCACCTGACTTTACAACCAAGCAGAGCTATGATATCAGACCACAGTTATCTGCTGGTTCCCAGTCGGACTGGTTGTCCTGGTCTCCGAGGGGGAAATGTGTACTAAAACTCTTTTCTGTTGCAGAGAAATCCTGAATATGTTAATCTGCAGTTCTGTTTTCAGGATTCAGAACGAGCTGTCCCTGAACATGTCATCACTCTTTTCCCAGTCTGCCTAAAGACAAAGATTAACCGTCTTATCTCCCTTATCGCTGGCTGTGTTTCAGAGAGAGAAACTGCCTGCTGAAGGAGGCAGAAGTGCTTCACAAAGCCAGGTTCAACTACATCATCCAGATCTTTGGCATCTGCAACGAGCCCGAGTTCTTCTGCATAGTCACAGAGTTTATGAGCAATGGCTCTCTGGACCTGTTGCTCCACGAGGTAACCACACACCTGCCAACTTCATATCACTAGGGAATGTTTATTCAGTAGCAGATCTAATCGGCGTCATTTCCCCCACCTAGAAGGAATCTTACTTGGCTCAGTTGTTGAGCTTTTGTTTTCAGATTACTGAGTGAAAGGGTCTCTTCGATTGGCTGCTGCATCTTTTTCAGCTGCTTGTGGTTTATCATGGGTTCTCTGTCAGTGAGACTGAAAAGAAAAGTGAAACGGAGTGGGATCCAGTCTCTGGTGAAACTCTTAAGTGTGGGGAAAATCCCACTCTGTGGCTGTGTCAGTGCAGCATCATTTCCTTCTTCATTTCAGCCTTTACAACTCGTCTGATCTGTGTTTCCAGAAAGACACGTACCCCGTTCTTGCCTGGCCTCTGCGCCTGAGGATCCTTTATGAGATTGCGCTGGGGGTGAACTTCCTGCACAACATGACCCCCCCTCTCTTGCATCATGACCTGAAGACACAGAATATACTGCTGGATGGGGAGTTTCATGTTAAGGTGTGTGCCTGAGGGGAAGAAGAAGGTTACGTAAGAGTTTCAGTGTCTGCTCTGATGCTCTTGAGTCATTTAATGTCACGTTACACATCATCATACTGGTCATTACTCATCCTTAAATCTGTCAATGTTGTTTTGTTTTAATATCTGTGAAAAGAGAAATTAAGTGGGATAATTAAAATATTTAACTTTAATCTGATTAATTTCAATCTAATCTGGTCTTTCAATTCAGTCCAGATTATTATATTTGCATTCGTTCAGAGTCAACTTTTTAAATAATGGGAGCAAAGCTAAACTGGATCCTGAGTGTGGATCATGTGGTAAATGTGCCGTTTCGCCTCCAGATTGCAGACTTCGGTCTCTCAAAGTGGCGGCAGCTCTCCGTCAGTAAAGGCTCCGGGTCCAAACCCACAGAGATGGAGGGGACGGTGATCTACATGCCCCCCGAGGAGTACGAGCCCTCCAAGAGCCGTCGGGCAGATGTAAAGCATGATATGTACAGGTGAGACTACAAAGTCTTTACGTTTGTGGCTGGTAATCAGTCTGTCCACGTTCCCTCTGAGTCAGGTCCACATTTATTGGCTATTGATAGTTAATTTGTGATGTCACAGTTTGTGGGGAATGCCCCCCCTGACGGGCAAAACACTCTTGCCCGCTGCCTGCAGGCTTATGCTATACAGTTATTTTGCGATCAGGTGCACAAATCACCAGGAGGAAAAAAGTGTGTCCTATAAAGACAACCTGAGAGGAGAAATCTGTGGATCAGCGCTATCAAACGCACCGCGATAACCGGGTACAGCAAACCATGGCAGCCCTTCCAAATAAACACTTAGTACTGTAGCGAACACTTCATCAGCAGTCCGTAACGCCCAAGCCTGCATCAAGTATACACAAGTATATCTGTAGGCTATATTAGTTAGTGTGCCATAAGTAAAACCTTGTGTGTCCGTGTTGATGCGGTTTGTTGTTATATCGAGGAGAAAGCTGCCTGTCGCGATCCTAATGAGTTAAAGTTAGCTACTAGCTAAAACGGAGGGATGTGGTAACCTACCTAGAGAGGTGAGATATGCTGCCAGTGTGGGGTGGGGTGAGAAACACTGCCTGACTGATGTGGGGAAAAACGCTCCTGGTGATGTGCAAGACATGCTGCAAACATAAGGTGATAAAACGCTGCCGGAATGATGCGAGAAATGCTGCCAGCGTGGGGCGAGAAAAGCTGTCGCAAGGGGTGAGAGACGCTGCCGGTGTGGGGCAAGTGGCTTCTGGCATGGGGTGAAAAACGCTGCCAGCATGGGGTGAACAAATGCTGCTGTCGTGGGGCGAGAAAACTGCCTCAAGGGGTGAGAGACGCTGCCGGTGTGAGGCATTAAAAGGCTGCCGGTGTGGGGCAAGTGGCTTCTGGCATGGGGCGAAAAACACTGCCAGCATAGGGTGAGAAAAGCTGCTGGCGTGGGGCAGAAAAGCTGCCGCAAGGGGCGAGAGACGCTGCCGGTGTGAGGCATTAAAAGGCTGCCGGTGTGGGGCAATTGGCTTCTGGCATGTGGTGAAAAACGCTGCCAGCATGGGGTGAGAAACGCTGGTGGCGTGGGGCGAGAAAACTGCCGCAAGGGGCGAGAGACGTTGCCGGCGTGAGGTGATAAAAGGCTGCCGGTGTGGGGCAAGTGGCTTCTGGCATGGGGCGAAAAACACTGCCAGCGTAGGGTGAGAAAAGCTGCTGGCGTGGGGCAGAAAAGCTGCCGCAAGGGGCAAGAAATGCTGCCACTGTGAGGCGAGAAATGATTCCTGCGTGGGGTGAAAAATGCTGCCGGTGTGGGCAAAAATGCTGCTGATGTGGGGTGAGAAACACTACCAGCGTGGGGAGAGAAATACTGCTGGCGTGGGGCAAGAGATGCTGCAGGTGTGGGGCTGGAGTCAGCCATTACACTTCTCTAAAGAAACTTCTGTGGTTCTGTTGTGGGAACCTCTCCGTTCTCTGAAGGGGAAAACCGTCTGAATGAGGTGATGCTGACCTGCTTTCTCTCTCCCCTGCAGCTACGCCATCATTATGTGGGAAGTGCTGTCCAGGCAGATACCGTTTGAAGGCAAGTCTGAATTTATTTGATCACGCTGTAGTTTTTCTTTCATCTGGTATCGTCCCAGTCGGTTTATTCGTGTCTGTGATGCGTGTCCAGAGGTGACCAACCCCATGCAGATCATGTTCAGCGTGCTGCGTGGGAAGCGTCCCGACACCAGCCTGGACACCTTGACGGCTGAGATTCCCAGCAGGGACACTCTGATCAGCCTGATGACCGCCGGCTGGACCGCTAACCCCGATGATCGGCCTTCCTTCCTCAGTAAGAGCATACAAACCACACAACAGCTTTTTTTTCTGCTAACATCCATCCATGACATAACTTTGTTTGGTCCCTAAAAGTAAATCCATCACAAAATCTGACCCGTGACAGGATTTGGGTTTGATGCCTCAGGACAACACTGTGCTACAAGAGCTCTGAAACTCCCTATAACCTACAGTTGCCCACATCCTTACTTGTGTACGGGCAGTGATACACACGGTGAACAGAGGAGGTTCGTGCCAGCAGGGGTATCTAAGCCCTCCAAAGGCTCTGAAATGTGTCGTATCTTCTAATCTTTCCATCATCTTTACTGTTATGGACCCTGTGGCTTTACACCTGGTCAGACTGGTCGCTACATCACCCCCCTACAGGTTACTCAAAATAAGGGTGGGACTCTATTAAAAAACTTAATCGAATTAATTAGAGGCTTTGTAATGAATTGATCTCGATTAATCGCATTGCAAAAATTGCCCCCAAAAGTAACATTTTATTTATTTAAATACTGCAGATTTTGAGGACAACTGAATCAAATAATAGACACAGACATTAAAATTGTCAACTCCAGCTCTATTATTGTCTGATTTAACTGTATTTTTAAAAAAAAGAAGAAGTAGAAATAGAAATAAAAATGATACCTGACCAAAACTGAACACACTTAAGTAGGGATGCACCGAAAATTCGGCCACCAAAAGTTTTCGGCCAAAAATGACCCAAAAGTGCATTTTCGGTTTTCGGACGAAAGACATAAATCACCGAAACAACACAGCCGGAACTTGTGATGATGCAACAAACAGCGCATCCAGCACGCAACTTATGAACTTTGTGTTTTTATGTGAAAATATATTTAATTTCACTGTCTTTCAGCAGCCAGTCAGTTGTAAGCCTGTATATTATTATTTGTTGTAATAGTCCTACAGAAAAAAATGTAAAAGGCATTATGGAATGTACACAGTGAAGTCAAACTAAATATTTTATTTTGAATTTTAATCTATAGTGTACATTCTGTAAAGTCAGGGGTAAATAAATATTTTATACTTTTGTACTTGATTTGTTGCAATGATTGATTTTAGTGAAGTTAGTACACATCGTAGCTAAAAGTGCTACAGTTCTGATAATTGACATTTTTTTCGGTGTTCGGTTTTCGGCCTTGGTTTGTTCATTTTTTGTTTTCGGTTTCGGTCAAGTATTTTCATTTCGGTGCATCCCTACACTTAAGTTAAAGTATACAATTTTAAATTCTTTTACTGTTAAACTGGCTGTTTTCTAATTACAAGTCTAAAATGTTACAGTACTTTTAGAAAATGTTCCTCTCCACACTTTTTATTTAGAGGCACTAATATCTGACGGTCAGTGGCAGCTTTGAGTTTTATTCTGGTTCATGGAGAAGAGGTGCATATCTACTGTTGTCTGCAGCCTCTAGTGTGTGTTTGAGACGGGGAGGGGCCTGGGGTTGCGCCAAGGGTCAAACTCCGCTGGAAAAGAGTGAAGCCCGGAAGTTAGATCAAATAATTGTGGTTCTTTCTTCATCCACTAGGGGCTCCAAAACATAGCAAATCCCCACAGACTCCCATGTTAATAATGCCTGCTTCACAGCAGAAATAAACATGTTTACATCCTGGTTCAAAAAAAATATTGTAGGTTTAATGGGTCAAGTTTACCTTCATGTCAGCTGTGAGGGTTTTTATATATATATATATATATATATATATATATATATATAATCATCCATTTAAGTGTTATTTAATCTTGAAAGTATACATGATTAGGGGCGTGTCCTTTTGATTGACAGGTGGCAGACCGCATGCTGTTTTTGGCCATGAAGGCTAATAGTTAGCTTGTTCTCAGAAGGCCTCAGCCTGTAGCAGAGTTGCTCAACGGTGGTTTTAAGCTGGTTAACAGAAGGTCTGAGCATGTTTTACCGTTAAACCGCCTATCTTTGTCCATTCCTGTTCACTTTGGGTTAGCTTAGTTAGCATTAGCTTGGTTAGCATTAGCTTGGCTGTCAATCATTTGGCCTCACCTTTGCCCATTTTAGTATTTTCTGGTAGTGGCAACACACACAACACAGAAAGATGGTGACAGTGGAAACGCCCAGCTGGCTTCACTTTCCCCTGTTCAGACGTGACCAGATACTGCGTCCATTGTTTTTACAGTCTTTGGGTTTCACTCGCAGCTATAGAAGCAAATAAACGATACGTTTTTTTCATGTCTGTCTTGAAAAGTCTCCAATAACACCAGAAAATATCACTAGACCTTTTGCTAGCTGCTTTATACCAAAAACGTTGTCAGAGGGGTCTGAAAACTCTCTAAATATAGCAACAAAGTCACTGAGTTCTGCCGTGTCCGTCAGCGTAATTGGGTGTACCAGAAAATTGGCCTTGACAAAGGTTCCGCTTTGCTTCTAACGCAAACTGCAATCAAATGTGTTGAATTTTTAAATTCAAAGTCAACCCCACTTTTTATCGAACACAGACACGACTGGTGATATTTAAAAAAGGTTAGAGGACCAGATATGTAGGAACGCCACTCCATAGAGCGATGTTACTGGTTTCACCCGCTCCACTGAGCTGATGTGACCTTTTTGACTCTTGGGAACGACAGATTTTTCAGTGAGTAACGGGAAAATCTTCCAGCTAAGTAGTGATTAATGCAAAGCTTCCTGGTTTATTGTTAACTTTTGTCCACTACAACATCCCATCCTTTCAGGAAGAGTGGACCAGATTGGAAAAATACACAATAGATGACATTGTTCTGGCTAAACCAAACTGGTTTTATCTGGGTTGATCATGATTGTTTACCGAAGGCTTGAACCAGCTCACACTGATGACCAAGCATAGAGCTTTTCTCACAGTGCTGGTTTTTATGATTGTTGTGATTTCAGAGTGTTTGATTGAGCTGGAGCCCATGGTGAGGCGGTTTGATGAAATCGATTTCCTGGAGGCGGTGCTGGAGATCAAGAAGGCAAAGGTGAGTCAGGAGTGAAGCTGAAGCCTGATCGTTTATGCCACCGTTAATGCGGAAACATCCCAATCTGACGCATCATCATGTCCAAATATAGATTTACCTGCAGTCCTGGAATTTAGGTTAGTTTGGACTATAACTGAGGGCTTTTCCACATCGGTGGGCAGTGCCAGTAAACAACATGAAATTGCGAATAATTCAGAGTTGAAATATTGACATCTTTGCTTTTGCATACTCAGTGCGATGCAAAATTGCAAATAAATCATAAAGGTTTTAGAACAAGGTGGTTTGGCTAAATTGTCAGCGCCAGGTTGCTTTGCTATCGGGCATCTGCTCTGCACGTGAACACAGCGTGAAGAGTACGGCGACAGGGAGCGAGGCGGCAGTGCAGTGTTGTTCTTTGTTGTTTCTGCAGTGCAATGATGATCTGGCTGCTTTGTTGTGTTGAACATTTTGCTTTGCTAAGAGGAGCTTTATGAATATAACGCTCCTCAATAATCCGAATTTATTTATTTTATTTTATTTTATTGAATGCTTGTTTGTGACTGATTTTTATATAATATTGCTGGACCTGACCAGAGGAAAGAGAAGGTTAAGAAAAGAAAGGATAAAGAGTGGACAAAAATTCAAAAAGGAGAGTGGAAAGAAGAACTGCTGCATCTGCACAGAAACATGATAAACTTAAACAAATGGTTTAAGTTCTTCATGTATTAGTCACGACTGACCAAATGCTATTTATGTCGTTTCCACAAATTTTAACACGTGGCCATGACTCACTAATTTCGTTCCCTCGTGTTAATTATACACTTTCACAGCCTGCATCACAGTGATGTTGCTGCTGTAGCTGGAGGCAGAAACAAGGCGTGCGCACTCATTTTTACAGCAAAGACTGCAGAAATAAGCTTTTTCAAGTGTTTTCACAACTTTAAAATGTGGTCTTGTTGTGTGTTTGGGTGCCAGAATAGGAGGAACAACGTTTGTGGCAGAAAATTTAAGTTGTTAAGACACCAGCAGACAGTAGCCCTCAGAAAAAAACGAAGACAGTTATGGTTCAATACAGTAAGATAAAAAGACTGAACAGAGGCGATCATCATTAATCGCATTTGCAGTTTAAGTACATTAGTACTGCTGAATGACTGCAACAAGGTCCTAGAGTGCTTTTCCCTGAAAGCAATTCAACAAATTATCTTAACATACAACAAACAAATGTAACAGCTGCTGCATTGCAAGTATTTCCGCTAGCTTAAACTTACCAGCCATGCAGAAGTTTGTAAAGTCGTCCTAACCGATAAAGGACTTAAATAACAGGTGCTGGGCGTGAAGAACTAGTTAGAGATGGCAGCTTAGCGGTAGTTGGTGCAAGAAACTGAGGGAGTGCATATAAGTCACATTCCAGAGACTTCACAGGCTCGACTTGGACTCGCAGTTTCAGACTCGTCAACAATGTTTGTTTTGGGGTTTTTTTCCATGTTTTTTTATTTTGTCGCTGTCTGCTACAAACCTCCTATCTCTATTTTACATCATTAAAAACTAAGTCCAGCCGGCTACTGGTCGGGAATCCGCACAATGACGCGTGACGTTTACGCGCTCTGTGGCGCATGCAGCCAAAATGCAGCTTCCACATTCAGGCTTCTCCACCGTAGTTTCCCTCATAGCTATTTCGGTGAGTCCTGCTGTGACACCGCTCTTTTCTCCACCAGAATGCTGAGAAGCATCTGTGGTGAAATTATCTCCAACTCGTTAGTTTCACTTTCAAACTCCGCTGCTCCGTCGCAGAGTAAACTATCAATCCATTCATCCGCTGTGAAACCAGTGGTATCGTGGGGCTTTTGTCCCGTGCCTCGTATATTTATTCGCATATTTATGCATGCTTCGTAATACAAGGTGACGAAACGTCCTCTTTTACCCGGACATGTCGTACCTTTGAAAGGTAGAAAATGCGCCGTGTTTTTTAAAATCATCTGGGAAGGAGCCGCAGCGCAGAGAAGCCGGTTTACCTGGTGATCACGTCACCTGTTAGCGGCTGCACGGGACAACAGGAGCACACTATAACCGTGTTAGAGCGAAATACAGAGTTTGCACCAAACTCTCTAATTGGAAGGTTTTCCCATGAAGGATGCGAAGCTGTTCAGACTTTCCTGGAGAGATCACATCTCCATCACCTCCACTGTTTTGCAAAAACACCGTCAGACGAGGTGAAATCGAGATTCGTGTTCTGACTGATGCTTTGATGGTTTGAGGAAGAAGAAAATGCAGAAACATAAATGTAAATGAAAATAAATCCCGTTTTCATCTTGGTGGTGAGGCATGGGAAGCTCAGTGCATGATGGGAAGCAGGAGCTGGAAGTTCTCATCAGTTCTGCATAAACAGAGACTTCTTTTTTCCTTTATGTCTGCTGTTTCTATGTTTATTACATTATTACATTCTGAAGAGAAAAACACCAGCAAGACAGTATTTTTTCACTTGTCCCTAAACTGTGTGATTTTGAATCGTGGTTCAACAGAAATATTAAAAACAAAAACACAAAATAAAACAAGTAAACAAGCATGATGGGGCTCCAAAGCTAGAATTCTATTGAGCAACACTTTGAGACAATCACTGCAATCAGGTGTTTCTCTAATGTTCAAAAAGACGTCTGCACCTGTTGACAGCTGTGTTGGTCCACTGTTTATCGGAAAGGTGCTTTAATGTGTCTGGGATTATTTTGTTTGGTTGTTTGTTAAATGATTATTTTCAACTACAATTCAAAAGCAATGTTTTATTTCACTAAATAACAATTTTGTAAATTTTCAGTTATCATTAGTTTCTTGTTAAATTAATATTGTGAATTTAGCCTTTTCTGTAGTTGGAGGGTATGAATAATTTCAAGGATGACTCTGTGTATATGTACGTGTATGTGTGTGTGTGTGTGTATATATATATATATATATATATATATATATATATATATATATATATATATATATATATATATATATATATATATATATATATATACATACACTGCCCAGCCAAAAAAAGTCGCCAACAAAAAAAAAGGTGAAACATTTAACATTTCGTTGGACCGCCTTTAGCTTTGATTGCGGCAGCATTCGCTGTGTTTCCAGAAGCTTCTGCAATGTCACCAGATTTATTTGCATCCTGTTGCATCAATTTTTCACCAAGATCTTGATGATGATTGTAGAGTCTGACCACAGCACATCCCAAAGATTCTCAATGGGGTTCAGGTCTGACTCTGTGGGGGCCAATCCATGTGTGAAAATGATGTCTGATGATCCCTGAACCATCTTTCACAATCTGAGCCCGATAAATTCTGGCACGGTCATCTTGGAATATGGCCGTGCCATCAGGAAAGAATCATCCATTGATGGAATAACCTGCTCATTCAGTATATTCAGGTATCAGCTGACCTCATTATCTGAGCTCATACTGTTGCTGAACCTGGACCTGAGCAACTGCAGCAACCCCAGATCATCACACTGCCCCCACAGGCTCATACAGCAGCACTAGGATGATGCTGCATCACTTCATCTGCCTTTCCGGCCACATTTCTTCCTGGAAGACGATGGTCCACTATCCTTCCAGTTTTTCATAATGCGTTGGACTGTTCTGAACCCAGTTTTAGTAGTTTCTGCATCTCCTTAGATGTTTTCACCTCGATGCCAATGATTTGACCCTTCTCAGACAGACTAACATCTTTTCCAAGACCACGGATGTGTCTTTCCACATGGTTGTTTAGGAAATGAGAAGCAACTCATTGCACCAGTTGGGGTGAAATAACTTGTTGCCAGCTGAAAGATAATCGCCCATGCAGTAATTATCCAATAGGAGGCTCGTACCTATTTGCTTAGTTAAGTCCAGGTGGCGACTTTTTTTGGGCCAGACAGTGTATGTAGCCCCCCCCCCCCAACTCGGCTGGCTACTCGGTATCTCTGTGGAAAGGCCTGTTTTAGGCTATAAAAATATACTAAATGATGTCGTTTTGAGTAAATTCTGGACGCTACCCAATCAGGACACTTGGATTACATTGGACGAGCAGTATGAAGGAATATTCTCAAGTTTTTGTGGACTTTAAAGGACCTTTTTTTTTTCAGTCACTGGTGAACTCCAATATATGACAGTCCGCCGATAACAAAATCCTCTGATCTCTGGCTGCATTTGAGATATTAAAGTGCTCCAGAGTCTTGCTCAGTATGAGTGTGAGTAGAAAATGAACGCACATCATTCTGTGGGTGTACTATTCCTTTAAAAACGTAAAACTTCATAAAAGAGACAAATATAAGTGCAGCAAACAATAAACAAACCCACTTGTCCCAAAAAAAGTTCAGGCTCGGGATTTTAATTTGCTTTAAGCCCTGTACATCCTTACCCACTTGTGAGGTCCCTGAGATCAGTTAACTAACTTCTCGGGTTTATCACCTTTTTATGATTCAAAAGTTTTTACTATCTTATTTTTTATTTAAAGGCCTCCTTCCACTGAAAACCCGTTTAACTTGCTCCTTCTGAAATACGGAGGGTTTCCCCTTGTTTACTTACACATGCTGACTTGCTAGCGTTGCGTTGCCCCCAGTCGGCTGTGCTTTCTCATCAGGGAAACGGTACGAAGAAAAGAGCGAATCGGGAACAGCCTTGCACTTCTACGTCACGTTGCAAATAGCGTATCCCACATGGGGTTTCTATCTGTCCATTGGAAGGCAGGTAACCCTCCACTACACACTAGAAGTGATGACAGCACGACTGTAGCTTCGGAGTTGAGAAGCTAATTAGCTAACTGTTTGTTAGCATGGCGGAACAAACTTGTTTGTCGGCTCTATTTCCTGTCTGTAACGAAATAAGAGCGGAGGGCGGAGCTTCCTTCATACACTGATGGGAGGCAGCCAATCAGACGGAAATTCATGAGAAGGACCCGGAAAAGCTGCCGTTGGACCACAAGCTTCTCTTCTAGTATACAAATACAGCTGGATACAAAGATACCAGAAGGTGTTTTTATACAGAAACGATGCAGAATGCATTCAATAATAATGGAGAACACAGAAATATTAATGAAATGACCATGGAAGTACAACTTTAAGGTGCTTTATAATTAAAATTGGGTTGGATTGGGTGGAGACCTTACGGTCAGTCAGGATTTTCTGCAAAGAAAGTGTGAGCTGTGTCTATTTTTGTGGCCCCAATCACAACATGCATCTTCTGTAAAATTACACCCAGGTGTTGTGTTCCCATTGATGCCGAACATCTGCACTCACAAGCCAGATGTTGGTGGGGGTTTTGGTCAGTGCAAAAAGCCCCTCCTCTTCCTGAGAGCAGCACTCTGGTTCACATATTTCCATCAGATTTATCTTAAACACAGACTTGGAATAAACCGTGCAAAAGTTTTTCGGGATTATTAATTGCTGGATTATGACTTTGACTATTTCTACTAACAATGTGACATTTTAGCCTGATTTGCTTCTCTGACTTTTGTAAAATCTTAGTTTCCTTGTGTTTTATTCAATGTTCTCCTCTTTATAAGGATTACTGATGTAACTTGGCGTTTCTCTGGTGTCTACAGCTGATGCGGAGTTCGGGCTGCTGCTCAGCTCAGCCCGTGTGTGAGAAGAGGAACGTGGAGGTGTCTCTGAACATGCTGAAGGACCGACCCGGCCCGTGGCCTGTGGTACGCAGTTTTTACTTGCATCACGACACATTACATCACTATCCAGACTGAACTTTTATTGGTCTCTGTTATCAGTCAGGGGTGTCCACGGTCATTACTGTCCTGCAGGTTTTGGATCTTTCCTGCTGCAGCACCTGAATCAGATTGATGGGTCAACATATTTGGGCAGAACTTGACAACAAGTAGGGACGCATATAATTGACCCCCTATCTGTATCGGCCTATATCAGCCTTAAAACTGAGTATCGGACTTTGGCCACCCCACCGATATTTAACCGATATTTAACCGATCAGCCCGCTGTTTCTGATGTGGAAAAAAAAAGAAAAAAAAAACTTCTTCATCTTCAAAAACTTTTTTTAAAGTTCTTAAGACTAGGGGTGGGAAAAAATATCGATACACTGAAATATCGCAATATTTTCATATGCTGACATCTCATTGACATTTAAAAACGCAGTATCGGTTTATTTTACTAACGAAATCTTGCAATATATTTTATCGCTCTGCTACAAAATCTCATGAGCAGTCACAAAAATTTTGCGATATTTTCATATGCTGATATCATATTGGCATTTAAAAACGTGATATCAATCTATTTTACTAATGAAATCTTGCAATATTTCATCATTCTGTTACAAATTTTGCGAGAATTTTCAAAATATCGGGAGATTTTGTAACGGAACGATGAAATCTCACGAGATTTTGTAAGTTAAATAGATTAACTATTTTATATTTGGCATATGAAAATATAGCATATTTCAACAAGCCTCTTTCATTTCATCCCTCCTTTATTTACCCAGCGGTTCCCAAACTCTTTCTGCAAGGCCCCTTTTCATTGACAAGAGTGATGTCAGTCCCCCATCACACCACCTGCACCCAAACAATTACCATGAAGAAATGCACAGTGAAATAGTCTGGCATGGCTGAAACTTAGTCTGGTATCTGTAATCAACTGACTGCTACTTCAGTTAAACCATATCAGAGGCAGAGGGAAGTACTAGTTCCTCTGGTAAGTGAAGTAGCCTCTGTTTATCATTTTATATGTAGTAAGATGAACATTTTACAAGGTGGATGCTGCTTTAAAAATGACAATTCTGCCAGTTATGACAGTTGAATGCTTTTCTTTTTTCTTTTTAAAAAGAATTAATACTTTAGTTAGTTAATTAGTGCTTTCACAAATTTATTCATGTTTCGTCAGAAGTGCAAAAACTACATTTTTCTTGGCCTGGCTGGGCCCCCCATCATAATGCCAGGCCCCCCAGTTTGGGAATCACTGGTTTAACCAGATAAAACCTCACTGTGATTAGAAATCTCTTTTCAAGTAAAACAAAGGCAGCATTAGTAGTAATATTATATATATATATATATATATATATATATATATATATATATATATATATATATATATATATATATATATATATATATATATATATATATATATATTATTAATACATTTTATTAATACATTTTATTTCTGGGTGGCTTTTATGACACTCAAGATCACCTTGCAATAAAAGAAACAGGAGATAAAATACAGGGACGATACCCTGAAATAATAAAATACAGTAAGTGAAAAGAATAAGAGACTAATAATTAAAAAGGACCATGGGAGAAGCAAAGTTAGGTAATGAAACACAGCATGGGTTAAATACTGCAAAGAAATGTACAGTCAATCTAATCTCTCCCAGAGAAAACAATCTGTGGAAGAGAGCTATTTAATTTGGACCAGGAAACGTCTAAAACCTGCAAGGCTGTAGCCCTCAAGGACTAACATGTTGCGAGTATATTGTTGTTACTATTAATATTACTATATATTATATTATATTATATCATATTATATTATACAATATTATATTATATTATAATTAGGGATGCACAATAATTATTGGGCCGATAACAGGATAATTATTACGTCATTCCGATAAGACCGATATCATGACGACTTACCCTGATAACGTATACCCCAAACAGTTGGAATTTTTGAGATCAGACATGACGAAGTCAAAAATCCCACCTTTAAGCTTTCCTCGCTGAGATATTGCGATTGAGGAAAGAAAACTGCTGCTTCACAGGAGAAACCCAAAAAACCACTTTACCTTCTTATATTAGAGGCGAGTTACCCCTTACAGTTGGCATGGGATTACAATACACTGAAATATCGCAATATTTTCACATGGCAATATCATACTGATATTTAAAAACGCGGTATCGATCTATTTACTAACGAAATCTCACGAGATTTCATAGTTGTCATGAAATCTTGCAGGTTCTTGTGAAATTTTGCGAGATTTTGTAACAGACCAATGAGATCTCGCGAGATTTGTCGGTCAAATAGATCAATACTGCGTTTTTAAATATCAATATGAAATCGGCATATGAAAATATCGTGATATTTCAGTGTGTGGATATTTTTTCCCACCCCTAACAGTTGGAATATTTGATTTGGTATAACTAGGTATATATGTGTTTTTCGTTATAGGCCTCTAGGAGCTGAAATTTATCGGTTTTAAAAAACGGTTATGGTCGCTGTCGTAAACTGAGCTCAGACCTGCATCCTCAAAGGCTGCTCGGTGGAGCGCTCCTTGGCACACACCACACCACATATCATGCATCCCTAACATAATATATCATATTAACTAATATAGTAATGTACACAGGTTGTTACTTTTCCATGTCAGCCTTTAGTAATCCTAGAAAATACATATTGAGGTTTGCAGCTGTTTGGTCGGCAGAACATCTGGTTCTCCTCTGCTGTACGTAATAGCTGCTTGATGCCAACTGGCTGTAAGCTCTGCTCCCAGATCTGTGGGGAGAAACAGCTTTTCAACACTCGCTCACTGAGCTGAGTAATTTCTTCCAGACTTCAAAAACCTCCAACCAAACTGCTTGTCTTCAGCATCGTTAAGCTGAGGTCTGATATTAACTCTTCATGTCTAACATCAAACCTCATATGGTGACAAAGCGGTCATTGACAGCTGATTGGTGGTTGGACCCTCTGTTGGATTCTTCCCTCCTCATGCCGGCTCACCTGGCAGACCCTGAACTGGAGCTCAGTCCTGGTTATTTTCCTGAAGAAATTCAACACAGACCTTTTCCTACAGCGACACACTCTGTACCGGAGCCGGGCCACAGTGAAGCCCTCTGTTGTTCCTGCCTGGTAAACTGAGGCCACCTAGTGGTGGTACCACATTATTACCAGGTGCTGGTTAGAACAAAACAGACCCATATCAGGGTAACAGTTGCATAAATGATTTGATTTCTTCTTACGATTAAAAATCCTGGTCCGTCTCTGACTTCAGAGCAGCTGTGGGAGATTTTGCGCTCTTTTCCCGGGAATCACGAGCAGGAAGCTGATGTCTGGACTCTGCTTCCACTGAGCTCAGACCTGCATCCTCGAAGGCTGCTCGGAGGAACGCTCCGTCCTCGGCACACATCACTCCACATCAGCGTGGATGCTCGTTTTCACTTTTTTACTGAGACATCGCTGTTTGTTCTTACAGGAATGCTCCACGTCAGGATCTGGATCCGGGTCTGGCTCCTCCCAGGACACAGACATGTCTCTGCCAGGCGCCCTCACCATCAGCAACACTTCTCCACGTAAGAACACTTATTTTAGATTAGGCATCGACCGATACAGATTTTTCTTTTTTTATTTAAGGCCGATGCCAATATTTTCTCATCAGCTGATGGCCGATACAACCTGCTGATATTTGGGGCCGATATTGCATTTGACCCCAAAGTTGTTATAATGAAGGACACAATAAAAAATAATTTTGAAAACTCCTTTTTAAGATAAAAAAAATAAAATAAAATGGTTCAAATAAATATAGAAAAGAAAAATGGTGTTTTTGTAAACAAATAATAAATGGAAACATTAAACTTGTAATATATTTTAAAAAACCTGCTGCCTGTATAGATGCATGTCTGTAAATTATGTTGAGTGGGGGTGTCGGGCAGCACACCCGACGCATTGGCCAATGCCACAAATAACGGCCTAAAATATCAGCCGGCCGATGTATGGGTCTATCCTTATTTTAGATATTCACTGGCCATGGTTACATGATTTTTTTATTTAGAATTAATTATTTAGAATTAAATTATTCTGACCGCGACCCTGAATTGATAAGCGGTACAGAAAATGACTGACCAAATTATTCTGAATTAAATTATTCTGTGTCGTCTTTACATGGAAAACACGTTTATCTAATTCCACTTTAGATCTGGGGGTTGGGAAAAGTTCTGATTGGACAGGAGTGGACATGGCGTATTTACGTCTACCCGGAAGTAAACAAATTCCACTTCCTGCTACTTTCCTTTTCGGCTACGACATGGAAAACCACATAATGCAGTCATACAAAGTTTCACTTTGATTGTAGTTTTGTAGCAGCAGCTCGACACTAAAATACTACTTCATTTCTACTAGCTGACATGAGTCCAACGATTGTTTCATGAGCACTTCGACAAGCACCAAAGCAACAGGACAAGGGGACAAGCATGTGCAGAACAACTGGAATTAAGTTAAACTGTAATAAACGTTTACATGATGAAGGAATGATTTAATTTCGAATTAAAATTTGAATAAATCAACCACTCAGTTCAGAATGAAGTTTAATTCAGAATCATTTTTATGCAGAATTAAGTGTTTATAAGGTCCTTTTAAAGCAGAATTAACTTTTATTCAGAGTTAAAACTCTCATGTGAACATGACCATTAATGCCACAACCGAGATCTTTTATTTGATTAATTTTTTTAAGCACAATCTTGTTTCCACTTGGAGGCATCACACTTCTGCTTCTTCTCTCTGATGTAGAGGGCCTCCCAGCGTCGTTCATTGCCCCCAGCCTGGAGCCTCCACAGTCTTTGAAGGACAGCTGCTCGGACAACAATCTAAACGTCTTCCAGACAACCAAACCCTCGACCGATTTCAACATACCGGTCAAACCTATCCCGAACGTCGCAGAGTTTGAAACGCAGATGGATAACCTCACCCTCAAACCGCAGCCTCAGCCTCAGCAACAAGGTGGGTGGTGGAGACAAAGGTGATGAAGAAGCTGCGTAAAATGCTTTTTTCATGTTTTCTTATCCTCAGTTGATTTTTTTTTTTTTTTTTTTTGGTCATACTCAAATATTATTTAAAAAAAAAAAAAAATCTAAATTATCCTAATTGCGAGATTAAACTCTGCATTTTACCTATCTCTAGTAGATTTACTAGAGAAGTGGGCTGTTCACACCACCCACTCTGATCCAGATCCTGGTCCAGGTCTGTTTGCTGGGAAAGTCACTTTGTTTGGAAAATTGTGACTGCGCAAACCAACTGACTCGGATCAGAGAAGCAGATTTGGTCCACCTACAAATGCAGGTCTCAGTCCACTTCAAATGGACCGAATACAGGAGGTGGACTACAAAGCAAAGTCCATTATGGGTTCAGTGCACAGCATTGTGGGTAAACGCAACCATACCATCAGCGTGTGGTAGGATGATGGGTGGCTCTGGACGGGAGAAAAGTCAGACCTGAAGTACCCAGTAAAAGTTTGGATAGAAACCCAAGCAACCCCAGACTGCTAGAATCTGATGCAGCTCCATGTTTTACTCTGATGGAAACGCGTTATCCTGCTTTAACCAATAGATGAAGCAGTTTTCTTCTTTGTTGGTTGTCTCATATTCTCCTTCAGTAATTCTTAAAGCAGCGGCACTTCTGGTGGAGAGTAGAACACGTTATTTATTTATCCGATTTGTTGAAGTAGCAGGTCTAACAGGCTATCCTGGTGTGGATGACACCTGGTCAAGTAGACTATCCTGGTGGGGATGGCACCAGGTCTACTGGACTATTCTGGTGTGGAAGGTACCAGGTTTAGTGGGCTGTCCTAGTAGGGATGGCACCTGGTCTAGTGGACTATCCTTTTATGGAAGGCACCAGGTCGAGTGGACGATCCTGGTTGGGATGGTACCAGGTCTACTGCACTCTTCTGGTGTGGAAGGTACCAGGTCAAGTGGGCTATCCTGGTAGGGATGCAGCATTGGTGCCCCGGAGGGAGTTTAGGAGTTAAGTCTTGCTGAAGGGTCCACAGTGGCTCCCATCTTTTGCCAGCCAGGTCCTCCAGACCCAAGCCCACCTCTGTAACCACTGGATGACCACTCACCCATAACATTAATGCGTCTTTAAGATCTCTCCATTGCCCTTTCTGTCATATTTTTATTGTTTTTTTAATTTTATGAAATGGAAATTAAAAACATTTTAATTTAGTCTCTTTTTTTCTTTCTTTTTGTCTGATTTCACTAATAAAATTTAAATCCTGCTTCTTTCTCCTCCAAATGCAGCTGATTACTCACTTCCACTGCAACACGCTACGTCCTCACAAGGCCCCATCGCCCACTGGGTCGCAACGCGGCGCGAGGAGATCGTCTCCCAGATGACGGAAGCGTGTCTGAACCAGAGCCTGGACGCCCTGCTGGCTCGCTCCATGCTGATGCGAGAGGATTACGAGCTGGTGGTCAACCAGCCCACGCGCACCGCCAGGGTCCGCCAGCTTCTGGACAACTGTCACCGACACAACGAAGACTTTTGCCGCATCGTCGTCCGCAAGCTGCTGGACAACCGGCAGATGGCCCTGAATCCGTACCCACCTGAGATCATCTCCCCGACAGCGCCAGTCATCGCCAGTGCACCGCCGCTGTCCATCTCCTGCAACATGCACAGGAACTAGCAGCCGCAGAGACAGTCCATGTTGACTGTGTCAGTGTCACACTACAGCCAACTGGAACGCGTCTTTTCACCCAACTTTTCCTGGAAAACACTGCAGGAGAGTTGTTTTAGCAATAAGAGTTCCAGGTACAAGCGTAAACATCCCACATTGGAGAAGGAAGATGTTCTTTCTATCACCAGAATCAAGAGATTCAGACTGGATTAGAGATTTTATTTAATATTTTATGGATTTGATTGGTTTATTTATATTTCCATCATTCATTCACCATAGTTTATATGATACTTTTCCTCATATTTAGCTCCTGGTTTTAACTGTGTAGAGTAGATTCCTCCTTGTTAACTCGTTGGTCTGAGAAAGTGCTGCCTTCATAGACGATATAAGGTTTATTCCTGTAATAAGGGATCATGTTTTCTTGGATCGACTTTCATGTTTTCTTGGAGCAACAGAACCAGTGTTGGTTTAGATGTGTGCTCAGGATCCTGCTCCATTATTTCCTATTTTATTTTTTATTGACTGAGCTGAAGAGTTAGTGGAGAAAAGGGGTTGTAATGTGACACAGAGGGAGCGGGAGGTGTGCATGTCTGCACGCTCTGTTTGTGTCCAGGTTAAAAGTGGACCAAGAGGACCTGCTGTCGCATTTCTTTTGGTGTGCTCAGTGTTCCAAGGCCTTCAGAAACCCTGAGCTAAACTTTCAAAATCATTTGATCTCTTTACTGAGCTGCTCTTATCTAAAGTCAGCCTGCACAAAACAGGAAGTCTAACCAATAATCTCAGTTTAATACCTCTAAATTGTGCCATTTTTTTCTACTGTAGCTGGTTAAAAAAAAAAAGCTTGTAAATAATTCATTTTTTTTCTCTCTCTAGGATGATCGTTCATCTCAAGGCTCGATACTGTTAAATGCAAAAAAAAAAATACTGATTCCAACAAGCAAGTAGCAGCAGTTTGTGTAAATATGAGTGTAAGTTTGTCTATGAAGGCCTGATATTACTTCATCTTCTCTGCCTAAGTGTGTATATTAGATTAAAAATAATTTCCAGGAATATTTTCTCAGTTCCTCCTGTCGGTCTTTGAAAAAAAGGGAAAAGTTTTAGATTTTTTTTGAGCACATCTCCAAAAAAATCCAAAGATAAAACAATCAGAATCGGCTTCATTTGCTTTTGTTGATGGTTTTGTTTCTGTTGCTTACATTGTGCAAATGTGTGCGTGTTTGTGTTTGTGTGTGTGTTCCTGTACTTGCTACCTTGTGAGAACCATTTTGCGCTTTTAACCAACAAAGTGAGGATATTTTGGCTGGTCCTAACACAAAAATAGCCTACGAAAAACCCAATTTTGAGGGTCAAGATTTGGTTTTAGAATTTAGGTTACAATTAGGTTTTGATTAGGGTTAGGCCAAGGGTTAGGTTTTGGCACCTAGGGACCTTGGGAATGCATTACATTAATATATGTCCTTACAAAGATAGGAGTACAAGAATGTGCATGTGTGTGTGTTCAGCTTGTCATGGCCTCATTTCTGCCTTCACTTCCTCCAACAGGTGTTTACATAAGGTAGCTGTGGAATTTACAGCCGAGTCTCTGTATCGTTATCACACAGCGACCTTGTTACCAATTCCTGGAACGCCACCCAGACCACTTTTAGTCCCACGCAATCCAGGCCAAGCCAGGCCCATGTATGCCAGACCCACATGGTCCAGGCTGAGCGAGGCCCATGCGATCCAGGCCCCTGTGATCCAGGACCATGGGATCCAGGCCAAGCCAGGCCCACATGGTCCAGGTTGAGCTAGGCCCATGCGATCAGGCCCCCCGTGATCTGGGCCGAGCCAGGCCCTAGTGCTTCCAGGTGTTGGGCATGTACTGCCTTGCTGTTCCTCATGTTCAGCTTTTAGTCTCAACTTTATTGACATTGAAAAGCCTTTTCAGCACATATCAAGTAAATGCCAGAAATCTTGTAGCCTGTAAATGTTGTATCATATTTTGTACTGTAGATGTTGGTTCCATCTTTTGTAGATGTATATTCAGCATTAAGATGTTAAAAGGTCCTTGTTTTGTTGATTTTACATGCTGGAAAAAGCCTTTGGCTTTATTGGACTTGGAGTCATTATCAGTGTCATGTAGATTGTACAGCAGGAGAGTGTGATTTACAGCTCAGTTGATGCGTAACAGCAGTTCCAACTGAAACATTATTTTTTAGATGCTGTATCCATCCTCAATAAAAATGGTTTTCTGTTTTTAGCTCTGCCTGCTCTTTCCTTTCTTTATTCACATAATCCCCAGATAGCTGCAGCCTATGACCTGGGGCCTGTACGACGAAGCCGGATTAACATGCCCGGGATTTCTCTCTGTTACCTGGGTTGACTTAACCAGACATCTGCGGTCTTGTTAGCTGGTACTTGAAGCTGGTTATCAACTCGGTAATTCAACCCAGGGTTTTCCAATCTTAATCAGTGTGCGCTCACTTAAAAGGGGTGGCGTTGGAAGCATCTGACCAGTCACAGACATGGAGAAACAGAGAGCAACATATTTCATCATGGAGGAGCAGACGATACTTAACACATATGTAGAATTCAGGATCATCATTCCTGAATGATAACACGACATTATCATTAAGGAATGATAATGTGATATGTAGTGTAAAGCGCTTTGAGCGGTTAGTATGACTGGAAAAGCGCTATATAAGTACAGTCCATTTACCATAATAAATTGCTCCATGCCGCAGCATAAAGCCAGGAATTAATGCTGGCTGTTAATGCGCAGCAAGTCCGTGTGATTGTACAATCATGGAACAATATTGGACTCTGATCATTTAGTGTAATCACAGCGCTTCCTCAGTGTAGTTGCTTCTCATACTGTGCATATAGATATTTCAGGCTCATATCGTACACGTGTTGTAACCCTTCACCATGACGGCATGGGTGGGTGTGCACTCCATAAATTCATGTTTTCTACATGTTTGACCTCTTAATCACATTATTTCAGATGCAACCCCAGCGGTACAAGACTATCATGGGAACAAGTAAAGAACAAATACAAATATATAGTCCAAACCGGACGAGATTCTTTTTGCCACACTCTTTCATGAATGAATGGAATTTCATTTAATATTTGTGCAGCCCACAGGGAAAAAGCAGGTAATACAAAGACATGTTTTTGCATACGTTTTCAGTATCGCCAACGGTGTGCATCAAACTACCAGTGAATGAATGAATGAATAAATGAATGACGTTTTACTGAGTGGGACCATGAGCATAATTCGGCTACAAAAAATAAGCTATTCAGCTACATCAGTGCAGCACTATTTTTTTTTTTTCACTCGAGGTGAGGCGTTGGTCTGTATCAAAATTAATTTAATTAGTCTAACATTAATAAAACCTCAGTATGATGCAGAGCATCTGTGGTGTTGTCGGTGCCCGGCTGCGATGTGGTTCATTTGTGATGTACGGCTGACAGATGTAACGGAGTCCAGCAGAGGAAAACCTACATCTTTCATATATAGTGTCATGTGGCAAATAAAAAGGGTTGCACCATCTCTGAATATTCTCTCTCTTCTAAGAACTCCTCTCACAATCTGCGCACCGGCATCGACAGGATCTTCTAAAAATGGGCAGGCCATTTTCCAAGAGTGCTGATTGGTCAGGGGCTGGTGCTTTTATAGTCGGAGATCTCTTATCCAGAACTTAACCTGGTCCGGACCAGGTTAGGCGTTCAGCATAAGTTACTGGGGAGATATAACCCGATCAGAAGTTAACCAGCGTCATAGGACGAAAAACCCAGGGTTAACCCCGAAGTTACCTCGATAAGAGAAAATCCGGCTTCGTCGTACAGGCCCCTAGTGTTATAGTCCAGGCCACATACCAAGACCAAGATGTTATCCAGTTTTGTAGTTTATCCATCTAAACTACTGTTTCTCAAATGTGAATATACGTACCCCTGGGGGGTGCTTCAAGGCATTCAAGGGGTACGTGAACTACTGAGAAATATCTATGAATGTTTTTTAATAAATGAAGAAAAAATGGCCTTCAATAAAAATGTATCTAATATTTATGTAAATGTAAGCGTATGTTCATAAAAGTGAGTTTATAGTTATTTTAACACTATTTCATTAAAAACCTGTCTTCATGGTTTGACCCACCCTGTGTGAGCCCAATGACATCAAACATGGAAAACATGTTTGATGTCATTGTTGTCACATTGACAACACAAACGATGGATTTGCAGTTGAGGTGTAGTTGAAATCTGACTGAAAAAAAAGGCTAAGGGCCAAAGAAGGAAAAATTACCATTGTTCTGCACAATTCCAGTTTAATAAGCAAGACACAAATGACACAATGTGCTATATTCTTTTTAATCTAATTTTACCAACCAAAAATACTTTGCGGTAGATAGGGGATTCTAGGCTGAGAATATGGGGTATTTTGTGTTGCAAGGTGTGGAAGGAGGGCCCAGACAGGATTTGATCCTATGACTCCCAAGTCAGAGTCATGCACACTTGCCAGTCAGCCAAAGGGATATGCCTGTGGCCAAGTAGCCAGGGTGCATGATCAGTCGGAGAGCATAGTGACAGGACCCCAAACTGTCACATTTATAAAAAAATAAGAAATAAAAAAAAAAAAGTTGAGAGCCTCTGCAGTAGACCACCAGATTTTATTAAACAGACTGAGAAGTCTGGTGGGCCTCTCAGATAATGTTTTAAAAGGCTTTTGTTCCTTTCTCACAGATGAGCAATTTTTTTATAAGGATACAGTATATGCTCCTCAGGAACTCATGAACTCAAGTGTGGGGTTCCCCAAGGATCAATCTTAGGCCCAGTACTGTTTAAACTTTACGTTGCCACAGACACGGCATTGAATTTCACAGCTATGCTGATGATACACAGCTTTACATTGAAGTGTCTCCTGATGACCTGGTGCCAGTTAACGACCATTTAAAATGTATTTTAGATATAAAGTCACGGTTGGAAGAGAACTTCTTACAGCTTAATCAAGATGCTTTTATTTTATATGATTAAATTAGTCAGTCAGTCGGTCAGTCATTTTCTGTACCTCTAATCCAGTTCAGGGTGGCAGGGGTTGCTGGAGCCTATCCCAGCTAGTATCAGGTGAGAGGCGGGGTACACCCTGGACCCGGAGAGAACCCACGCATACACGGGAAGAACATGCAAACTCCACACAGGTAGGCCGCTGTTGGAATTGTTCAAACCCCCTCCCCAGCCGGGAATTGAACTGGCGACCTTCTTACTGTGGCTTCGGTGCTAACCACCACACCACCATGCAGCTGTTCCATACCGAGCAGTCCCTTACCGACCCATGCCGTCCCATACTAAGTTGTCCTGTCCCAAGTCGTCCCATACCGAGCTGTCGCATACTGAGCTGTCCCGTACTGAACGTCCCATACCAAGCCGTCCCGTCTCGAGCTGTCCCATCCTGTGCCATGCTGTCTCGTACTGTACCGAGCCGTCCCGTCCTGAGCTGTCCCATACCAAGACGTGACCCAGCATATATAGTAATTCACTATTTTCAATGTCTTCTTGAACCACAAACACATTTTTGAGTTGTTTCACGCGAATAAAATACTTTTCTTTGGTTCTGAATGGGAGTAGCTGTTAGCTTAGCTCCCAGTTGGAACTCTTCCATTTCTCCTGACTGAGAGCACGTCGGCTCTGCTTGTGCTGCACACAACACATCAAATAGAGAAATATCCCTTTAAATCTAAAGTGAAACTGATTATTTAATTATGCATAAGAAGCTCAGAGAAGCAGGTCTGGGTTTCTTGCTTTCACATGGGATGGGTTCAGGCAAAGTAACGTGTCTTAGCAACTGACAGTGACACTGATTTGGCCGACTCTTGGGAATCTGAGGATGCTAAATAACATCAAACATCACAGCACGTTCTCTATGAATAACAGGCTGTTCCATGAAAACATCCACAGAAGCAGCTCAGCTGTCCATGTGGCTGTTGTTGGCTTCGTGGGGGCAGAAGTAGGGTCTGTTCATCTCTGAAAATAGCCCAGGGGGAACACGAGAGTCTGGTGCTACGAAAACATAAGATGTGTTTGTGCCGGCTTGCAGAGATCGGAACATCAAGTAACTGTTGGTTGTTTTCAGATGTGATCTGAGGAGTGTGCAGCTCAGAGAATCTCAGACCCCCCAGAAACTCCACATGTAGAGAGGAACTGGTTTACTGGGTAAACTAGGTAAGCTGGATTTTTATTAATTTGCCTTGTCAGGACTGACTTCATTCAAGTCTGATAACAATGTGGTCCTATAATAGGGGTGAAATTATAAATGACCTCGCCAGGCATTTTGACATAAAGACTATGTTGTTCAAAGCATTCTGAGGAAATCATAGTAGCATAACCCTGGCAAAAAATGGACAAAGTAATACAGAAAACCTTAACTGGATAAAGTGGACTAAAAAGTTAAATGAAACTGTTGTAAATATTGCTTGAAGAGATTATTAAGTGTAAGAAATCGCTCTCTAATGTGCATTTCGAAACCACCAGTCTAATGTTAGAGGAGTGCTGGCAGCTGAATAAGTGGACATGATTATCAAACATTCTTAGAAGGCAAGTCAACATGTGCTGGTGAAAGATGGTGGTTGTTCCCAGCCAGCTTTGTCTTTAGGTTACAGCAAGTACAAACAGAATGGGAAGGTTGGAAAAGGGAAACACGGACTGAGGAAGATATCAAAATATTAAATATGAACACTGAAACAGCGGTTATCAATGATACAGAGGTGCATGTCCAGTAAAGGAGCAGGAGGAACGGTAGCTGCCTCCTCTTCATGTGGATGACGTTATGGTTTGGGATGTAAAGACGTGCCTCAGAACAGATTAATGGGATGTTTCCGCGGGAGTAATGAGACCAGCTAACCGTCCACAACCACCTCAATCGGATGGGTGATTTCATGACGAGTTAGCTGATCAGATGAGACTGGTGTAGAGATACTGGTGTAATGATACTGGTGGAAAGACATTGGCAAAGAGATACTGGTGTAGAGATTCTGGGGGAGAGATACTGGTCAATTGATACTGGTGGAAAGATACTGGTCTAATGATTCTGGTGGAGAGATACTGGTCTAATGATTCTGGTGGAGAGATACTGGTCTAATGATTCTGGTGGAGAGATACTGGTCTAATGATTCTGGTGTAATGATACTGGTGTAGAGATACTGGTGTATTGATACTGGTGGCGAGACACTGATGTAGAGATAGAGATAATGGTGGACAGATACTGGTGTAATGATGCTGGTGTAGAGATACTGGTGTTATGATGCTGGTGTAATGATTCTGATGTAGAGATACTGGTGTAATGATTCTGATATAGATATACTGGTGTAATGATACTGGTGTGATGATGCTTGTGGACCTACTGGTGTAATGATGCTGGTGTAGAGATACTGGTGTAATGATACTAGTGTAATGATTTTGATGTAGAGATACTGGTCTATTGTTACTGGTGGAGCGTGAGATGTAAAGATACTGGTGTAATGATTCTGGTGTAATGATTCTGATGTAGAGATACTGGTGTAATGATACTGGTGTAATGATTCTGATATACAGTAGATATACGGGTGTAATGATACTGGTCTGATGATTCTGGTGTAAAGATACTGGTGTAATGATTCTAATGAGAGACACTGGTGTAATGATACTGGTGTAATGATTCTGGTGTGAAGATACTGGTGTAATGATTCTAATGTAGAGATACTGGTGTAATGATACTGGTGTAATGATTCTGATATAGAAATACTGGTGTAATGATACACCAGTATCTCAACACTTTTACATAAAAAAGGAGCTTTACACAGAACCTTATTGGAGCTGAATGCTTGATAATGACCTGCAGTGTTAAACATTTTCTGTCGTCTTGACATGAATGTGACAAGAGTCATTTACATTTAAAGAGGTTGAAAATCTTCAAGTGAATTTTAGCATGTCATAGTCAGCTTTAATCATTCATTCATTTTCTGTACTGCTTCGTCCAATCCATGGGCAAGGGGATTGCTGGAGCCTATCCCAGCTAGAGGCAGGGTAACACCCTGGACAAGTTCCCAGTCTGCCACTGGCCAGAGAGACAGACAACCACACACACTTCACTGATGATGTTCAATGTCTTTATAGACCTGGGATACCATCCTACACAACCAGCAGAGTAGCAGGGGACAAACGCGTCTGGACACGAGCACTTCATTGTAAGTTGCTGCGTGCATGGTCAGCTGTTCATCACGTCGGGGCTTCGCGGTCAGCTGTCTATAAAGACACGTCACCAAGAAGTCTTGACAGCTCTGAATAAGGCTGGAGTGACAGCCAAGACTGTCAGCTAGGTAAGACCAAAATTCAAGTTGTTTCTTGAAAAGAAAATCATCCGAATCAACCACACACACTGACGCTCCCTCCAAGGGACAATTTAAGGCGGAGACACACCAGGCCGATTTTCAGCCGTCTGGTGTCGTCATGGAGTCTTCTGAAGTCGGGGTCATGAGTCAGTTTAGTGTGTTCTGTGTCGTCGGCCATCTGCAGCTGTCAGCAATACCGTCGGCGTTCTTTTCAGCCAATTGAATCTGTGTAATCGGCGTTGGCCCATCGTTCAGTCAGTGATAGGCTGACCAATCAGATTGGAGGAGGCTTGACCTTGCTGGCTGGCGAATCAGCAAATGAGAAGAACCGAAATGAAGGTAAACAGACCAGATGAAGAGCGGACAAAATATAAACTCTTACACATCGTTTGGCATCGTATTGGGACCTTAGCTAGCAGTCCTTGCTCTCTGCTAACAACGACAGCTTTTACGTGTTTTCGTCTTGAGAATTGGTCCGTTATTTCCGGTTTTCTTTTTTGGGGGCCACGATATAGGGAGCCGAAGTCATGCCCCCTCCAGTGAGCCCCATGGGACCTAAAAGACGAAAAAGTCACAACAGCAACAACAGCAGGCGGCGCTGATCTATAGGGAGCCGAAGTCACGCCAATCTACTTCCACCCCATGGGACCTAAGAAACAAAACAATATGAATGTAAGTCAATGGGGAGAAAATAATTGCAGTAACTTCTAGTCCCAGTCACTCTCTGTCCTAGATTTCAGATATGTTGGATGTGGATTTAAATGAAAATTTTTCGTGCAAATAAAAAACAACATACCGCAAAGATTTTAGATTATTTTAGGATTCACTTGAAGCCTCTGTGTGGACTACAGCTCTCGTCACAAGCAACATGTGTCACCAGCTGCCCAAGTACGCGACCGTTGCGATTTTGTTCCAGTACGTCACCGCTTTTTTTTTTTTTCTCAAAGACAAGAACAGAGCATGGCCAGAGATGAAAACCATTATAAGTCAGGAAATATTGAGTCTTTCCATTATTCCGATAAAATGACGGCCGGTCTCGTTCACGCCCGTCTCATCACTCGTCACGAGAGCTGTAGTCCACGAAGCGGCTTCAAGGAAATCCTAAAATAATCTAAAATCTTTGCGGTATCTTTGCATGAAAAATTTTAATTTAAAACCATAACCAACATATCTGGAATCCAGGGTGGAGAACGACTGGGACCAGAAGATAATTATTTTCTCCCCATTGACTTCCATTAATATTTTTTTGTTTCTTAGGTCCCATGGGGTGGAAGCAGATGGGCGTGACCTCGGCTCCGTATAGATCAGCACCGCCTGCTGTTGTGGCGACATTATATTTTGCACATGTGCAGAAGGTAGACCCAAGTGTGGAGTCGGTTTGATGTGTTCTTGGGCACTTTTCTCACCGTGTTGGCGAGACTGAAGCTGATTGATCAGCCCGACCCCATTTTCTGGTGACGACCGTGACGGTCAGCAGTCTGTTCGGTGTGTCTCTGCCCTTCGAGTGACTACTTAACGTACCATGCACGTCTTTGGACGGTGGGAGGAAGCCAGAGTACCCAGAGAGAACGCACGCATACTCGGGGAGAACATGCAAACTCCACACAGGAAGCCACTGCTGGAATTGTTCAAACCCTTCCCAGCGGGGCTTGAACTAGCAACCTTCTTACTGGGTTCAATCAGCTGGGTTGCACACCACCATGCACTATTAATCATATCAAACACAATTTCCCAACAACAAAAATTTAAGCCTGTAAAAATGCTGAGTGGCTAGTAACTTTGGAAAACCACTAGCAGTGGCTGGTGAGCAAAAACGTTAATATCGAGGTCTGCATGTTAGCCTCAGATCTGCCTCCTATCCATCTTTCTGTACTTTAACTCAGCAAAGAAGAGACAAATTTCTCACAGTTACATGTTGTCTCAAAGGGAAGAAAGAAGCCCAAAATGTAAACTTGTTGACACTGGAAATTTCTTCATTTGTTTTAAGATGTTTAGGAAGCTCAGCTCTGTAAACAAAATGGATTTATGCTCCAACTACGATTTACGATTGGTCATTTTGAAGAATTCGATCTAACTGTTGCTTCTCTATCTCCACGCCAGCACTGATGGAGTAATGGGGGATCTCAGACAGAAGATCGGGGTCATGTCCCAGACAATATGTCCAAGTTCACAAGCTGCATCTGAAGAGGACTTAAAAACTCCGAAAGTGGAGAAGATGCAGATGAAAAGGGAAATTTCTCTCATCAACGGGATCTGCCTCATCGTGGGAAACATGATCGGCTCGGGGATCTTCGTCTCACCGAAGGGCGTTCTGATGCACAGCACCTCCTATGGGCTGTCGCTGCTGATCTGGGCTCTGGGGGGTCTCTTCTCGGTGTTCGGAGCTCTGTGCTACGCAGAACTCGGCACCACCATCCCCAGGTCGGGAGCCAGCTACGCCTACATCCTGGAGTCGTTTGGTGGCTTCCTTGCTTTCATCCGTCTGTGGACGTCCATCCTGCTGATCGAGCCGGCCAGCCAGGCTGTGATTTCACTGACCTTCGCCAACTACCTGCTAGAGACTTTCTATCCCACCTGCCAGCCGCCGTACGATGCTGTCCGCCTGATTGCTGCAGCCTGCCTCTGTAAGAAAATATGGAGATGAGTCTTTGACCAAGCGTTGGTTTGCTTCACATTAACCAAAGATTAAAGTCTGAGTTGCTTAAAATCAGCTTGTCGCAGAAGAAACAGGCAGAAAAGCTTCTCACTACTGATTCCCCTGAAACACTGAGTTCATTTCATTTTGACTTTTCTTGAAAAAGTACACTGCAAAAACAGTCCAACCAAGTTTTATAGTCTTATAATTAGCAAAAACTGTCTTAACAATCTTGATTTGAGAATAATATACATGGCAAGAGCAGAATATGTATTTTTAATGATGTTTGAGAGTATACAGTCGTCCTCAAAATTATTCATACCCTCCAATTAAAGAAAAGGCTAAATTCAAAATAGTAATTCAAATAACAAGAAACTAAGAAACTAATGATAAATAAAAATGTACAAAATTATAATTTAGTGAAATAAAATATTGCTTTTGAATCGTGGTTGAAAATACTAATTTAAAACAAACAAACAAAACTGACCCAGACAAATTAGAGGACCTTGCTCATGAACTTTGGGTCAAAATACCTGTCAACAAGTGTAGAAGTCTTTTTGAACATTAGAGAAAACGTTTGATTGCAGTGATTGCCTTAAAGTGTTGCTCAACAAAATTTGAGCTTTGGAGCCACATAATGCTTGTTTACTTGTGTGAGGGACCATGCAGTAAGGCAGCGGGACACAAGAGATTTTGTCAAACTGGGCTTCCTTTATTTGCCCCAAAAATGGTTAACAAATGAATTCAACTAGACACAAATGGTAAAAGAGGCCAACTAAATAGAACTAGACTCCAAAATCAGAACTGAAAGAACTCAAACAAACGAATGGGCATAACAAACTGACCTCCCAAACAATCAGACAGAGGAACTTAAGTATCAGTTAAGCCAAACTAAAAATTAACACAAAAGGGGGAAATAACATGGCTGCTACAGTTTTAACTAACCAAACTCAATAGAAATCCCCAGACCCCCCCCCCCCCCCATGACACAGCATGCTGTGGTGCAGTCCAATCAGGCTGGCAGCCTACTGAATCCACGCCTTTGCTGCACCAGGAAAAATCTCCAGATAACTCAAAGAAAGGAAACAAATGTTAGCACAAACATAATTTAAACTGAATACCCCGGTTGAATCTGAAAATATGGAAACTTAATATAATGTATGCGGTGTAGGCAATGCGTATATATTTGTAGACTCGTGACTGCAAAAGAAAATAAACTATTAATGGTGAGGTGTAAATATTACCATGTGGGGCTTGCCATCACACACTCCCCCTCTTCAGGACTCTCGCTAATGCAGCGAGAGAGATAGTCCGCTGTGACATTCTCCCTGCCTGGTATGTGGTTGATGATGAACCGAAAAGGTTGCAGCGCCAGGTACCACCGCGTGATGCGTCCGTTTGAGTCCTTCATCTTTTCCAGCCACTGGAGCGCCTTGTGATCCGTTTCCAGGGTGAACTCCCTTCCAAGCAGATAATAACGAAAGGAGTCTAGAGCCCACTTGATTGCCAATGCTTCCTTCTCTATTGTAGAGTAGCGAACTTCGCGGGGAAACAGCTTCCGGCTGATGTATGCCACTGGATGCCGCTCTCCTTGTGAACCCTGCAGAAGGACAGCTCCCAAACCCCTATCCAAGGCATCAGTCTGTAATACAAATGGCTCAGCAAAGTCAGGACTGTACAAGACAGGTTGCTTACTCAGAGAGTGTTGGATGTCATGAAAAGCAGCCTCTTTCTCCTCTGTCCACTGGATGTGATTAGGAGAGCGAGACCCAGTCAGGTCAGTGAGCAAAGCTGCCCTAGCAGAGAACTGTGGGATGAAGCGATGGTAGAAGCCGGCCATGCCCAGGAAAGATCTGAGTTGCTTCCTTGTTTGGGGCAGAGGACATGACTCCATGGCCTGAATCTTGCTGACTTGTGGCCTTATGACCCCATTCCCAATAACATGAACCAGGTATTCTGTCTCTGCAGCAGCAAAGATGCATTTGGATGGATTCACAGTCAGCCCAGCAGAATGAAGACGATCCAAAACAGCGGTCAAGTGTTCAAGATGTTCCTCCCAGGTTGTGCTGTAAATGACAATATCATCCAAATAGGCAGCAGCAAACTCAGAGCAGTTACACAGTACCTGGTCCATTAGTCGCTGGAAACCCATGCAGTCCAAAAGGTAAGACAGTAAAGTGGAAGAGCCCCCATGGTGTCCTGAATGCTGTAAACTCCCTGGACCTCTCAGGCTAACAGCTACAGTAACTGGCATGCAACAGGTCAGCTAGCTTAATAGCATAAAAAGGCACATGGTGAATGGAGGAACACTTAAGAATACGCAAATCCGCTAAATAACATTAAAGGCTAAATAAACATCCTGTTCAGGCAGAAATACAACTAGTTACTTCCAGTTCTTCACAGACGCACACAGTTTATTCACCAGAAATATTCACCTGCTAGAAGTCTGTCCAACAGCCTTCTCTCCTCGTGCTCACTGCTGCTCATAAGATTCATTTCTGCATTCTGACATCATGTGCTCAGTCCTGCAGCTGCACACTTCTGCCACAAGGGGGCACTCACGCCTCATCAGCAGCCTTTCCAACATGGCCGACCTCACACTGATAAAGAGTCCTTCAAAACATTCCTGGAGCCAGAAGGTGATCCGGATCACCACCAAAATTTAATGGGTTTGTTCTTGGAATGAGGCACACGGCTGGTGAAAATTTCAGGTCAATCCGTCTAGTATTTTTTTCCATAAAGTTGCTGACAGACAGACAGACCAATGCTACCGAAAACATTACCTCCTTGGCGGAGGCAATAGTAAAACACCATTGTGCCATCTGACTGTTTCTGAATCAGCTCTCTGATATCGCACACAGCTTTATGAAGTTTGTATCACACGTGCTGCAGTTAAAAAACAGTGTGGCTTTTATTTGGAGGCATTTGCAGGACATTGAATTGTTTAAGGAGTGGATTCAGTTCTGGTGCGGCCTGTTGCAGTGGCTAAACTAAGAGGAAGTGGCACTATGTAAATGTTGCTCTCACACACAATCTGTGCTTTAAAATATAGTAAAGCCTCAATTATGCTTTATGCTAAATATTCCTATCATACGGACGGGGCCTTCTGTTCATCTTCTCCATCCTTTACATGCAAATTTTGGCTAGTTTCAGAGAGTTTGCAGATCTGTACCATGGAAACCATGGGAGCAGTGTATGTAACATGTGACTGGAGAAAGGACATCATCATAATCTCCTCCATCTTCACCATGTTTGTTTTTGTCTGACGTGAATCCTGCGCTCTGCACTGCCCTCTGGTGGATGTATTAATTAACATGCTGATGGAAAACAGCACATGAGGGCAGAATATTTAGCAGTAAATCTCATAAAGGGTGCATGAATGAGACTTCATGGTACTGCGTAAAGAACTAGCATAGCTAGCGTCTGACCTGTAAACACAGTACTGTGCAAACATCTACTTCCTCTCATTTCCTCACATATAAGCAGAAAAACAGGACATAGCTGCAGCTCTTCTTTTTGTTCTGCTCTCTGTCCGTGTGATCCCACACTGCTTTGGCAATGTTTAGGTCCAGGTTCTGGGGAGGATCTATCCCTCCATCAGACCTGCTGAGGTCTGGGTTCTGGGGAGCGTCCAGAACAGCTCTCTGAGGATCCTGCTGTTGGTGCAAAATTACTATTTAAAGGGACTAGAGGCAAGATTAAGAAATGAAACTCGTGACTGGCGCTTCAGGTAACTGCAGCCATGAGCCAAGCCATCACTGGAGCGTGCACAAACTGAAGCTATAATGTTGTTTACTACGCTTTTTCTTCATAGTTACACTTTTTAGTGTCTTTCAGTTGATCTGGATCGTTTGCTGACGGCAGAATAATCCATAACTATCGCTTACAGTGTTAACAGTAGTCCGCCAGCTACTACTCTGTTAAACTTTGTAAATCGGATAAACGCCAATGCCAAGTTTTCATTCCAGACTGAAGTGATGCTGAGGAAGAAGTGGATCAAAACGACCGATTCGCCGCGGTGAAGGACCGAACTTTATAATAAAACAACACACGTTTGTTTGTAGCCGGCAGACTGCACAGTCGTGTTGGCAGGTTAGCATTAGCCAGCTCGATGACGTGCCTAACTTTGTGCGGCTGAAAACACACAAGCATCTGACAGCGTCTCCTTTTTTTGGCAGTCCCCAGTTGTTCCACTGGAAACGGGAGGGTACAGATCCAGTCTTCAAACGCTTGTATGTTTTCACAAGCGAAAAGTTGGTAACGTCAGCTAAAGCGAGCTTGGTAATGCTAGCTGTGGTGTAGTCTGCATCATTGAAGTGCCGACTACAGACATACATGCAACCTTGTTTTATTTTAAATTTCGGTCCTTCACTCCGACAAATCGCTTTCATCCACTTCTTCCTTAGTGTCTTTTTCAGTCGGGAATCCATGAAAACTTAGGTACGGCTGGCGTTGTTTATTAGATGTACACAATGGAACAGAGCAGCAACATCGAGACTTGGATTGAGCCATTCCTGGCCCGGAAGAGGAAGCTTCAGATGTTTCAACTTCCGGAAACCGGAACGCAGAAGCGTGATAATCCCCTATTAATGAGGTCGCAGCTGGGTTTGATATGTGGATGACACATACAGTCGTCCCCAAAATTATTTATTCCCCCAATTAAAGAAAAGGTTAAATTCACAATAGCAATTCAAATAAAAAGAAACTAAAGAAACTAATAACAAATAAAAATTTAAAAAATTATAATTTAGTGAAATAAAATGTTGCTTTTGAATTATGGTTGGAAATAATAATACAAAATCAATGTCATAATGTTCTTTTTGGGGTTTTTTTTGTCTATTATTACTTTTGCCAATTTCAACTTCATTCACTGACAGCTGGATTTTTCCTTCTTCAATTGGAGGGTATGAAAATTTTGAGGACGACTGTAAGTCAGTATTTAGTGACTCAAACAAAAACATAAAAAACTTTTTCAACATTATAAGAACTGAATGTGACAGAGGCAAATGTCCAAAGAAAATCTTTGAAGGACCTACAGAAAGTCTGAAGCCTGTACTGCAGCTGTTTGGAAGGGAAATGCAGAGGAACGAGGGCTCGGGGTTCCTGCACGGTCCTGGAGCCCCGTAGTTTCCGGGCCTGGCTCTGTGCAGGAGCGACTGCACGGAGCAGAAGCGTTATGTAGGTGAAAGAGCAGCAGTGTCATGAGTCATTTCTGTTTCTGTAACCTCAGACCGACTGCAGCCCCCCCCACAGATAAAGCTGCTGTAAATCCAAATGGAGACTGACGTGTACAGTTGCACTCCAAGGGATCAATCATTTCCTATTAACCCCTTCACCCCTGCTGTTGCAAATTTGCTACAAACCATTTCTGGCTTCTATTTTAATTACTTTTATCAGATTAATTCATATCATCTATTTATTTGCTTCTGTTCTTGTTTTTTTTTTTCATATTTAATTATTATCTATCTCAAAGGAGTACAGCGCAAGTTTCCGCTTTTTTCCAGAAACACGCCCCTTCTGGGAACAAGTGGAAGTGACACTAATGTCGTGCACACGCATGAGCTGCTTCGACTGCATTGGTCTTTAGTTTAACCCACATTACACTCAGTCTGAGCCCAGAGTTAGAGACACGATGTTTACTGAAGTAATAAAGTTATAAATCTGCAAGCTGTTTACGGTTTGATCGTTAAGTAAACTGACGGACTGTATGCTAACGCTAACAACGGGCTAACGCTAACTTGTGGTTCAAATATATAAATTCACAGGCTGAGACCACGATTACCTTATAAAATTTTACAAGTGGCTAGAGTGTATCTCTTCCCCGGGAACAGTCATATGGTTGTCATACTACCAAATTTACATGCTAAAAACTTTGCAAAAGCATTGCAATATTATGCATCCTTATTTTTGTCATACATCACATTTACCTTGTTAGTGAGAAAAACGTCAACTGTGGGTCCCATTTTATTCCCAGACTGGATCAGAGCTCCCTCCATTAAAAAAAGAAAGAAAGAAAGAAAAAAAGCTGCTTGGTTGTTTACTCCCGTCTTACTCCGGCTCCAGTGTAGTGCCGAAAAACGCCCCCCTGCCGTGGGGGCCGGTCAGACTCCAGTTTTGGTCTCTTCATCTCACAAGACAAACCTTTTCTTCTTCATCTTACTGGAGTCTGAGTTGGGGTTTGAGAGGCACCTGCTCTCCATCTTTTAGCAAGATGCTCAACATGTGCGGACCTGCGGTCGCGATATACACCACACCGAGCCAGACGAACAAGAACATGCAGCTCGTCTCCCCCACAAGCACCCACTTGATGCTTCATACCCCAATTTCTCACTTTGAGCATTTAGAAACAGTATTAGAGACCCCTGCAGTGAAGAAAGATCAGCTCATTCTTCACATCAGGCAGTTGTAAGAGCATGTGGAGGAAAGAAAGGAATAGACCTTTTTAACAAAAAACGGAAGTACGTAATGGGTGAGAGTCTTCCTGTGAGGGCCAGACTTCAGTCAAACATCAAAAATGGATCATGTTTCCACTCTGGATTTTACATTTAAGCCCGTTTACTCGACTCTGCCTCAATCTTCGAGAGACAGCAGGCTCAAAACGTGGCAGTGGCAGCACTTCAGGCAGCTGCCACAAGGTGCCACAGGGTGCCACGGGGTGCCACAGTGCTTTGGGCTGCCACTAGGTGCCACTAGGTGCCACAGGGTGCCACTAGGTGCCACATGGTGCCACTAGGTGCCACAGGGTGCCACTAGGTGCCACAGGGTGCCACTAGGTGCCACGGGGTGCCACTAGGTGCCACAGGCTGCCACTAGGTGCCACAGGGTGCCACTAGGTGCCACGGGGTGCCACAGGCTGCCACTAGGTGCTTTGGGCTCCACTAGTGCCCGGGGTGCCCGGGGGCCACAGTGCTGGGCTGCCCGGGGGCCACTAGGTGCCCGGGGGCACTAGGTGCCCATGGTGCCACGTGCCACAGGGGCCACTAGGTGCCACTAGGCCCGGGGCCCGGGCCCGGGGCCACTAGGCCACGGGCCCGGGGGCCCGGGTGCCACAGCCACGGGGCCACTAGTGCCCGGGGGCCACGGGCCCGAGGTGCCTCTAGGTGCCACGGGGTGCCACAGTGCTTTGGGCTTCCACCAGGTGCCCAGGGGCCACTAGGTGCCCGGGGTGCCACAGTGCTTTGGGCTGCCACTAGGTGCCACGGGGTGCCACAGTGCTTTGGGCTTCCACTAGGTGCCACAGGGTGCCACTAGGTGCCACAGGGTGCCACGGGGTGCCACGGGGTGCCACAGTGCTTTGGGCTGCCACTAGGTGCCACAAGGTGCCACAGGGTGCCACGGGGTGCCACGGGGTGCCACAGTGCTTTGGGCTGCCACTAGGTGCCACAGGGTGCCACGGGGTGCCACAGTGCTTTGGGCTGCCACTAGGTGCCACGGGGTGCCACAGTGCTTTGGGCTGCCACTAGGTGCCACAGGGTGCCACGGGGTGCCACAGTGCTTTGGGCTGCCACTAGGTGCCACAGGGTGCCACGGGGTGCCACAGTGCTTTGGGCTGCCACTAGGTGCCACAGGGTGCCACAGGGTGCCACTAGGTGCCACGGGGTGCCACAGGGTGCCACGGGGTGCCACTAGGTGCCACAGGCTGCCACTAGGTGCCACAGGGTGCCACGGGGTGCCACAGGCTGCCACTAGGTGCTTTGGGCTGCCACTAGGTGCCACGGGGTGCCACAGTGCTTTGGGCTGCCACGGGGTGCCACTAGGTGCCACGGGGTGTCACTAGGTGCCACAGGGTGCCACTAGGTGCCACTAGGTGCCACAGGGTGCCACGGGGTGCCACAGGGTGCCACTAGGTGCCACGGGGTGCCACAGGGTGCCACAGGGTGCCTCTAGGTGCCACGGGGTGCCACAGTGCTTTGGGCTGCCACTAGGTGCCACAGGGTGCCACGGGGTGCCACAGTGCTTTGGGCTGCCACTAGGTGCCACAGGGTGCCACGGGGTGCCACAGTGCTTTGGGCTTCCACTAGGTGCCACAGGGTGCCACGGGGTGCCACAGTGCTTTGGGCTGCCACTAGGTGCCACAAGGTGCCACAGGGTGCCACGGGGTGCCACGGGGTGCCACAGTGCTTTGGGCTGCCACTAGGTGCCACAGGGTGCCACGGGGTGCCACAGTGCTTTGGGCTGCCACTAGGTGCCACGGGGTGCCACAGTGCTTTGGGCTGCCACTAGGTGCCACAGGGTGCCACAGTGCTTTGGGCTGCCACTAGGTGCCACGGGGTGCCACAGTGCTTTGGGCTGCCACTAGGTGCCACAGGGTGCCACGGGGTGCCACAGTGCTTTGGGCTGCCACTAGGTGCCACAGGGTGCCACGGGGTGCCACAGTGCTTTGGGCTGCCACTAGGTGCCACAGGGTGCCACAGGGTGCCACTAGGTGCCACGGGGTGCCACGGGTGCCCTAGGTGCCCAGGGTGCCACGGGGTGCCACTAGGGCCACAGGGTGCCACGGGGTGCCACTAGGTGCCACGGGGTGCCACAGGGTGCCACTGGGTGCACTAGGTGCCACAGCCAGCAGGGACAGGCGCAATCGTGGCCGCCGCAACGTGGCCTTAAAACTTAAGCAGGGCCAAACTGCTTCCAAGGCCCTTGACTCAAGTTTCATTCATTCACACCAAGCTTCTTTATCGTTTCAATATAAGAGTAAACCATATGGGCTTTTTCTCTTGGTTGGAGAAACTCCATACAGACCCTCTTGAACGAGTTGCGCCCCTTCATAAATAAAACTTGAGCTCTAACTAAAATGCAAAATGAGGAGGGTAGGGTTGCACATTATAAATTTGACACCTTATGGTTTAATTCTTTATTCTTTTAAATTCTTGTTTAAAACAATTAAAACAACTGCCCCAAAACAATTATAGCCCTAAGTGGAGCTTTTTGGGGTTTTCCCAAACTTAAATTATATTTATTTCCAATACGCCCAAAATGCAAACAACAACATCATAATTATATGATCAAAAACAGATGTGAGAGGAAAGCGGGAGGAAGAGCAGCAGATTAAAGGCCAAAAACAGTAAAATAATAGAAATGATGCTCAGGTTTGGCTGTTGGAGGCGGAGGAGGGAGGAGGAGGCAGTCAAACGCTGCGCGTGTGCAGGTGCATGCTGGGATTTATTCCTGGCCAAGTACGCACGAGCCTCCTCTGATGCATGCTCGGTAAAATGGGCGGAGAAAGTTTTCATCCGGGGATTTCCTGTGAACTTGCTGAGAAGCGAACTTTTTAATGGAACATGACTTGGACCGCGGGTGATGATGTTTCACGAGTCCACGAGCCCGCCAGTACGCACAAGTACGCAGATTGAGAAACGGCGCTGGTGGCAGCCCAAAGCACTGTGGCACCCAGTGGCACCCTGTGGCACCTAGTGGCACCCCGTGGCACCTAGTGGCAGCCCAAAGCACTGTGGCACCCCGTGGCACCCTGTGGCACCCAGTGGCACCCCGTGGCACCTAGTGGCAGCCCAAAGCACTGTGGCACCCCGTGGCACCCTGTGGCACCTAGTGGCACCTGGTGGCAGCCCAAAGCACTGTGGCTCCCCGTGGCACCCTGTGGCACCTAGTGGCACCCCGCGGCACCTAGTGGCAGCCCAAAGCACTGTGGCACCCCGTGGCACCCTGTGGCACCCTGTGGCACCTAGTGGCAGCCCAAAGCACTGTGGCACCCTGTGGCACCTAGTTGCACCCCGTGGCACCCTGTGGCACCTAGTGGCACCCTGTGGCACGTAGTGGCACCCCGTGGCACCTAGTGGCAGCCCAAAGTACTGTGGCACCCCGTGGCACCCTGTGGCACCTAGTGGCACCCCGTGGCACCCTGTGGCACCTAGTGGCCCCCTGTGGCACCTAGTGGCACCCCGTGGCACCTAGTGGCAGCCCAAAGCACTGTGGCACCCCGTGGCACCCTGTGGCACCTAGTGGCACCCTATGGCACCCTGTGGCACCTAGTGGCACCCCGTGGCACCCCGTGGCACCCTGTGGCACCTAGTGGCACCCCGTGGCACCCTGTGGCACCTAGTGGCACCCCGTGGCACCTAGTGGCAGCCCAAAGCACTGTGGCACCCCGTGGCACCCTGTGGCACCTAGTGGCACCCCGTGGCACCTAGTGGCACCCTATGGCACCCTGTGGCACCTAGTGGCACCCCGTGGCACCCCGTGGCACCCTGTGGCACCTAGTGGCACCCCGTGGCACCCTGTGGCACCTAGTGGCACCCTGTGGCAGCCCAAAGCACTGTGGCACCCCGTGGCACCTAGTGGCAGCCCAAAGCACTGTGGCACCCCGTGGCACCCTGTGGCACCTAGTGGCACCCCGTGGCACCCTCTGGCACCCTGTGGCACCTAGTGGCACCCCGTGGCACCTAGTGGCAGCCCAAAACACTGTGGCATCCCCGTGGCACCCTGTGGCACCTAGTGGCACCCCGTGGCACCCTGTGGCACCTAGTGGCAGCCCAAAGCACTGTGGCACCCCGTGGCACCCTGTGGCACCTAGTGGCAGCCCAAAGCACTGTGGCACCCCGTGGCACCCTGTGGCACCTAGTGGCACCCTTGGCACCTAGTGGCACCTAGTGGCACTCCGTGGCACCCAGTGGCACCCTGTGGCACCTAGTGGCACCTAGTGGCACCCCGTGGCACCTTGTGGCACCTAGTGGCAGCCCAAAGCACTGTGGCACCCCGTGGCACCCTGTGGCACCTAGTGGCAGCCCAAAGCACTGTGGCACCCCGTGGCACCTTGTGGCACCTAGTGGCAGCCCAAAGCACTGTGGCACCTTGTGGCAGCTGCCGGAAGTGCTGCCCCTGCCACGTTTTGAGCCAGGCCCTGCTGGGGATCTTCAGAACCAGAAGTTTTGCCTGCATTGTTTGGATCATGTGACCAACGATGCATTGTTTTGTCATCTGCACGTGTAGAACTGCTCCCGGGATTTTAAAGAGAGGGAGTTTGTTAATAACAAGCTTTAAATGTAATTCAATCACGTCCGAAACCGAATGTTTATAGAGGAGGTTTACCTCGCGATTATTCATCATTTCTGATATAAGAAAGCATCAGATTAGAATGAAATCTGCAGAGTCGCTCTGATGACATTGACAGGAAATAACACGTGACCATGCAGGTGTTATTAATGCATCCAGTACGTGCATAATGTCCGCAAATTAACGTATTATTGTCCAAAATTAACGCCTCTGCTGAAATAATGCTTTTTTTTTCTTTTTAAAGGTTACACATGTAGGTTTGGTCAAACTTCACTCTGATTTCAGAATTATTGCTTTTAAATGATTGTGAACAAAATAAGGATCACAGATGGTAGAATATCGTTGTAAAGTGTTTAACTGCAAGAGATCGCAGGAGATCGTAGTTCATTCTTAGTTTGAAATAAAATTAAATTATATTTTGTATGTTTCGCAGCTTTTACTTAACATGCTTCTGTTGTAGCTTTGAGTAACATACGTGTATTATTCTAGTACAGCTGTGGGTTACCGATGTTTTCACGTATGTTATAATGAGATGCTGAGACGAGGCAGTTCGGGTCCAGCGATCTTTTACTGGACCCGAACTGCCTCGTCTCAGCCTGTCATTATAACATACGTAATGAAATTAATCCACGGCTACAAAGCAGCATCATGCTGCTGTTCAAACATTCCACCATGAAAATCCATAGATGACAGCAGCCACAACTTCACACAACACAGTTAAACTATCTCCATGCATGCAAGGACAAAAATATAAAAACTCTTTTCTTCTACTTTAACACTGATGGATGAAAACAGAAACTCAGGACTGAGATGAGGACATCATTTTATTTTATTTATTTATTTATTCTATTTTATTTTTTGCTCTCTGACCGTATCAAATGTTTACAGCAGGGATCGATGCGGTCGCATCCAGTATAACAGTATGTGCTCACAGCTGTCGTGTCAAAATGACTCAGCGTTTAATGACGCTTCGGTTTTTCCGTCCCTGTTAATGTCTATCATCGATGGATGTTGAAAACTCCTGGAAATGGATGTTGGACTGCTTCAGAGCAAAAGAAAAACAGCCTGGTGTGCTGCAGTGACTTGACTTTCCAGCTTGAGACACTGTTGTCGGAAGCAAAATCCTCACCCGTTGCGTATTTCCGGTCAAATAACAAGGAAGTGTGAAAAAGGTCTATAGTATTTAACATTTAAACTTGTGCAATGCACCTTTAAAGGTTGAATATGGAACACGGACAGAACAGCGACATCACGTGTGTCTAGGTTGTAGTTGCAACAGCAGAAAAACAAGTCCAGCTGCTGCTGATACGGCAAGTGACCAGCAGCTGCAGCATGTCCAACACTGCAGAGGAGTTTATAACTGACAGCTAACGTTAGCCATGTCAGCAAACAAGCTAGCTTACCGATCCAGGTGGATTTGATGCCGTGGAAAAACGTTTATGTGGATCCATCTACAGTAGTGTCTTCACCTAAATTCATTCCAGTTTTTGCTCTTCTCAGGTCACTCCTCTTCTGAGACGGATAACAAAATGTCTGAGGCTCTGAAGCAGCTGCTCCCCCCTCTGCCAGCTTCACTCACTGCCAGCTCAACATACTGTTGGCGCACGGAGATCGTATCTGCAATGGTGGCGTGTATTGGTTTGTAGATGTAAACATAACGCCATTGCCAAACCCGTTAAATTTATTTTATATTTATTTTCAGGCTAAATATATATTTTTTTAGGAAATGTGCTTTCATTCTGCACCCCTCCAAATGCCTTGTGGTGGTATTATTTTTTTTTAAATATAGCTTTTAATAAAAATGTTCCATATTCAACCTTTAAAAAAAGAAAAGACATAAAAAGCTGCTCGATTGTTTACACCCGTCTCACTCCGGCGCCGGTCAGACTCCAGTTTGGTTCTCTTCATTTCACAAGACGAAACTTTTCTTTTTTGTCTTACTGGAGTCTGGGTTGAGGTTTGAGAGGCACCTGCTCTCTATCTTTTAGCCGCAGTCACTGTTGCGTTGACATGCGCTGATGGAGGCGGGATACACGACACCGGCTGCAGTGCAGCCCGATGAACGAGTACGCGCAGCTCGTCTCCCTAACAAGCGCCCCCTTGAGGATTCGTACCTGTAACTCACATTTAGAGACAACCGGAGTAAAGAGAGATCAACTCATAAGAGCATGTCGAGGAAAGAAAAGAATAGTATATATAACATTTAAACTTGCGCAATGCACCTTTAATTTATAAATTGCTATTGAATTATTCAATTGTATTCTATTTAATTTTCTATCTTTTTCTTTTGGTTATTTTATATAATTGTAAATAAATTCAGGTGTAAAGCAACCATCACTAACACAGCTAACACACATTAAAAATACTTTATTGACCCCTGAAGTCAGACCGTGACATCTTATAGGCTACCGTGATCATGTGACATGGAGGACAGGATGAACACATCTGTAAATGTTTCCAGATTTGCGTTTATCACCCAGAACTTTCAGGAGTGAAGACATGCAGCATGTTCCAGATCTGCATGGTGGTTTCACCATATTTTAAAAAGTATCACATCCATATTCTGATTGGCAGATACAGAAGTAAATTCCACGTTGTGTCTTCTGGTTTGTTCAGGTGTTCTCATCTTCATTAACTGTGCATATGTGAAGTGGGGGACTCTGGTCCAGGACATCTTCACTTATGCCAAACTCTTGGCCCTCTTCATCATCATCATTGTTGGGATCCTGAAAATAGTAAGTGGTAAGTAGAAGAAATACTATCTTCCGTGGTAAATGTAATAAAGCAAACGTGACGTGATTAAAACTTGGATTTGTCTCTGTGAAGGGGAAAGGAATAATTTTGAGAATCTGTTTGAGGGCTCCACCACCGACCCGGGCGCCATAGCTTTGGCCCTCTACTCGGCCCTCTTCTCCTACTCCGGCTGGGATACGCTCAACTTCGTCACGGAGGAGATTAAGAATCCTGAGAGGTAATCCAAGCAGATGCATGCGCACCAGATGTTTCATCAATCTGACTTCTGATCGAATCTCCTGAGGAATCTGTTTTTATGTTAAACTGGTGCTGATGACTCAGAGCACTTGGTCCACACGGACCCAGTAATACTAAAAACTGCCATAAGATGAGGTAAAGTGTTCGATTCTGTTGCAGCGTTCCTCCCATTGTACAGGCAGGGAGAGCCAGGGTTTGTCTGGTTTAGGCGACATGATGCTCCCAGAGTTTCTCCATAATGCTACCACACACAAACACACACACACTCACACACACACACACACACATGTTGGTCCTCACAGGTGAGCGCTCCATCATCATGTATCATGGACCAAGAATCCCCCACTGCAGTGTGCAGTTCTGGGCGGAGCTCAATGTCAGTTAGGGTTAAGGGTGGAGCTCTGCCCTGAACATTCCACCTTCCATCCTCCATCCTCCACCATCCATCCTCCACCTTCCACCCTCTATCTTCCATCCTCCACCAGGCCCGGATTTAGACGGCCCCACTAGGAGGTGCAGGTAGCATATAAGGGGGTGGCAAGGGCGACTCAGCTGGAAAATTTTGGGGGTGTCAAATCCCCCAAACCCCTAAAATGCATAGAAAACTATACTAACTAACTATTCTATTATCATGTCAGTACATCTATTCACATCTCTGTCTCTCTTTGATCCATTTGATTGGTCTTATTAGGTTTTATGTTTTTTCTCTTCCTGACAGGGACAAAAAGGACACTGACTTGTGTCTGCTGAGGCTCTGTCTGTCTGTCTGTCTGTCCTTTTATTTTTATCTCTCTTTCTTTTTTGTGTATTTTTTTGTCATCTTTATTTCTTTAGTTCTTTACACAGTGTGGCTCAAATCATTCATTATAAGATCAGCCGTCTGCTTGCAAAAGTCCTAACAAATGCGTCCATATCTAGGTCTGTTGTGTCTTGTTGAGGCTGCATTATCTTTTGAGCCCTTGTTTTTTTTTTTTTTTTTTTTTACTTTCTAAATCCATCTATTTATTTGTCCTTTTTATTTCTATCTTTTGTGTGTATTTTTTGTCATTTTTATTTCTTTAGTTCTTTACACAGCATGGCTCTTATCAGTCATTATAACATCAGTTGTCTGCTTTTCTGTGTTAAAGTCCTAAGAAATGCGTCCATATTCACACCTGTTGTTATAGCCTTCTTGTGAGCCAGAGTAACTTAATTTTTCTCACATGTAGCATTGTGCGGTGGAAGGAGGAAAAACATGAGACAAAGAGGAGAAAGAGCTCTCACATTAGAATGGCTAGAATTTGTGGCGAGTCACTATGGAGGAGCAGTAATGATCGCTAATGCTAATGCTAATGCCGCAGCACTGCTACTGGCAGCTTCGCTGTGCTAGCTTTAGCTTTAGCAACCAGAAATCTGCGCATAGTGACTCGACTGTTCAAATTACAACAGAGAGAGCGATAAGACAGACATAGAGAGAACGAGGAACGAGAACACGTTGAGAGAAAGAGTAATAAATTTCGTGACAGAGGGCGGAAGAAATCTCAAAACAGTGGCCGAGCTAACGGCAGCATGTCTGTGTGCTGGACTGCGACTGTGAGTGAGACGCAGAGCTCAGGTTGACCAGAGGAAAGTGAAGCGACTGGCCCGGACTGGACACACCCTTCCTATGTACCTACCATAGCTACCAATCAGTAGCTACTTTGATAGAGGGAGAGAGGGAGAGAGAGAGAGAGAGAGAAAGAGAGGGAGAGAGCAGAATGCGTTCTGACCATTTTCCTTGAAATAATTTTTCAATTTCGGATTTTTGCATGCCATCATGTTTGGGGGGGCAGTCATGGCATTTAGGGGGCATTGCCCCTCCTTGCCCATGCCTATATCCGGCCTTGCCTTCCACCATCCATGTTTTATCCTCTACCCTCCACCTTCCACCCTCTATCTTCCACCCTCCACCATCCATCCTCCACCTTCCATCCTCTACCCCCCACTTTCCACTCTCTATCTTCCACCCTTCCACCATCCATGTTCTATCCTCTACCCTCCACCTTCCACCCTCTATCTTCCACCTTCCACCCTCTATCTTCCACCCTCCACCCTCTATCTTCCACCCTCCACCCTCCACCATCCATGTTCTATCCTCTACCCTCCACCATCCATGTTCTATCCTCTACCCTCCACCCTTCCACCCTCTATCTTCCACCCTCCACCTTCCACCATCCATGTTCTATCCTCTACCCTCCACCTTCCACCCTCTATCTTCCACCTTCCACCCTCTATCTTCCACCCTCCACCCTCCCACCATCCATGTTCTATCCTCTACCCTCCACCTTCCACCCTCTATCTTCCACCTTCCACCCTCTATCTTCCACCCTCCACCCTCCACCATCCATGTTCTATCCTCTACCCTCCACCTTCCACCCTCTATCTTCCACCCTCCACCTTCCACCATCCATGTTCTATCCTCTACCCTCCACCTTCCACCCTCTATCTTCCACCCTCCACCATCCATGTTCTATCTTCTACCCTCCACCTTCCACCCTCTATCTTCCACCCTCCACCTTCCACCATCCATGTTCTATCCTCTACCCTCCACCTTCCACCCTCTATCTTCCACCTTCCACCCTCTATCTTCCACCCTCCACACTCCCTATCTTCCACCCTCCACCTTCCACCATCCATGTTCTATCCTCTACCCTCCACCTTCCACCCTCTATCTTCCACCCTCCACCTTCCACCATCCATGTTCTATCCTCTACCCTCCACCCTCTATCTTCCACCCTCCACCTTCCATCCTCTAACTGCTCTGTGCTGGTGTTGTAGGAATCTGCCGTTGGCCATCGCCATCTCCATGCCCATCGTGACCATCATCTACCTGCTGACCAACGTGGCGTACTACGTGGTTCTAGACATGCCCTCCCTGCTGGCCAGCGACGCTGTGGCTGTGGTAAGAAACCACAAATCTCTCTGCTGTTCAGTATCCTGCAGCTGTGTTCTTGTCAGACCTAAGATATTTTACCCTCTGATATCAGTCAGGACTGTTGCTTGTATTAAACCTGCAATGTGACCCCACAGACATTTGGAAATGCAGTTCTGGGTCCATTTAAATGGATCATCCCTGTTTCAGTGGCCATGTCCTGCTACGGAGGACTTAATGCCTCCATCATTGCTGCCTCAAGGTATTAAGAAAACACTTCATTTTGTGTTCAGACTCCAACAAATCAGCAAGTAACGTTCTCTTTATCTGTCACGCAGGTTGTTTTTTGTTGGAGCGAGAGAGGGCCACCTCCCCAACAGCCTCAGTCTGATCCACCTGGAGCGCTACACACCCATCCCAGCTCTGCTGTTCAACGTGAGGAACCTGCCTCCAAACCAGTCAGTAACATATTCATCCCAGAATAAAAGCAGGTGAAACTCTTCCTTTCATTGTGGCTGCAGGGGCTGATGGGCCTGATCTTCCTGTGTGTGGAGGACGTGTTTCAGCTCATCAACTATTTCAGCTTCAGTTACTGGCTGTTCGTTGGCCTCTCCGTGGCCGGACTCATCTACCTGCGCATCACCCAGCCAGACAGATACAGGCCTGTCAAGGTGCCCTTTTTTTCTGATAGATACAGAATGATGGTGCAATAAACGGGCCTAAAATAAGCCTCAGCATCCTCCTAGTTCTACTAAAAGCAAATAACCATTTTACTTGGCTGATAATCCCAAGTTAAATGTGTGTAACACAGCTATTCGTTGGATTGTGTTTTATTTTGTTTTCTTTGGATGATTGACAGCCTCTGAATCTAAATGTTAAGCCGACTGCTCCAGCTAATGGGGATCCAAATAAAAATAAAACAACATAAGCTTGTGTGTCTGGAACCAGAAAAATGCTGAAGGAAACCAACTGAGTGTGTTCTTGTCTCCACAGCTGACCTTATTCTTCCCCTTCATCTACTGTCTGTGCAGCCTGTTTCTGGTCATCGTCCCTCTCTACGGAGACACCATCGATTCTCTCACAGGGATCGGCATTGCGCTGTCTGGGGTGCCCGTTTACTATGTGGCCATTTACCTTCCTGAGGAGAGGAGGCCCAGATTTATGCGCAAACTAAACAGTAAGATTTACACTTTACATGACGTGACTGAAGGAAGGCGCACACTCCCGTCTCACCCTTCTCTTTCTGCAGTGCTTGCCACCAAATACAGCCAGATGTTGCTCTACTGCTGCCTGACCGAGCTCGACTACGAGGCAGAGACGCCATCCGGTGGGAAAACAAAGTGAGCTGCAGACAGACTGCTTCATTCACCGGTCTGGAATAAAGACCCACGGGGACAGAGCAGCGAGACGCAGGACACCGAGTCTGGGAGGATCATTGGTGATCAGTCCAGTCTGAAATGAAGCCGACGGCTCAGATGACCTCAGAGACAGAAATCTCATCACAAACTCCAAACTGTTCTGACAAAATGAAGCTGCTGCAACAAATCTGTAGCCGAAGCACACATTTCTTCATAATTGTTTGTTGCTGCAGCTCAGTTAGATGATAGATGATAGTTTTCAGCTTGCAGACGTATCTAAGGACATCTTTACAGTTTGCTCAATAATTCCTGCAAATATAAAATGCCATAAAATTGTCAACTTCAGCCTTTATTCCTCCTCAGCGCTCAGTTTATATGTTATGGTCCCTTAATATGACTCAAGTTTACTTCACTAGTTCATTAATTCTCCTGGATCTTCATCCTTCATCATCCTCTGTCGCTGTCAGAGCAGTGAGATACCAGCCGGCTGCATCTGCAGAGCGAAGCTGCAGCTCCTGCTCTTCCACCTCCCGCCTGCAGGTGGCGACACGACCACCTCAGCAGCAAACAACAAATGGCACAGGAGACCATTGGAACTGGTCCTAACTGGATTTAGAGCATCTGGGTGATGAAACCCCCCTCATATGTAGGCAACTCTGAATGAGAGCACTTTCCCAGCTTAAAGGTGATGGCTACAACTTTTTAATTAAAAAAAAAAAATCCACAGGGGTGCAGAATAAAAGGATTAATTTTACTTTTGAACAACAAAGGGGGAGGGGCTATTTTCAAAACTCAACATATTTGGACCACAAAGGCTCATTGGAAATACAAATTCAGCAGTAATTTAACCTTTTGTGATTGTTTTCTTATAAATTTGAGTTATGTGCTTTACTGCCTTTGTTATGTTCACATTCAGAGGAAGTTGTTGAGAAATTCTGTTCAGTTTGGACCTTCAAGTGGCACCATGAGTGTGAAGGAAATAAATTCCCAACTGTATGCTAATGTTATGGGATGAGTGATTTTACAATATAATGGCCCTCATTTACCAAACAAGTGTAGAAATGAGCGCACATTTGATAGTAAAAACAGTCGTACAATTGGATCCATGTGTGATTTATTAAAGCGCTCGTATCGGACCTCGTACGAACAAAATCATGATGGGAAGTTTGGCTCTTTTCAGAGAGCTGGCTCTTTTGATTCAGCTCCCAAAGAAGAGCCGGCTCTTTCAACTCCCGAACGGCTCTTCATTTAAAATATTTGCAGCCCTGTATTTTACCTTAATTTTCCAATAAATTAATGGTTTGTGTGTCAGAAACTTATTTGCATTCAGTATTTTTATGAGTTTAAGCCTAAAAATTCTGTGAATTTTTTCTATTTTCAAACTTTTTGTTTGTTTGATAGGGACAGTACATATTAATGAACATATGTAGCAACAGAGGTAAACATGTTGGATTATCATTAGCAAGCTAATTTGCATCAGTAGACCCTACACACTCAAAAATAGAGGTACCAATTTGTACTTAAAAGGGTACAAAGCTTGTGTGTTCCTTTGTGGGGTGTTCCTTTTTGAAAGACATTTCTGTGCCCTTTGGTCCTGGTCCATTTTTGTACCTTATCAAGCTGTATGAGTTAATAAAGTACAATTAAACAAATTAAAAATGATGAATAAAAGTCAATAAAATAGAGATTATGACAACAATCAAAGATGCTAATAATAAATGAATCATTATTATATAAATATTAGGCCAAACACATATATAATTATACATATAATTATTACAATGATTACTATGATTATTATGAAAATCATGATATAATAACTATAATTATACTACTGTTTAGAAGTACTGCTATTTATAGTTATTGTACAAGCTACGCACATTATTCAATGCTGCAGGTACCCTTAAGGTTGAAATGGTACAAATTTGTACTTTATATTACTTTGGACCCTTTTTCATAGTATATAGGTACTTCTGGCCTCATAAAGACCAATATTGTACTTTTGAGAGAACATTTGTAAAAAAAAAAAAAAGTACCTACAGGTGCAGAAATGTTCCTGTCTCGTACCCCTATTTTTGAGTGTGTAGGCAGGTGAGGAAAAGATATAGTAAAACAACAAAATGGGCTCCACTACAACTTGAACTTAAAGGATTGTTTCTTTTTTTTCAACCCGGACCTTATTTCTAGGAGTTTATACATACATTTACTCACCGGTAAAGTTTCTGCATCACTTTGAGTCCTTCGGCGGATATAACTTGATTCACCCTTCGGTGTACATCCAGTAATAACGGCGGAAACGGGGCAGCGACTATATAAAACATTATCTGCAACAAAACAACTTCATTTCATAAATGCTTTAAGTAGAATGAATGAACGAGTACTGTTGTCCCGTGAGTTCAGAGTTTCGCAAATTATGTTTTTGTTGTCTTGGCAGCGAGCTGCTCTTTTCGGCTGAACTACGGAAGCGCGCATCGTGAACGCGCGCCCCTGAAAAGTGTCTAGAACTACCTGATAACTAACGGAAAGCTAAATCTGGACTCACGGGACAATAGTACTCGTTCGTATTTTCATACTACTTAAAGTATTGGTGAAAATCAAGGAGTTTTACTGCAGATAATGTCTGATATAGTTGCTGCCCCATCTCCGCCATTATCACTGGATGTACACCGAAGTGTGAATCAAGTTATATCTTCTGAAGGACTCAAAGTGATGCAGAAACTTTACCAGTGAGTAAATGCACGTATACACTCCTACAAATAATGTCCAGGTACAAAACAAAGAAACTTATCCTTTAAAGGGACTTGAGGCAAGATTAAGAAACCAAACTCGCGACTGGCGCTTCAGGTAACTGCAGCCACGAGCCAAGCCGTCACGGGAGCACAAACTGAAGCTACAATGTTGTTTAATCACCTTTTTCTCCGTAGTTACACTTTTTAGTGTCTTTCAGTTGATCTGGATCGTTTGCTGACGGCAGAATAATCCATAGCAATCGCTTACAGTGTTTGAATTTACCGCGACCGGCTTCGTCCTGTATCAAAACAGCGGATGTAGCATCATGTGACGTCACGTCCGCATGGCAGAGCTGGAAAACTATAATGTTATTTACTACGCTTTTTCTTCGTAGTTGCAATTTTTAGTGGTCTTTCAGTTGATCTAGATCGTTTTCTGACGGCAGAATAATCCATAATTATAGCTTACAGTGTTTTTATGTAATGTGACCGTCTTTTACCTGCATCAAAACTGCGGATGTAGCGTCATTTGACGTCACGTCCGCAGGGCAGCGCGGGAAATTCGGACACCAAATTGCAGCACATTTTGCAGCACACAGCCTGTTCAAGGCAACGGAGAAAAACATGGGTGGAAACGTTATTTTTGGTATTTAGCGCTTCATCACCCATTAGTATGAAAAAAGGGACATTTATGTTTGTTTTTTTTTGAGCTTATGAGCTTATTCCCACACAGCGTCATGCTCTTAGCTCTGTCATTGGCTGGAGATATAAACAGAAATCTCCACCCAGAAACGTCCCGACCACAACAAAACAAAGCTAAAGAGCGAATTACAGACAGGGGAGAGGGAAATGCATTCAAGCTCACCACTGCACACAAGTAGAGGCCCAAAGGCGCGGTATGAGATGGATTTCACTTGCACAAGTCTAACGGCTATTTTCAGGGAGGAAACTTCGGACTCTACCTTTGAGGTAGCTCCTTTGTTTCCTGTCTTTCATTACTGGACGAACTGATTAACCCAGGTTTGTCTGATCTCAGCAACTGGCCAGACACACCTGGATCAATCAGTTCGTCGAGTAATGAAAGACAGGAAATAAAGGAGTTAGCTTAAGCTCAGGAAGTAGTGGAGCCGTGCATAGAGCCCATTAAACTTTCAGGTGTCACAATGTTATATTACAAGACAACGCAATGCACTCACACACACTCCTCACCACTAACTCCTGTGTTCACTTGCAATGGAACATAGCCTGTCTTTCTGTTTTCATATATTTGTACAAACCAATATGCTCAAATGTGACTGGCTGCATGGCCTCCAGAGTGGCAAGTCGAAACAAAGTACTGTGATCTCCTGAAGAACTGGGGAGCCGGCTCTTCTGATTCACTATGAAGCATTGGCTCTCAGAGCCGGCTCCTCTGAGCACGACGCATCACTAGAACAAAAGAGTCTTGATAAATACCACGGCTGAAATCCATCGTCATGCAAATGTCACGCCCACAGTTACGGCCTTAAATATGGATAATTATGACGCTTTGCCCAGCGAGGTTGGACCATGGAGAGGAGAGATTCTGCCAAAAAAGAAACTTTTGGGGGGATTAAGACAGAATTTACAGCTGATTTGCCTCAGGTGTTCTGTGGAGTGGATAAGATTATTGTTTTTAATGACAGGCTAAGTGGTTCCTGTTGACTTGCACTGGCGTTAGCATCAGCGACTTGCACCTAGAAAAATGGGCTGACATATGTTGAAACTGTCTCCAGTGATAAAGGGTACTCTGGCTATGCAAATTTCTGTCCTTTACTGCAGTTCTTCAAAGAAATCCTCTAAATATCTGGATCTGCTGCAGTCAGAAGACTGAGGCCAGACGAGTGTAAACCCAGCAAACAACTAACAGTACTTCACACTGGCTGACTCAAAAAATGAGGCCCTATGTCAAAAATTCCCAACTACCCCTTTAAAGGCCTTTAGAAATAAAAGTTTTAAATAAATAATAAAAAGAAAACAGACACATTTGGTGCTTTTTACATTTGTGTTTTCTATTTTCATATTTCTTAATATTTCCCTCAATTTCATAGAAGTTTTCTTAGTAAAAATATTTATTTGTCTCACACCTCTATGACAGACTCACCTGACGATGAATCAGATGCAATTTTAAGAGGCTGTAATGTCCAAAGATCAGCTTCATTAGTATCAGTAGTGTGTAGAACATACAGCAGAACATAGATTGTTTGTTGTTGACATTTCGCTCTTTGTTTGATTGCAGTTATTATTGCAGTTTAGTGACTGCATTTATTGATTATTGTCCTTCTAACTATGGCTTTATTCTTAATTTGCCATATTTGTGCGTTCTAATGTAATTTGCTATTCTTAGTGATGGAAAAGAATGTATTTATTAAAATACTGAACAATGATTAAATCAATGTTCCATTATTTGGTTTTCACCCTTAAAATTGCTGTTTGGCCCGCGACTCGCTGGCACATTTTTGTTTTGGCCCTTTGAAGCAAAAAGTTTGGGCAGCCCTGCACTAGGGGGAACTAATTTATCATTTAGGAATAATATTGTCCCATCGTCTTGGAAAATGGCCACAGTCATCCCAGTTTTTAAATCTGAGAATAGTTCCTTTTTTTTTTTTTTTTTTATATAGCCAACTATTGACCAATTAGCATCCTACCTGTTGTTTCAAAGGTGACTGAAAAGTGGATAGCGAAGCTCTTACATGAGCTCTTACATCCAATGCAGTTTGGATTCGGTGTGAACCATTCTACAGAATCTGCAACCTGTATATTTAGTGAAAAGGTCAAAAGTATGCTGGACAGAAATAGAGAATATCCCCTTTTCTTTCTCTTTCTCCCCCTTTTTCCCCAAATAAAACACTCAGGGATTTTTAAAGAGGTGAAGAATTTGAAATAGTTGACAATTTTAAGTATCTTGGAGTGACCCTGGACCCAACCTTAAACTTTAAAAACGCATTAAGAGGGTGTCAAACACAGTGAAATTTAATTTGCACCATTTTAAACAAATCAGGCCGCTAGCTAAGAAGCTAATTTACAACAAACGAACGAGTACTATTGTCCTGTGAGTTCAGAGTTTTGCAAATTGTGTTTTTGCTGTTGCCCGGGTAACGAGCTGCTCTTTTCAGCTGTACTACGGAAACGCGCAAGGTGAACACACGGCCCTGAAAAGTGTGTAAATCTGAACTCACAGAACAATAGAAGTCGTTCATTCATTAAAGCATTGGCGAAAATCAATGGCACATAATGCCATAGTGGCTGCCCCGTCTCCACCATTGTACTGGATGTACATCGAAGGGCGACTCAACGTAATATCCTCCGAAAGACTCAAAGTGATGCAGAAATTTTACCAGTGAGTAAATGCACGTATATAGCTGTACTCCTAGAAATAAGGTCCAGGTTGAAAAAAAAGAAAGTTATCCTTTAAGGTCGGAAAATTGTGTAGTGCATCTTTAAATCATTCTTGTATAACGTATGAGCATTTAAAACATCACACAGCCTTTATTCAGGTATACAGTATAGTGCAAGAAGCAAAGATCTTGTTCAGAATCAGACATGTTGGTGTGTTTGACCACCACAAAGACGGTGGACCGGCAGAAGTCACATAACTGAACTTCATCACGTTTTCATCTAAATACAAACATTTTTTCACATAACAGAAATGATGATGCTCAAAGAATAAAGAAAAGAAAGCCGATATAAAAGCTCGTCCAATCAGAAGTGGCGTTGGGATCATCTGCTCTCCTGTCAGGTCAAGCTGCAGTTGGCAGCATCAAACCCAGGACAGATCCACTTGTTGCTGAACTGCTTGTATCCCTCAGCATCAGTCAGGCTGCTTCCTGAAACCCAGAGAAGAAGTCTCACATCACAGCTGACCAGCGGAAACAGTGGAGGCAGGTTCTGATCTGATCATTTACCGTCCATCAGGTTCTGCAGGCTGCAGAAGTTGGTGCTGTTGTCGGCCGGATCTTTAGAGAACTCGGACATTGCATCGCCCTGTTGAGGAGAAGCATCAGGAGGAGGTCATGTTCTAGTCATTCAGACAGGAATGGGGCTGAGAAACGCTGCAACGCCGATTTTCTGCTTTAATTCTTCTTGAAGTGAAGCGAAGCGTGGAAACCTCACCGTGACACGTCATCACACAGATTTTCTGCCAGCTTTCCACACAGTTCCACAGTTTTCTACTGCATCTGCTTCCCTTCATTTTACAAACAAAACTCTGTTCTCACTGGAATACAAGACAAACAGTGATGTAAAAAGTTTATCCATTCCTCACATCTTTATATTTTCCTGGGAAACAGGAAATATTTATGGATAAAGCAGATTAATCCCAACTTTAATGAACTTTGGTCTGAGCAGCTTTATTCTCTGAACCCTTTAAACACTTTTCTGTCATTTCTTTAGATGCTGAGAAGAGTCTGAAGTAAAATCTTTAGAAATGAGGGCTGGATGGGCCTTCAGTTCAGTGGAGGAGCCGGTTTAAAGGAAGACACTGTTAATGTTTGTGAGGCAGAGAAACCGGACTTACAGTCACTTTGCAGATGGTGGACTGCTCGAAGAGAAACTGCAGGTTGTTGACGTTCTTGGTTCTCGGAGACGTGTGTGTTGCTTTGATCAGATACGGAGCTGAAGACACGAGCTGAAAACAGGAAAACACTGGTATCATTTTAACCCTGCTGCAGTTGGAGTCCACATGTCCATGCCTCTGACCTCGTACGAGCACTTCTCCCCTTCGTGGGTGCAGCTCTGGCTGATCTGCCAGGCCTGGATCTGGCTCACCAGCGTTTCACCCACATCTCCACATGAGATGCCGAACAGCCTGCAACAGCGTCAAGAAAAACAATTTTTTTATGTCAGCAAAGATGCACGAGACTACAGAGTCCATCTGGACCAACAGCATGGACAGAGAACTGGGTTGGGACATTAGGAACATGTCCCTACCAGGACCCAGTCAGCCCCTCACTTGCATAATACTGCATATAAACATCTATTAAAACAGGTTTAATTTCCACCAAGGTCTAAATCAGAGTCACAGCCTTGATAACCAGCAGGAGAAATCACCTGCACGCATTTCTGTTGATTAGCAGTGTCTCTAACGCACATTTAATCCTGTTACAGTGGGACAGTGCAGCAGTCATGAAGACAGAAAACAACAACGTAACTCCTGTTTATATTCACTCAAATGTTGCAGCATTTACTGTGTAAAGCTGAAACTTAAACCTTAACCCGAGCAGCTCCAGAACAATGTTAGTTAAACCTGTAAATCTTCTCAGTAAAGATCTTTCTCACCATTTGATTTTGCATTTAGCCACGCGGTCCGCCAGAGAGATGCTGAGTGTGAGCCCTACAATGAGAGCTGAGGTGAAAACCAAGGATCTCAGATACATTCTGAGGCCAAAGTCCAGACTGAGGTGTGTGTCTGGGTTAGTGTACAACTCTTTAATGGCTCCCGGACATGCCTCCAAGATTTAAAACAGAATCTCAACAGTCATGTGGACAGCTGGAAAACAGGCCAGTAGATTGATTAACATGGAGCACAGCTTATGAGACAGAGGACATCGCAATGCACGACAGGTTATTCAGACAGGATCCAGGATCCAGTATGGCCCATGGGATGAATTTGGAAAATATGAAAATAACACAGAAGTCATCACATCTTCTACCTTTTAACTGCCAGTTAAGCTGTCTGTGTCTTTCACAGTTATTTCCAGCATTTCATTTCAGCATAGTTAAACACTAGTCGGAAATTTGCTGTTTTCAGCTTTGATGTTTCTTCTGTTTATTCTTACAGCTGGTCTGGCTCTAGGATGGTGGTCTGGTTGCAGGATGGTGGTCTGGCTCTAGGATAGTGGTTTGGTTGCAGGATGGCAGTCTGACTGCACGATGGTGGTCTGGTTGCAGGATGGTGGTCTGACTTCAGGATGGTGGTCTGGCTGCAGGATGGTGGTCTGGTTCTGGGATGGTGATCTGGCTCTAGGATGGTGGTCTGGCTCTAGGATAGTGGTCTGGTTGCAGAACAGTGCTCTGGCTCTAGGATGGTAGTCTGAATGTAAGATGGTTGTCTGGTTGCAGGATGGTGGTCTAGCTGCAGGATGGTGGTCTGGCTCTGGGATGGTGATCTGGCTTTAGGATGGTGGTCTTGCTCTAGGATGGTGGTCTGGTTGCAGAACAGTGGTCTGGCTCAAGGATGGTGGTCTGGCTGCAGGTTGGTGGTCTGGCTGCAGGATAGTGGTCTGGCTGCAGTTTGGTGGTCTGGCTTCAGGTTGGTGGTCTTGCTCTATATTTATGGTCAGACTCTAGGATGGTTGTCTGGTTGCATGTTTATGGTCCAGCTGCAGGATAGTGGTTTGGCTGCAGGTTGGTGGTCTGGCTTTAGGATAGTGGTCTGGCTCTAGGATGGTAATCTGACTCTAGGCTGGTGGTCTGGCTCTAGGATGAAGGTCTGGCTTTAGGACGACGGTCTGCATGCAGGATGGTGACCTGGCTGCAGGATGGTGGTCTGGCTCTAGGATGGTGGTCTGGCTGCAGGTTGGTGGTGTGGTTAAAGTATGGTCTGACTGTAAGATGGTGGTCTGGTTGTAGAATGGTGGTCTGACTTCAGGATGGTGGTCTGGCTGCAGGATGGTGGTCTGGCTCTGGGATGGTGATCTGGCTCTAGGATGGTGATCTGGCTCTAGGATAGTGGTCTGGTTGCAGAACAGTGCTTTGGCTCTAGGATGGTGGTCTGGCTGCAGGTTGGTGGTCTGGTTGAAGTATGGTGGTCTGAATGTAAGATGGTGGTCTGGTTGCAGGATGGTGGTCTAGCTGCAGGATGGTGGTCTGGCTCTGGGATGGTGATCTGGCTTTAGGATGGTGGTCTTGCTCTAGGATGGTGGTCTGGTTGCAGAACAGTGGTCTGGCTCAAGGATGGTGGTCTAGCTCTAGGTTTATGGTCAGACTCTAGGATGGTTGTCTGGTTGCATGTTTATGGTCCAGCTGCAGGATAGTGGTTTGGCTGCAGGTTGGTGGTCTGGCTTTAGGATAGTGGTCTGGCTCTAGGATGGTGATCTGACTCTAGATTGGTGGTCTGGCTCTAGGATGAAGGTCTGGCTTTAGGACGATGGTCTGCATGCAGGATGGTGATCTGGCTGCAGGATGGTGGTCTGGCTCTAGGATGGTGGTCTGGCTGCAGGTTGGTGGTGTGGTTGAAGTATGGTCTGACTGTAAGATGGTGATCTGGTTGTAGAATGGTGGTCTGACTATAGGATGGTGGTCTGCTGCAGGATGGTAGTCTGGTTCTAGTATTGTGGTCTAGCTCTAGGATGGTGGTATGCCTTCAGGCTGGTGGTCTGGCTGCAGGATGGTGGTCTGGCTCTAGGATGGTGGTCTGGTTCTAGGATGGTGGTCTAGTTCTAGGATTGTGGTCTGGCTCGAAGATGTTAGTTTGGCTGCAGGATGGTGGTCTAGCTGAAAATTGGAAGTCTGGCTGCAGTGTGGTTGTCTGGCTCTAGGATGGCGGTCTGGCTGCAGGATAGTGGTCTGGCTGCAGGTTGGTGGACTTGCTATAGGTTTATGGTCAGACTCTAGTATGGTTGTCTGGCTGCATGTTTATGGTCTAGCTGCAGGATAGTGGTTTGGCTGCAGGTTGGTGGTCTGGCTTTACGATAGTGGTCTGGCTCTATGATGGTGTTCTGACTCTAGGTTGGTGGTCTGGCTCTAGGATGAAGGTCTGGCTGCAGGACGGTGGTCTGGTTCTAAGATTATGGTCTAGCTCTAGGATGGGGGTCTGGCTGCAGGATGGTGGTCTGGCTCTAGGATAGTGGTCTGGCTCTAGGATGGTGGTCTGACTATAGCACAGTGGTCTGGCTGCAGGATGGTGGTCTGGTTATAAGATTATGGTCTAGCTCTCGATGGTGGTCTGGCTTCAGGTTGGTGGTCTGGTTCTAGGTTGGTGGTCTTGTTCTAGGATGGTGATCTGGCTCTAGGATAGTGACCTGGCTCTAGGATAGTGGTCTGGTTGCAGAACAGTGCTCTGGCTCTAGGATGGTGGTCTGGCTGCAGGTTGGTGGTCTGGTTGAAGTATGGTGGTCTGAATGTAAGATGGTGGTCTGGTTGCAGGATGGTGGTCTAGCTGCAGGATGGTGGTCTGGCTCTGGTATGGTGATCTGGCTTTAGGATGGTGGTCTGGCTCTAGGAAGGTGGTCTGGTTGCAGAACAGTGGTCTGGCTCAGGGATGGTGGTCTGGCTGCAGGTTGGTGGTCTGGCTGCAGGATAGTGGTCTGGCTGCAGTTTGGTGGTCTGGCTTCAGGTTGGTGGTCTTGCTCTAGGTTTATGGTCAGACTCTAGGATGGTTGTCTGGTTGCATGTTTATGGTCCAGCTGCAGGATAGTGGTTTGGCTGCAGGTTGGTGGTCTGGCTTTAGGATAGTGGTCTGGTTCTAGGATGGTGGTCTGACTCTAGATTGGTGGTCTGGCTCTAGGATGAAGGTCTGGCTTTAGGACGACGGTCTGCATGCAGGATGGTGATCTGGCAGCAGGATGGTGGTCTGGCTGCAGGTTGGTGGTCTGGTTGAAGTATGGTCTGACTGTAAGATGGTGGTCTGGTTGTAGAATGGTGGTCTGACTATAGGATGGTGGTCTGCTGCAGGATGGTAGTCTGGTTCTAGTATTGTGGTCTAGCTCTAGGATGGTGGTATGCCTTCAGGCTGGTGGTCTGGCTGCAGGATGGTGGTCTGGCTCTAGGATGGTGGTCTGGTTCTAGGATGGTGGTCTAGTTCTAGGATTGTGGTCTGGCTCTAAGATGTTAGTTTGGCTGCAGGATGGTGGTCTAGCTGAAAATTGGAGGTCTGGCTGCAGTGTGGTTGTCTGGCTCTAGGATGGCGGTCTGGCTGCAGGATAGTGGTCTGGCTGCAGGTTGGTGGCCTTGCTATAGGTTTATGGTCAGACTCTAGTATGGTTGTCTGGCTGCATGTTTATGGTCTAGCTGCAGGATAGTGGTTTGGCTGCAGGTTGGTGGTCTGGCTTTACGATAGTGGTCTGGCTCAATGATGGTGTTCTGACTCTAGATTGGTGGTCTGGCTCTAGGATGAAGGTCTGGCTGCAGGACGGTGGTCTGGTTCTAAGATTATGGTCTAGCTCTAGGATGGGGGTCTGGCTGCAGGATGGTGGTCTGGCACTAGGATAGTGGTCTGGCTCTAGGATGGTGGTCTGACTATAGCACAGTGGTCTGGCTGCAGGATGGTGGTCTGGTTCTAAGATTATGGTCTAGCTCTAGGATGGTGGTCTGGCTTCGGGTTGGTGGTCTGGTTCTAGGTTGGTGGTCTGGTTCTAGGATGGTGATCTGGCTCTAGGATTGTGCTCTGGCTCTAAGATGGTGGTCTGGCTGCAGGATGGTGTTCCTGCTCTAGGAAGGTGGTCTGGCTGCAGGATGGTGGTCTGACTCTAGGATGGTGGTCTGGCTGCATGTTCATGGTTTGGCTGCATGATAGTGGTCTGGCTCTAGGATGGTGGTCTGGCTGCAGGTTGGTTGTCTAGTTGAAGTATAGTGGTCTGGTTGCAGGATGGTGGTCTGACTATAGGATGGTGGTCTGGCTGCAGGATGGTGGTCTGGTTCTAGGATTGTGGTCTAGCTCTAGGATGGTGGTCTGGCTTCAGGATTGTGGTCTTGTTCTAGGATTGTGGTCTAGCTCTAGGATGGTAGTCTAGCTTCAGGTTGGTGGTCTGGCCCTAGGATTGTGGTCTGGTTTTAGAATGGTGGTCTGGTTCTAGGATGGTGGTCTAGTTCTAGGATTGTGGTCTGGCTCTTAGATGGTGGTCTGGTTCTAGGATAGTGGTCTGGCTGCAGTTTGGTGGTCTTGCTGTAGGTTTATGGTCAGGCACTAAGATGGTGGTCTGGCTGCATGTTTATGTTCTAGCTGCAGGATAGTGGTTTGGCTGCAGGTTGGTGATCTGGCTTTAGGGTAGTGGTCTGGCTCTAGCATAGTGGTCTGGCTCCAGGATGGTGGTCTGGCTGCAGGATGGTGGTCTGGCTGCAGGTTCATGGTCTGGCTGTAGGATTGTGATCTGGCTGCAGGATTGTGGCCTGGCTGCAGCATGTTGGGCTAGCTCTAGGAAGGTGGTCTGGCTGCAGGATAGTAGTTTGACTGCAGGATGGTGGTCTGGCTCTAGTATGGTGGTCTGGCTCTAGGATGGTGGTCTGGCTCTAGGATGGTGGTCTGGCTCTAGGATGGTGGTCTGGCTGCAGGATGGTAATCTGGCTGCAGGATGGTGGTCTGGCTGCAGGTTTCATGGTCTGGCTGCAGGATTGTGATCTGGCTGCAGGATTGTGGCTTGGCTGCAGGATGTTAGGCTGGCTCTAGGAAGGTGGTTTGGCTGCAGGATAGTAGTTTGGCTGCAGGATGATGGTCTGGCTCTAGTATGGTGGTCTGGCTCTAGGATGGTGGTCTGGCTCTAGTATGGTGGTCTGGCTCTAGGATGGTGGTCTGGCTGCAGGATGGTAATCTGGCTTCAGGATGGTGGTCTGGCTGCAGGTTTCATGGTCTGGCTGCAGGATTGTGATCTGGCTGCAGGTTTCATGGTCTGGCTGCAGGATTGTGATCTGGCTGCAGGATTGTGGCCTGGCTGCAGGATGTTAGGCTGGCTCTAGGAAGGTGGTTTGGCTGCAGGATAGTAGTCTGACTGCAGGATGGTGATCTGGCTCTAGGATTGTGGTCTGGCTCTAGGATGGAGTCTTGCTGCAGGTTGGTGGTCTGGGTCTAGAATGGTGGTCTGGCTCTAGGATTGGGCTCTGGTTCTAGGATTGTGGTCTGGCTGTATGATGGTGGTTCAGCTGAAAATTGGTGGTCTGGCTGCAGAATAGTGGTATGGCTCTAAGACGGTGGTCTGGCTGCAGGATGGTGCTCTGACTGATGAGTTGTGCTGTGCTTCGCCAAGCGGAGCTTCTTAGATATAAATCTCTTCTTAACAATCTGAATTTATCCTTTATGTTTAACTTATTTCATTCCTTGCTTGTTTATAACTGATAGCTTCACATCATATTGGTGGACCTGACACAGGAATGAGGTAAAATACAGTCAGAAAAAACAGAGCAGACAACAAATCTGCAAGTCTGTGATATTAGATATTGTTGAGCAAAACAAGATGGCAAGAAATAAAAAATATTTCTTTATACAGTATGTTTACAGAAAATGATGTCATGTAGACTGATGCATTCAGACCTGAAGCTCTGTTGGAGATGGATTGTTCAGCCTTGTTAAGAAAAAAATGAAACTTTCATCTCAGTCTCTGAAGAAACTGAACGCTTAAAATATGAACCGCCTGAGGGGTTAAATGTAGCTTTGTGTACATTTTCAATTTAGTTCAAGAAAAACATTCCTTTTCTCGGTTTCCTGAAAGTGATGTGACATCAGCTTATGTTGTTTAGGGTCAGAATGGGTTATTATGCTTATTGGATGTTTAAGATAAAAAGACAAAAAGGTATTTATTTTTATTTAACTGCTAAACATGACAGCAGATGAGTGTAGCGATGTGCTACAGAGAACTTTTTCACTTCTTCCGTCAAGGAAAATCAGAGTAGAAAATCAAAGTTCCAGGGTTTTCACATTCCTCCAGGACAAACATGTCCATCTCAGAAACTCAGCTCCACCAGATCTGATTTCTGAAACAGAGGCAGCAGTGTGTTATAGATAGAAACCAGCATGTGTCCCAGCAGGCACCCATCACAGAGTTAGCTGGTGGTTTGTAGATGCATCTACTTCAGTTTAAATCAGTTTAAATCATTTTATCAATCCCAGAGGGACAATTACAGAGATGGAACATGATAGATAACAAACAACCATGACAATAAATGGAACACACCCCTACTTGGGTTTGTTTTTCATGGTTTTCACTTTTTCTTCCCTTAGGTGCTCCTGATGATTGTTTGCTGTATTTCTTTCCCATAGAGCAGCTGGTTGTCTGATTTCTCTGGTTGGGTTTGGTTGTACAGTTGTTGGAGTTGTTTTCTCTTCCCTTTTCTCCTCTGGTCACCCTCCAGTCAATATGGACCATACAATTTGATAAACGTGTATATGTATGTATATATATATATATATATATATACATTCTCAGAAAATATATTTCTGACACAAAATTGACACAAAATTTTTACCAGATGTCGGCAACAACCCAAGTAATGCACACATACAAAGACATCCTAATATTTATGTCCATAAATTAAGTTATATGTAATATAGTGAAATGACATGGGGAATAAGCACTGAATATGCTTACTGATATTTATTTAATACTTAGTGCAAAAACCTTTGTTGGTGGTTTCAGCCTCCAGACGCCTCCTGTATGGAGAAACCAGTGGAATACGTTGCTCAGGTGTGATTTTGCTTCATTCTTTCACAAGAAGTCCGAGATCAGATTTTTCAGGTTCCTGGGGTCTCTTCTGTCAACTCGGATCTTCAGTTCTTTCCAAAGGTTTTCAATTGGATTCAATTGACTGGGCCGTTCTAGCAGCTTCATTTTCTTTTTCTTAAACCAGGTGAGTGTTTCTTTGCTGTGTGCTTGGGATGATTGTCTTGCTGAAAGATCCAGCCTCTTTTCATCTTTAACAGCTGCAGATGGCAGCAGATTCTGGTCCAGAATGTCTCTCTTCTTTTCTCCATTCATTCTTCCTTCAATGATATGAAGTCTGCCAGTATCACATGCTGAAAAACAGCCCCCACCATGATGTTCCCACCTCCAAATTTCACTGTTGCTATGGGATTTTTGGGTTCAAGTGCGGTGCCATTTCTCCTAAATAAAAAATTCCGCTGTGAAGTTTATTTCTGCTGTTAAGTTGGTCTTTTAACATGGGAGTCTATGGTAATTGATTTCTTTTTGAAGCCAGCCCCTAGTGGATGAGGGGGAACTGCAATTTTTGGTTCTGCGTGAGCTTCACTTTTTACCGGCAGAGTTTGATGCTTGGTTTAAACAAAAAACAGGAAACTTTATCTGGACACATTAGGGATTGCATTTATATTTATCACTATGTCACAGTTACTTTCATTACCATACTACAGTTAAGAAACTTTCAGACTTGCATTGCGTAATGCTCTAGGTAAAGTCCATCCACTCTTTAATCAGAGGTGTCTTTTTTTAACATATTGCTTCCTTGTGGACTTGCTGCATCCCTCTGGCCATGATCAGGAAATGTTCTGGATAGGTCGACTTTTTAGCATGTATCAAATTCATCCCATGGGCTATCTGGGCCCTCTGGATGGCCTGTTTTGGCTTGTTATCAACGCTGTGGCATTGATTTAGACCTTGGTGGGAAATAAACCTCGTTTTAGTAGACATTTGTATGCAGTATTACCATGGGTACGGAAAGTGGGCCATACATTGGACACCAAAAAAACTGCTGAGCATTGCCATGTCCTCTGTCTCACACGCTACGCTCCATGTTAATCAATCTACTGGCCTGTTTTCCAGCTGTCCACATGACCGTTGAGCTGCTGTTTTAAGCCCTGGAGGCAGGTCCGGGACACAAGTCGTCAAGAACCCCGGACACACACCTCAGCCTGGACTTCCCAACCAACCTCAGAATGGACCTGAGATCCCTGGTTTTCATCTCAGCTCTCATTGTGGGGCTCGCAGTCGGCATCCCTCTGGCGAACCACGTGGCTCAATGCAAAATCAAATGGTAAGTGTGACTTGCAGGTTTAACCAACGTTGTTCTGGAGCTGCTCGGCTTAAGGCAGGGCAGGTCACTTGGGTCCTCGAGGATCAGATGTTTACCTGCTGCAACACACCCTGTAATGCTCTGCACATGTCTGCAAATTACCCACTGATTGGAGTTCCATGTGTTGCAGCAGGGAAACTCCTCATACCTGCAGGATGCTGGCCTTCAAGGACCTGAGTTGCTCACCCCTGGCTTAAAGCAACCCTTACCGATGTTGCATTCTTACGCTATTTTTCTAACAGGGTAAAATGCTATGAATGAGGTAATGGAACTCTGAAATACAAGACAGACCCACCATTAATCAAAATAAAATATTATTCCAATCTCTAAATATTCAATGAAAACTCCAACCAATCCTTGAAGTGGGGTGCACCCCTAGGATTGGCCATGGGATCTGCCTGCCAGACCTTTGCTTCTGCATTGGGGGGCAGAGGGAATGAGGGGGTGTGTCTTAGGAGTGAGGCGGGACTGTTTATATTCAAATAATCTTGCTGTGCTTTCTGAAATGCAAGATCGGTAAAGGTTGCTTTAAGGTTTGAGTTTCAGGTTTATTCAGTAAATACTGAAACGTTTGAATAAATATCAGCAGGTGTTTCTTGTTGTTTTCTGTCTTCGTGACTGCTGCATTGTCACACTTTAACAGGATTAAATGTGCGGTAAAAGCGCTGCTTATCAATCCAGAAATGTCTGCAGATGATTTCTCCTGCTGGTTATCAAGGCTGTGACTCTGATTTAGACCTTGGTGGAAATTAAACCTGTTTTAATAGATGTTTATATGCAGTATTATGCAAGTGAGGGGCTGACTGGGTCCTAGTAGGGACATGTTCCTAATGTCCCGACCCAGTTCTCGGTCCATGCTGCTGGTCCAGACTCTGTAGTTTCCTGCATCTTTGCGAGTGTCTTTGCTGATGCAAAAATTGTTTTTGTTGACGCTGTTGCAGGATGTTTGACATCTCATGTGGAGATGTGGGTGAAACGCTGGTGAGCCAGATCCAGGCCTGGCAGATCAGCCAGAGCTGCACCCACGAAGGGGAGAAGTGCTCGTACGAGGTCAGAGGCATGGACATGTGGACTCCAACTGCAGCAGGGTTAAAATGATACCAGTGTTTTCCTGTTTTCAGCTCGTGTCTTCAGCTCCGTATCTGATCAAAGCAACACACACGTCTCCGAGAACCAAGAACGTCAACAACCTGCAGTTTCTCTTCGAGCAGTCCACCATCTGCAAAGTGACTGTAAGTCCCGTTTCTCTGCCTCACAAACATTAACAGTGTCTTCCTTTAAACCGGCTCCTCCACTGAACTGAAGGCCCATCCAGCCCTCATTTCTAAAGATTTTACTTCAGACTCTTCTCAGCATCTAAAGAAATGACAGAAAAGTGTTTAAAGGGTTCAGAGAATAAAGCTGTTCAGACCAAAAGTTCATTAAAGTTGGGATTAATCTGCTTTATCCATAAATATTTCCTGTTTCCCAGGAAAATATAAAGATGTGAGGGATGGATAAACTCTTTACATCACTGTTTGTCTTGTATTCCAGTGAGAACAGAGTTTTGTTTGTAAAATGAAGGGAAGTAGATGCAGTAGAAAACTGTGGAACTGTGTGGAAAGCTGGCAGAAAATCTGTGTGATGACGTGTCACGGTGAGGTTTCCACGCTTCGCTCCACTTCAAGAAGAATTAAAGCAGAAAATCGGTGTTGCAGCGTTTCTCAGCCCCATTCCTGTCTGAATAACTGGAACATGACCTCCTCCTGATGCTTCTCCTCAACAGGGCGATGCAATGTCCGAGTCCTCCAAAGATCCGGCCGACAACAGCACCAACTTCTGCAGCCTGCAGAACCTGATGGACGGTAAATGATCAGATCAGAACCTGCCTCCACTGTTTCCGCTGGTCAGCTGTGATGTGAGACTTCTTCTCTGGGTTTCAGGAAGCAGCCTGACTGATGCTGAGGGATACAAGCAGTTCAGCAACAAGTGGATCTGTCCTGGGTTTGATGCTGCCAACTGCAGCTTGACCTGACAGGAGAGCAGATGATCCCAACGCCACTTCTGATTGGACGAGCTTTTATATCGGCTTTCTTTTCTTTATTCTTTGAGCATCATCATTTCTGTTATGTGAAAAAATGTTTGTATTTAGATGAAAACGTGATGAAGTTCAGTTATGTGACATCTGCTGGTCCACCGTCTTTGTGGTGGTCAAACACACCAACATGTCTGAGGCTGAAAAGATCTTTGCTTCTTGCACTATATACCTGAATAAAGGCTGTGTGATGTTATAGATGCTCATACGTTATACAAGAATGATTTAAAGATGCACTACGCAACTTTCCTCTTTTTCCTTTTTTCTGAATTTTAAATAGATGTCAGCTGTGGAAGAATTGGGCCACTGAAGAAGAAATAAGTTCTGAGAAAAAAAAAAATCTGAATTTTGACTTTTTTCTCTGAATTCTTTTTCTTCAGCGAACCTAATCCTCTTCCATCAGCAAACAACTGCTACAAAAACATTTTAAAAAAATAATAATCACTTGCGATACAGACATATAATCATGAATTATTGTGAACCCAAATCTACCCAGAAATGACTTTGGAAGATTCATTTATATAAATAAATAAATAAAAATCAAAAAGAAAAAGCTTGAAAAAATAATAAAGAAAATCACATAAAAAACTTGTCTAAACAGAAAAGCTTTTCTGTTTAGACAAGCATTGTAGTACTTCCCGACTGAATCTCTTTTTATCTCTTATCGTATTATTTTGGCTTAACATATTGTTTTCTGTTATGTTCTTATGCTTATATAGGTTTTATCATATGTTGTGAGGTCTTTGTCATTGTGAAGCGCTTTGTGACTCTGTGTCTGTAAAAAGCACGATATAAATAAAGATTACTTACTAACTTACTTAAATATACAGTGGGGTGCAAAAGTTTAGATAAATAAATAGCAGACTAAATTTCCAATAGTAATTTAAATAACAGGAAGCTGCAAAAAGTAGTGAAAAATAAAATTTACTAAATTATAGTTCACTAAAATAAAACATTGATTTTGACGTGTGGTTTTGAAAATAATTTTAGAAAAAAGCAAAGAAACAAACAAAACTGTTCCTGACAGTTTCGGACCAACATACCTGTGAACAGGTGCAGACGTCTGATTGAACATTAAAGAAAACACCTGATTGCAGTGATTGCCTCAAAATGTTGCTCAATATTTTAGTTGAGCCGCATCATGCTTGTTTACTTTTTTTAAAATTATTTCTGTTTGTTTTTAATATTTTAGTTGAGCCACAATACAAAATCAGTATTATGATTTTTATTTTTAAATATATATTACAGTATTACTTTTTCAATTTCAAATTATTTCACTGACAGCTGATTGTTTTTTCCATCTTTAATGGGAGGATGTCTAAACTCTTACACCCCATACGCACACACACACAGATATATATCCAGTTTCAGTAATGTCTAATAAGTTAATCATGATCAGTACTCCTCTCCTCAAGAAGTACTTGTAATCCCAAAGAGTAGTTTAAAAAAGGGTGCAGGTTTCTAAAAGTAGCTAGATTGAAAATCTCTTTTCCCCAAATTTCAAAAAGTACATCGTCTCTGATCCATCTCGTGAAGCTCGGTGGAGATCGCTGTTTCCAAGAAAGCACAATGCTGCTTCTTGTGACGAGGCGAGGAAAGCTACATCACCTGCACTGTTGGATGGTTGGAAGATGTGGTCATTCCAAATTTTATTAGAGAACACATTATTCTTAAAGATTGCTGTAAATGCATCAAATATATCAAACCAGAAGGTAGAAAGTGCAGGATATGACAAAACACATGTATGTAGTCTGCTGGTTTACCCTTACTGTACCACAACAGGAAGAGGGGTCTGTGTCAGACTACGTCTGCCAGCTTTGCATCGGCTAGATCAGCTCTCAACATCACTTTCATCAGAGCATCACAGGTATCAGCTAAGGATAGCCTCCCATGTTCCTTAATAACACGTTAAACCCAGATCAGTTTCCACCAACGTTTCAGTTCCTCAGTGAGGAGGAACAAACATCATGTAATAATCTATATAAGGAGGAAATTATTTTCCTCTCTACAGGTGACAGACGGAATATCATCTAAAGTATCAGGATGTTTGGGAAGGAGGAAAAGTTTTTTATGCAAAATTCCTCATTTGTAAAAGAAATCTGACTTTGGAAGGTAAAATATCTCTTTTGGTTCAAAGAATGTTAATTTTTTTTACAGAGCAGTTGTAGAAAGTCTAGTTAGGTACAGCATTACAGCTTGGTTTGGTAACCTATCAGTGCAGCTGAAAAATAAACTTGCCCAGCTAATTAATGTTGCAGGTAAAATTATAGGTATTAACGAGCTTGCCCCATAAGATCTATGAACTAGCCACTCTGCAACTAGCCCATAAGATAACTAATGATTCATCACATATTTTGTACAGGGAGTTTGAGCTACTACCATCTGGTAGAAGATTTAGGGTTCCTCACTGTAGACTGAACAGACTTAAAAATTATTTTGTTCCTACGGCTATTAAACTGGTAAATAAGGCTGGATTAGACCAGAGCCTTTTGTGCCTTTCTGACAGTTCAGCAATTTTACTGACCTGCACTTAATCAAATTGTTTTTATGTATGTCATTACTTTTTTGAGTATCGATGTTTCAGACAGGACATGCAGGTATTGATGGCAGTACCACATTTGCCCTTTCTGGCACTGGTTTTTGTATGTGTTTTTTATGTTTTTATTGCTCGTGTATTGATTATAGATACTGTGCTGCAGCATTGGTGAATGACCCAACACAAATTTCTCTCTCTGAAAGACAATAAAGTTAAAGTTGTACTTCCGTGGTTATTTCATTAATATTTCTGTGTTCTCCATTATTATTGAATGCATTCTGCATAGTTTCTGTTTAAAAAAACCTTCTGGTATCTTTGTATCCAGCTGTATTTGTATACTAGAAGAGAGGCTTGTGGTCCAACGGCAGCTTTTCCGGGTCCTTCTCATGAATTTCCATCTGATTGGCTGGCTCCCATCAGTGTATGAAGGAAGCTCCGCCCTCCGCTCTTATTTCGTTACAGACAGGAAATAGAGTCGACAAACAAGTTTGTTCCGCCATGCTAATAAACAGTTAGCTAATTAGCTTCTCAACTCCGAAGCTACAGTCGTGCTGTCTTTACTTCTAGTGTGTAGTGGAGGGTTACCTGCCTTCCAATGGACAGATAGAAACCCCACGTGGGATACGCTATTTGCAATGTTACGTAGAAGTGCGAGGCTGTTCCCGATTCGCTCTTCTCTTTGTATTGTTTCTCTGATGAGAAAGCACAGCCGACTGGGGGGAACGCAACGCTAGCAAGTCAGCATGTGTAAGTAAACAAGGGGAAACCCTCCGTATTTCAGAAGGAGCAAGTTAAACGGGTTTTCAGTGGAAGGAGGCCTTTAATCTTGAATCTTGAATCTTGAATTGTCCATCTGAGAACAAAATACTCAGAAAATAAAATCCGTTAGTGATTGATAAGATGCATGTGGGAAATTATGAATTATGAAAATGTGTTTTTATGCCAAATTCCCTCCTCAACTGTTTACATATCTTATAATTTTGTCTGACAATTGAATTTAACCTGTCTTCTCTCTGTATTTTATTCTGTGTTCTCGTTATATGATTTTTTTTAACTTCCATTTTACTTCTTTAATTTTTCAGTAATGTTTATCTGTATTTTTATTTTAACTCTTCTTACTAAAGGTAATCTGTATTATCATTTTTTTTTTTTTTTTTTACCAAAAGCCCTATTAGGGACAAGTGTTGTAAATTTGCCTGGCTAAAAACACCATGATGCATAGATCAGATGATGTTTATGTTTTTGTATCCATCCTTATTCAAATAAACCTTTAAATGAATAAATAAACAAACTATAAAAGCATTCGGAGAGTGCAGACCTCCCCCAAGCAGCTCGACTCCCTTATTTTTGTGTGTTCTGGATCATCGTACCTGGAATTCTGTTCAGAATGCTGTTTCTGTGGCAGAAATACAACTAATTACTTCCAGTTCTTCACAGACACACACAGTTCACCATATTCAACTGGCTAGAAGTCTGTCCAACAGTCTTCTCTCTTAGTGCTCACTGCTGCTCAGAAGTTTCATTTCTGTATACTGACATCATGTGCTCAGTCACACAGCTGCACACTTCTGCCACAAGGGGGCACTCACGCCTCATCGACAGCCTTTCCAACATGGCCGATCTCACAATTATAAAGAATCCTTCAAAACAGTCCTGGATCCAGAAGGTGATCCGGATCACCACCAAAATTTAACGGGTTCATCTTTGGACTGAGACACACGGCTGGTGAAAATTTCAGGTCAATCCACCCAGAACTATTTCCGTAAAGTTGCTAACAGACAGACAGACAGGGGGACGAACGGACAAACCAACGCTACCAGAAACATTACCTCCTTGGCGGAGGTAATAAATTTGACAGATCTGTCAGAGGGGCTACAGCAGCAGATACCAATGAGCCTTGATGCAGGTGGCGCATTCCATCGACACCCATCAATCACATCTATCTTTGTTGAAAGGAACCCAGTGGGGAATTTTTGTATTTTGTAAGCCCTAATAGTGATAAATAAAGTTTGGAAGCCACCTTTCCAAATAACTGTGCCTATTTTGTCAAACAAATTCAAAAAGTGTTTTTTTTTATAAAAATGGGAATATTCTGAAACGAAATTTTGGTTGTAAAAAATATATTATATTGAACTTTCCTGCAACAGACGAAAACAAATTTCACGTGACTTCTACTCCAAGATATTTGCATCAGCCCAGCTGATGAAATAAGCAGGTTGGATCAAATCCATCCATTCATCCATCTGTCCATCCATACACACGTCCATCAATCCATCCATCCATCCATCCACACATCCATCCATCCATCTGTCCATCCATCCATACACACATCCATCCATCTATCATCCATCTGTCCATCCATCCACACATCCATCCATCCATCCATCTGTCCATCCATACAAATGTCCATCAATCCATCCATCCATCCATCTGTCCATCCATACACACATCCATCCATCTGTCCATCCATCCACACAACCATCCATCCATCTATCCATCTGTCAATCCATCCATACACACATCCATCCACCCATCCATCATCCATCTGTCCATCCATTCACAAATCCACACATCCATCCAGCCACACAATCATCCATCCATCATCCATTCATCATCCATCCATCCATCCATCCATCCATTCATCCATCCATCCATCCATCCATCCATCCATCCATCCATCCATCCATCCATCCATCCGTCCACACATCCATCCATCCATCCATCCACACATCCATCCATCCAATCCAATCCATCCATCCATCCATCCATCCATCCATCCATCCATCATCCATCCACACATCCATCCATCCATCCTTGCATCATCCATCCACACATCCATCCATCCATCATCCATCTGTCCATCTATCCAAAAATCCACACATCCATCCAGCCACACAATCATCCATCCATCATCCAAATCCATCCATCCATCCATCCGTCCACACATCCATCCATCCGTCTACACATCCATCCATCCATCCACACATCCATCCATACAATCCAATCCATCCATCCATCCATCCATCCATCCATCCATCCATCCATCCATCCATCCATCCATCCATCCATCCATCCATCCATCCTCCAATAACACATCCATCCATCCATCGTCTACTCATCCATTCACACATCCATCCATCATCCAAATGCATCCATCCATCCACATTTCCATCTGTCCATCCATCTGTTTGTCCATCCATCCATTCATCCATCCACACAATCATCCAAATTCATCCAAATCCATCCATCCATCCATCCATCCACACAATCATCCATCCATCATCCAAATCCATCCATCCATCCATCTGTCCTTCCATCCATCCATCCGTCCATCCATCCATCTATCTATCCATCCATCCATCCATCCATCCATCCATCCATCCATCCATCTTCTCATCCATCCATATATACATACATACATACATCTGTCCATCCATACAAACATCCATCCATCATCCATCTGTCCATCCATCCAAAAATCCACACATCCATCTAGCCACACAATCATCCATCCATCATCCAAATCCATCTATCCATCCATCCATCCATCCACACATCAATCCATCCGTCCATCCATCCATCCATCCATCCATCCATCCATCCATCCATCCATCCATCCATCAAATCCAATCCATCCATCCATCCATCCATGCACACATCCGTCCATCAAATCCAATCCATCCATCCATCCATCCATCCATCCATCCATCCATCCATCCATCCCTCCATCCACACATCCGTCCACACATCCATCCATCCATTATCCAAATGCATCCATCTGTCCATCCATCTGTTCGTTCATCCATCCATTCTTACAACCATCCATCCACCCGTCTGTCCATCCATCCATTCACGCATCCATCCATTTGTCCATTCATCGATCCATCCATCCATCCATCCATCCATCCATCCATCCATCCATCCATCCATCCAACCATCCAACCATCCTTTGTTCTCACCTATACTTCAGTCCCTCTTTCATCCATTCATCATTTCCTCCCTCATCAATACCTCCATCCAACTTCTTGCTCATCCCTCCATCATCCATCAGAGACCCCAGACGAACCAGTCAGAGAACTTTAAAAGGTTGATCCATGATTTTATTCAAAACCAGTCAACAAACATTTCAGTCTAGATCAGTTCAGCTTTAATAAAACCAGTTCATAACATCACCTCTACAGACACGCCCCAGTTCATTCCAGTTCATCCCAGCAATTAGTTCATTGATCATTCTTGCTTGTAAATTACTAATTAATTATCTAATATTTACTTATAATCATTCAGTGTAATATTTAGGTTGGTAGTTTGGCTTATGTCTGCTAACCTGTCTGATGTCCAGTAAATAACACACTCATGTTTTGCCTCCAGCTAACATCAGAACCGGTCTGGCTTCAGACCTCCATGATGCTCTTCAGTGACAGACTGAAGGTGATGTTGGGCTGAAGATCCAGGATGAATTCACGGAGCTGAAAGACACATTATTTTAGAGTTATTGACACTTAAACACACATGGATGAGAAGAATCGTTATTTAGCAGGAGGTCTGAGTGGATGGAGGACCTGGTGTAAAACTGGGGCCACTGTAGTTTCATTTAGCTCCACGGTGGATATAACAGCCGTCTGAAGGATGGCTGTCACTGAGGGACAAATTAGACAAGCAGAAACATACATTAGATTCAGAAAAGGCTGAAGTGTTCGTCCTATCCTGTGATTCTATAAAACACTCACCGTTCAGCTGTGGACTCGCCGAGGGCAGGACAGGTGTTGCTGAAACTGAAGCAGCCGTCATGGCTGATGTCTCGGTGGAAGACAGGGGGGGAGAAAAGACGGCTGAGGAGACAATGACCACATTTAAAAGCTCACAGGTAATTACCACCAGCTTTTTTTCTTATTTACCGATGACCCCCGCTGGCTTACTCACTTGTCTGTGCAGCGCAGGAGGCCAGACATCCCATAAACAGGAGCAGAAGCAGCATGATGAGGCTTGTTTCCATAAAACGAAGGGAAAATGGATCTTTGTGTCCCTGCAGAAGGTTGTGGCTGCGTTTGCTCCGTATGAGGAAGTGACACCTTTACGGAGGGCGTGGTGGTGTACGCAACAATGACTTTCCAAGAACAAAGGCCTGAAGGAGGACAGCTCAGCAGAGTCAGGGCAAAACAAGGAAACCAGTCACGCTTGAAAGAGATTTTCAGGCTAAAATCCCAGACAATCATTAACCAGAGGAAGACAAAGCTGACAGGCTGCTTCATCAGAATTAGTCTCTGAAAAAGTTTTTTATCTGAGCGGAGACAGCTTTGGATCTTATGTACAGTTGTCTTAAAAAATATTCATACCCTCCGTAAAAAAAAAAAAAAAAATTAAGGTCAATAGCAGAAAACTTTAATATACAATTCAAAACTGTGTTTATATTGATGTGTAATTGCTGCATTAGTACAAATGTTATATGTTTATTTTCTTAGAATGAGTTATTTATATCTACTTGCTGGAGGTGTACATGGATGCTGCCATATTTGTGCAGCATTTTTACTACGGTGTCCTTAAAGGTACAGTATTAATTACTGACATCTAGTGGTAAAGATGGGTATTTGAAAAAAAAGATGTTTTCTTTCAGATGACTTCATCTTCCAAGCACTGTTGTGAATGTACGGTTAGTGGCCAAAATTCTCCCAGACATAAAGATGTTTTTATCTGTGAGTGGATCAGGTGTAGCTATGACTGGACTTTAAGTAACTTAATGCCTTTTAAGGCGTTACTGATCCCAAACAGTGCTCTAATTCCCATTAAACAAAGCTGGTACAGCAGTTTGATAGTTCAGAGGTTCTTCATTCACATTGTTTTGTCCATTTAGGGACACTGTAGTAAATAGGCAACGCAAGTTTATTTGTGTAGCACATTTCATGTACAGGACAATTCAACGTCCTTAAATACGGTGAAACAAACATGGCAGCCTCCATGTATGTGCACACTTAGCACGTAAATGTAAATGACTCATTCCAAGAAAATAAACATAACAATTATTTTAGTGCAGCGATTACACATAGATGGAAATGCAGTTTTGAATTACACATTAGATTTTTCTGCCATTGACCTTTGAATTTTTACACACTGTACCTTTAAATGGACAAAACAATGGGTCTCATTCATGAAACATTTGTAAATTTACGAACAGATTTACTCGTAAAGGTCTACTCCACTAAAAACTTACTCCGGATTCAGGAACACATGAAATTGTGTTTGAGAAACTCAGATTTGATCGTAAACACGTGTGTAGATCATGAATGCCAAACGATTGTAAATCCACAGCACGTCCCCGGTAATCAGTTGTTTGCATAAATCTACGCCCATAAATTAGCAATGACCTCCATAAAAGGAGGTGCAGATTAACACCTCCGACTTATCTGTCAGTCATGGCACAAGCAGAGAGAGAGAGAGAGAGAGAGAGAGAGAGCGAAAGGCGAACTTCCCTGAAGCAGAGATACAGATTATTTTGAGTGAAGTTGAGTTAAAAAAAAATCACACATTTTATTTTAATCAATTCATCAAGCAGTGATGTGACAGGAAAAAGTAAATCGAAAGCCTGGAAGGAATAACAGGCGCAGTTCATGCAGTCTCTGCTGTCCCCATGCCCGAGGTAGAAAGAAACATATTAGTGCACACAGAAAAAAAAACATCATGCTTGTTTGCTTGATTTATTTTATTTTTTGTGTATGAATTTAATATTTCTATTAAAATATTTGTTTAAAGGGACTTGAGGCAAGATTAAGGAACGAAACTCGCAACTGCCACGACTGGCGCTTCAGGGAACTGCAGCCACGAGCCAAGCCGTCACGGGAGCGTGCACAAACTGAAACTATAATGTTGTTATCTCACCTTTTTCTCCGTAGTTACACTTTTTAGTGTCTTTCAGTTGATCTGGATCGTAGTCTGACGGCAGAAGAATCCATAATCGCTTACAGTGTTTTAATTTAACGCGACCGTCTTTTTCCTGCATCAAAACTGTGGATGTAGGTCATTTGACGTCACGTCCGCATGGCAGCGCGGGAAATTTGGACACCGAATTGCAGCGCATTTTGCAGCACACAGCATGTTCATGGGAGAGAAACATGGGTGGAAACGTTATTTTTGGTATTTAGCGCTTCATCACCCATTAGTATGAAAAAAGGGACATTCATGTTTGGTTTTTTTAAAATTCCTGCCTCAAGTCCCTTTAAAAAAAAGAAAAAAATGATACAAAATCATTGTCATAATTCTTATAACATTATCATGCATTGTTCCTTTTTTTCAATTCCATCTTATTTCACTGGCAGCTGATTTTATTTTCTTCTTTAATGGGAGAGTATGAGTAATTCTAAGGACGACTGTAACTGAGCAACGTAATAACAACTGGTGAAGGGAAATAAATATCTGCTGCTTGGTAACAAAACTAGTACAAACACCAGAGTACAAAATATCTACATGACTTTCGTGTAAACATAGGTGTTGTGACACCTGCAACTCCATCAGTCACGCAGCACAATGGAGCAAGAGTACCTAACTGCAGTTACAATGGCCGACAAGGGCACCGCCATACATCCAATCCATACCGGAAGCAAAGAGTATCTACAACAAGAGGCGACACTCAGTAGAACGCTCCATTGCAACATTTCCCCCATGCGCATCCGCCATTTTGGACTGAAGTGAGCAGTTTATCGCTGTTGTACAGACCTAATAAAACACAGCAACGTCATTTTAAAAAGCTTAAAACTTCTTAATTATCGTTAAAACGCATTAACACATAGCAAGACTATTGAGAGGAAGGTACTTTCATCCATTCCCACGGCCAGCGGTTCTACTGAATTAATTTTTTATTCAGAAACAATTCCAAACTATCCTGACAAGCTGTTTATAATAATCTTCACTGATCCTCGTGGAGATATAATACAGCTTAAGTAGCTGATATTATAATTATATTATAAAATTGATCATTTTATTTTAATAAAGTAACATTTTTATATTTACATAAAACTATTTTTAAAAAAATAATACAAGTTAAATTACAAAATATTGGCCTAACAAATAATTTTCATAAATATAGTAATGTTTTCTTGTATGCTTCCAGGTAGATGCTGAAAGTTTTCTTTCAATAAGCTTTCCAAATCAAATGAGTAATCCAAGGCACGGTTTAACACTTGAAACAAAAAATATTTAATTAAATGCAACGCAATTGAAAATTCATAATGCTGCTGGCGTCTACAAGGTGCACTAATCCACCACTTCAAATAAGTCATTTTCTCCACTTACCTGTTGCAATCAGGTAAATAGTGACCCTTCAACTGCTCCACATCTTGGCCCCTTTGCGGTGAGTGCCGGTCGCCTGGCCGTGGGGGGCGGCCGTGTCTGCCCTTACCTGCCCTGGGGGTGTCCCGGGAGGCAGGGGTACCTAATGCCGGTACGGCTCATCTTCCGGAGGGGTGCTCATGCCCTCTGGCCTCCCTTCCCGAGACCTCTCTCCCCCTCTACTCTACTTCACACACACACACATAGGGCCTTGGGGAGGGCGCGTGTCAAGTGGGCGTGGTAGGCGGGGGCATCGCAGTGCCTCTGTTTGCCACCCCTGGGGACAGCCTGCTCCCCTGTTTTAACCACACTTAGACATCCAAACATTAAATAACAACACCTCACAACCACTTCTGAGAGGCGGGCCACATCGCGTGTGGAAGGAGGGGGGGGCCAGTGGGACGCCATACCACCTACGCGACCCCATCCCCGACACGAATTGGTGCTGCCTCTCAGTTTTAACTGCAAACAACACACAGCCAGGAGCGGGGGAGGAGAGAGAAACAGGGTCCTTCCTCTACCCCGGTCTCTCGGGCGCTACCGGGGGGGGGAGGGGTGGGCGCGGTGGCTGCTCCGCGTGTTAATGGTCATGGCCGGCTGCATTGCGGGGGGTCCGCCGGCTCGGGGGGCGCCTGGCCTGCTGCGTCCGGGGGTGGGGGGATGGGGGGTGGGTGGCGGGGGGGGGGGCGCTGGGGACTTGGAGGTTGCGGCTCCCTCCTTGGCCTAGTCTGCCACTCAAGAGGCACGGAGGCAAAGGTGATAATGGGGTGGGTCTGTGAGGACAGACGAGTGGGGAGGAAAAAGGGATGGGGCAAGGAGGAGATGTAGGATGTAGGAGAATGATTGGAGGAAAGGAGTGATGGGGGGAGAAAGGCGTATGCTAGTGAGTGTCTGGAAGTGATAGTTGGAAGGGTCCGAGGGGGGAGGGACTAGGGAGTAACGGGTCGGAGGGAGCGGGGATGACCTAACGTGGATGGGGGGGGGGGGGGGGGCGGCACTGGGGATATGGGGGGAAAAGTAAAAAAAAAAAAAAAAAAAAAAAAGGGGGGGGGGTAGCACGGGTGGTGGTTGTGGGTGGGGGGGCCGGTGCAGAGGTGTGGGAGGAGTGCGTGTGGATGGGGGAGGGCGCCAGGAGGTGGGGGAGTATGGATGGAGAGCAGAGGGAGGAGGGTGGAGAGAGGAGTGAGTGTGGGTATGTAAAGTTGAAGAGCAGAGCGAGTGGGTGTATGGGGGCGGGGTACGTACGGGGGTTAGGGGGGTGATTGTGGAGATGGTGCAAGGGGGCGATAGCAGTGTTAGCGCCCTGGTTGTCCGGTGTGTGGGGCGGGGGTATCGGGGTGGGGGCTGGCGGGTCCTGGGGGGGTGTGATCTGGGGGGCCCGGCCATCCTGGATTCCGGTTGGGCCGTCTGGGCCGGGTGGGGTGGGCTGCTCCTGGGCGCCTGGGCCCTGGGCCCGGCGCTGCCCCCTGCCCTGGGGCGGCCGGCGCCCGGTGGGGCGGCGGCTGTTGCCGGTCTCGGTCCACTGGGGCCTGGACCCCGGGGTTGCGGGGGGCTCCGGCTGGGGTCGTCTCTTGTCTCCCTCTGGGGGATGCGGTCCGTTCGTCTGGGGGGTGGCTGGGATCGGGGCCTCTGGATGGCTGCTGGGGGTTTGGGTTGTGGGCGTTGCGGGCTCCCTCCTCCTTGCAGAGACGGGGCTGCATCTGCAGGACTGTATCACCATGGAGACCCTTTGACATGAATGCTGGCACTGTGGCGCTGTTTCCCATTGCGTTGACTGAGTTTTGCCTCTTCTCTGCGTAGTTCTGCGCGTGTTCGTATGATCTAAAGATATTGAAGCCACCTGCGGGTCCTCCTGTAGGGGATTGCTTATCTTGCTTTCCAACAGAGACCTAGAATTGTTGCTCCAAAAGTTTCGGTACAGATGCACCAGTGAAATGTGTAAGTGGATTCATGCTTTCACTCCTCTCTCCCCTCTTCTCTCTTTCTCTCTCTCTCCCCCTCTTTCACAGTCCTTTCTTTCCATTCTATTAACTGTCATTTCTCTCTTGTCAGACCCAGCAGTATGGTATGGAATGCTGTTATAAACAAATGTTTAATTAAAGAAATAAAATGAATATCAAGGGGAGCTTTGTGTTCATAAAGCTCTCCTTGGCAAAGCAAAGCTGTTCAACACAATAAAGCAACCGGATCCCCATTCCGCTTGCTCTGATGCTGGACAGGACAAGTAAAAAAAAAAAAAAAAAAAAAAAAAAACTTACATGAGGACCATATAACCAAAAGACCAGCAGGGGTCCTCGTTCAACTTAAAAATAAAATAATCAAAGATCAATCAAATGGCTCTTACAACTATTATTGAGACTAGAAACAGCTAGACTGAGACTAGAAAGAGCCTCAAACAAGTCAAACATCTCTATGCAGGGCTGTGTGGCTCCTTCAGGGACACCGTACCTTCCACCTCTTTGTGGCATAAAAGTATTTCCTGCCTGATTCATGAATTTCAAGGTGTTGCTGTTGTTCCATACTCATGGTTCCCACACGTCCTGGAAAACCTGGAAAATGATTGAACATTTTTCCTGACATGGAAAACGAGAAAAAGAGTAAAATGTCCTGGAAAAGCTTGAACTGTCCTGAAAAATGATCTCCTTCCTCTTGCTGGCTTCTGCTTTGTCACCGCTTGTAGAACGCTTCTCTAAAACTTGGGGTGGAATTTATTAGTTTATGTTGTGATAACTTGACTTGTACTTTAGCAGCTGGAAAAGTCCTGAAAATGTCCTTGAAAAGTCCTGGAAAATAACTTCAAGAAAAGAGTGGGAACCCTGATACTGTTTCCCCCTATATTCTTTAGCAATACATGAAAGGGTTCTTCCTACTTAAATGTGCAGAGGTCTCCGTTGGAGAGGGACCCAGCTGCAGTCACGATACGTCCTCCTGAGACCCGGGTGAAAAAAAGTTTTGCTTTTTTAATATTTTTGTGAAAAATCAAGTATTGTGGTTCAAAGAAACAGGCTGCAACAACTTTTTTTTTCAAAAGAATTGTATATTTGCTTTTTATGGAATGTCCCTTGTAGTGGACATCGGGTCTTGCTTGATACTGATTGTAATGGTTTTTTATTATAATATTAACATCCATTTTTGTCACTTTTCCCTTAATGTTTTTTTGTAATTTCATTAATAGGCTGTATAAGCTCACACCAACACAGTAGTTACTTTTCTTTGTAAGTAGTTTGTTTGGTTAATGTTATCGTTTTTTTGGTTATTGTTTTTTGTAGTTCTGTGTGTGCAAGTGTGATTTTCATGCTTTCGTAGTTGCTGTGATCCAGGTTGTTCTCAGCTTGCTTGCCTCTAGTAGGTGCTCCTGATGATTATCAGCTTTGTTTTCCATCAAAGACCGCAGGATTCTTTCTGCCATGTTTCTGTGCAGGTGCAGCAGTTGGCTGTTTTGGTGTATCTTTGTTTTTTCTTTCTTCTTTCCACACTCCTTTTAATTTATGTTCACTCCTATCTTTTCTTAATCTTCGTTTTTCCTCTGTCAGGTTCAGCAATATGTAAAGGTCAGTTATAAACAAGCATTCAATAAAACAAATTATGTAAATTCCTCCACAATTCTTTGTAAAAGCCTTTCTGCCTCACTTGGCCTTTTGCTCTCCTCTGTAATAGAAACAGTAAGCAAGTTTCGATGTCCACTGCAGAGGACATACATAAAAGTTGTTTTTTGAAAGGGTTAAAATTACTGTTCCTTTGACAAAATCTTACAAATTTCAAGTAAAGACTTTCATACAAAAGAGAAACCTGGATTTGTACCAACAGGAAAATGATATCTGCAGAAATTGTTGATTTACTTCTGTGGTTATTGTAAAACATAGAAATTGAAATTCCTGCCACTTTGAAAAGATGGTGTTTGTGCTGTGTTCATCACATCCCCAAAACTGGAGGATCAATAGAGAGCCAAGAATGTCTTCCTAAAGGGACAGAAGGCTATAAATAATGCTTGACGTCTGGGACTCATGTCCTCCACAGAAGACAAAAATGACTTGCTGGGTCTTAGGAGGATTTATCCAATCTACGCTGGAAGTCCCAAGCAGAAGTTTCTTCTTCATGTAACTTACTAAAATCTAACCCTAACCCTGACCCTTGTCCTAACTCTAACCAAAACCTAACTGTAACTTAATCTCTAAAACCTAATCGTTACCCTCGAAACGGGGTTCGTAGCCGTGGGGAGCTGGAAAATGTCCCCATGAGGGCAAGACGTCCCCACGGTGATGGTAAAAATCAGGAACATGGTCCCCACAATGCTGCAAAAATGCGTACACACACACACACACACACACACACACACACACACACACACACACGACTCTTCATCTAGTTCCCCTCTTGTTTCAGCCTAATTTAGAAATTATGGATTTTCTGTATGTTGGTAGGCAAGTTTTTAAATTCAGCTCTTTCCATAAAAGCCTTTAATTATGCTTTTTTTTTCTTTTAGAAAATATATTTGCTATTTAATATTTTAAACTTTTAAATGAACATCTAAACAAACAAACAAATAAATTGAATACATAAATACATGAAAGTCTTGGGCTGCCACAAACGATTATTTTGGCGATTTGTTGACTTATCGGATCATACAAAAATTGTAGCATATTTACAGTCCCAGTCAAACGTTTGAACACTTTCTCATTCAATCTAATGGGAAAATGTGTCCAAACGTTTGACTGCCAGTGTGTGTGTGTGTGTGTGTGTGTGTTTATTAATGCCAATATACAATTCAAGAAAAAGCTGACCAGACAGAAAAACTGGCAAGGCAGCAGAAGGTACATCAGCAATTTTGAGTGGAAAAACAAGCTTATGAACAACAAACGATTAGTCGACTATTAAATTAGTAACCGACCGTTATGATAGTCTGGTTATGTGAGATTGTATCACAATGACCTTTACTTCTCTAAAATGGTTTTTTACTCTTTCTTTCTTCTTTATTATTCTAATGTTTACATAATTGGTTGAAGCACTTTGTTTCCATCCTATGTTCAGGTGAATTTATGCAGATAGGGACTGAACTATAAGTTATGTACTGTTCCTTTTGTTTGGGTATTGATGAGAATGGGGGTGGGATTAAATAAGCTGTCTTCTTCCCATTCCCTTTCAGGCATTAACAGAATTATTGGTTCCCCAACAGCATTGTGATGGAGTGTGATGCTGTGGTGTGGAGATCATCTGTGTTCATGGTGTTTAGTTGCCCGAAATGAAGAAATGAAATGAAATAAAAGAATGAAATCACGCCATAGTTAGGCTGACATTCAAAAAGTATCAATAACGGTATGCTTTGTCCAGAATCTAACAGTACCCCGGAACAGGTACCAAATGCTGCCGGTACTCGCTACACATCCCTGGTCAGAAACATTGAGATTTTGTTTCCTCTGTTTTGTTTTTAAATACTTTATTCTTTATCTTGGAAAATAACAAATCCAAACATCTCCAGTGGTATCAGCTATCTTTCTTTTTTTTTTTTTTTACACTTGAATCGATTACATATTCAAGACAAATGAGGATATTAAAAATAACCAGAAAAAACAAAGAAATTCAAGAATGCTCTAATAAATTTGTTCCATTTAGTTTCTCCACTGTGAATATTAATAATAAACCAGAAAAGCTGGGAACTACAGCTTGTTTGATGCCTTGCTGCTGCCTGCAGAGCTTCTGGAGGTGGTGAGAGGAGGAGAGGCTGCAGGCAGCTCCAAGCCCACCTCCACGGTCTTCAGCAGGGGGGAGGAAGGTTCAGAGTGTCTGGAACTACTGCTGGCGGAGGACACAGGACACCTACAGGACAGCAGAGACACAGAGTCAAGAACCAAGTCTGGCTAATGCAGGCCTTCTGATCTAACTTCTCCTTTTTAACAGAAGATGCACACCAACGTATGTTGGGGGAACAGTTCAGTCAGAACAGTTCTTGAAATAACAAGAAATCTACTTCCTCATATTTTCCTCCTCCTTCTAAAAGGTACAGTGTGTAAGAATTACTGACATCTACTGGTAAAGATGAGTATTTGAAAGAAAAGACGTTTTCTTTCAAATGACTCCATATTCCAGCACTGTTGCGAATATACGGTGGCCGTTAGTGGATCCACTAATGGACCCAGATACTGGATCCACTAATGGATCCAGTATCTGGTCTCAGGTGTCCCAGGCGTCTGAGGTGTAGCTATGAGTAACTACTTTTAATATCTTTTAAGGTATTACTGATCCCAAACAGTCTCTAACTCCCATTAAACAAAGCTGGTACAGCAGTTTTAAAGTTCAGAGGGTTCTCATTTCACACACATTGTTTTGTCCATTTAGGGATACCGTAGTAAAAATTGCAGCACAAATATGGCAGCTTCCATAGCTGCCATATTTGTCTCGTGTTGCAGGCTGTAGTGAAATGAAGGAGGTTTTCTGCAGATAAAACCCTATACTGTATAAAGCTGCCCTGTCTCTCCAGTTATATGGATGCACGATGAAGGGCGACTCATCTTAAAGGACGACTTTCTTTTTTTTTCAACCTGGACCTTATTTCTAGGAGTATATACCTGCATTTACTCACTAGTAAAGTTTCTGCATCACTTTGAGTCCTTTCGGAAGATATAGGAGATTATCACGCTTCCGTGTTCCGGTTTCTGGAACTTGAAACATTTAGCTGCTTCCTGTTCCGGGCCAATTTCGTAAACTGAATAAACGCCAACCATACTTAAATTTTCATGGATTCCCGACTGAAGTGATACTAAGGAAGAAGTGGATCAAAGCGATTCGCTGGAGTGAAGGGCCGAACTTTATAATAAACAACGTAGCACGTTTGTCTGTAGCCGGCACTTCAATGATGCTAACAGCTGGCATTAGCAGGCTAGCGTTAGCTGACGTGCCTAACTTTGTGCGTCTTAAAAGACACAAGCATCTGAAAATCGGGTCTGTACCCTCCCGTTTCCAGTGGAACAACTGCGGACTGCCAAGAAAGGAGACGTCAGGTAGTCATTTAGTAAATGACGTCGTTTTGAGTAAATTCTGGACGCTACCCACTCAGGACACTTGGATTACATTGGGCGAGCAGTGTGGAGGAATATTGACAAGTTTTTGTGAACTTTTATGGACCTTTCTGGCTCGGACCCTGGTGAACTCCATTGGGGGGGGACGAGAAGTCGTCCTGATCTCCGGCAGCATTTGACATATTAAAAAAAAAGTGCTCCAGAGTCTTGCTCACCATCAGGGTAAGTGGAAAATAAAGTTAAATCATTCTGAGGGTGAACTATTCCTTTAAAATCTGGGGAAAATAAGGCCACATTTGTAGACTTGCAGCTCTTCATTCTCTTGTGTCAACATTTAATGATGACTGTATACCGACGTCTGAGGCTGGAACATCTAAACCTGAACTTCAGTCACTGATCAGCAGCTTGGAGCATCTAAGTTATTGATCTGTGCTGTTTTAACGACTCTTTGCTTCTCCAGTCAGCTGATCACAGTCAGTAAATTCCTCTTGGGTGTTAAGACATGGAAACAGCGTTTAGTAGAAATATAACAATGCAGATGTAAACAGTTGCAATATCCCCCCAACATGGCAGACAAAGCCCCGGTAACATCGGTTCTCTGTTAAGCCATATTCCTCATGCACATCTTCATCCTGGATTCTTACTGATGGAAACCATCATCATCATCATCAGGTTTGAGGAGGAAAGTGTGAAAACAGACCTGAGAGAGGAGGAGTTTCGGGCCGAGCTGGCTGCAGAGCTGGGGGGAGCAGAGCAGGGAGCTGGGAGGGTCAGACCAGCCTGAGAAACAAAGCAGGAGGAAACGTTAAAGCTGAGAAGTCTAACGCTGACATAACGCTCCACAACTGTCACACCTGCTGGAAGTGTTTCTCCAGCACTGGTCTGAGGTCAGGATCCCTCTCCATGGCCCTGTTCAGCCTCTTATTGATCATTTTCTCAAACTCTTTGGACTTCTTCAGCCTGATTTCTTTCTCCTCCAGAGTCTCGGTGGTTGTGTTCTTTGCTGAGCGGATTTGTCTGCTCAGTCTGGAGCACTAGCAAACAAAACATGACAGTAAACAGTAAACAGCTCGCACTGCTGCCGGGACCACGTGTCTCTATAACGTCTGCTGTATGCCAGCTGCGGGATGAACCTGTTTCTTGGCTCGGACAACTTTCTCATCCAGGGAAGCCGTTTCTTTTCTCAGTTTTTCTGTCTGAGCACGTTTGTGAGCGATCTTCTCCTCCTCCACCCGCTTTTCAAACAGCAGACTTTCGAGGGTATTGTTCTTATCCTGGAGAATGACAGCAGTGCACACACACACACACACACACACACACACACAGAGGATCAGTTTCACTGGATAACAGACAGAAGAGGCTGAGCGGGTTTATCTTTGTCATGAACACTGGGGATGGGCCAATTATGTGGTTAAACCTGTTTAGATTTCTTTCTTCACTTGAACGCATCAAAGTTGAATCAAAGTTGAATCAAAGTTGAGGGGGCAGACGTCCTTTTCTGAAACCTCATTTTGTATTTGAAAAACCCTTTTTTCCTCCTGCTGTGGGATGTTGCTGCATAATTACTACTGCAGATCATGTGACTTCTGCCGTATGATCATTCTTATTTTGGGGGTGGGGGGAGGGGGGGCTTCTTTCAACAGGTAGGCTCTGTCTCAAGGCAGTTTATGTACGAAATTTCAAACAGAGCTCTAAATCAACACCAACCAAATGTACAGTGGGTACGGAAAGTATTCAGACCCCTTTATAGTTTTCACTTTTTGTTTCATTGAAGCCATTTGCTAAAACCAAAAAAGTTTATTTCTCATTAATGTACACTCAGCACCCCCATCTTGACAGAAAAAAAGAGAAATTCAGAAATTTTTGCAAATTTATTAGAAAAGTAAAACTGAAATATCACATGGTCATAAGTATTCATACGTTTTGCAGTGACACTCATATTTAACTCATATGCTGTCCATTTCTTCTGATCCTCCTTGAGATTGTTCTACTCCTTCATTGGAGTCGTAGACTCCAGTTGACCTGAGTTCGAGGGGGAGTGCGTTCTCATGATTCTCATTTGCTCTGACATGCACTGTGAGCTGGAAGCTCTTATATAGACAGGTGTGTGTCTTTCCTAATCAACTCCAATCAGTTTAATTAAACACAGCTGGACTCCAATGAAGGAGTAGAACCATCTCAAGGAGGATCAGAAGAAATGGACAGTTTACTTTTCTAATACATTAGAAAAAATTTCTGAATTTCAATTTTTTTCAGTCAAAATGGGGCGCTGAGTGTACATTGATGAGAAATAAAATGAACTTTTTGATTTTGGCAAATGGCTACAATGAAACAAAGAGTGAAAAGTTTAAAGAGGTCTGAATACTTTCCGTTCCAACTGAATATATATATATATATATATATATATATATATATATATATATATATATATATATGTACACACTGTGGGGAAAAAATGTATTGAACACGTCCAAATTTTTCTCATGAAATATATTTCTAGTAGAACTACTGGCATGAAATTTTTACCAGATGTTGGCAACAACCCGAGTAATGCACACATACAAAGAAATCCTAACATTTATGTCCATAAATTAAGTTTTATGTAATACAGTGAAAGGATTGTATTGAATATCAGTCAGTCATTTTCTGACTGGTATTGAATATGCTTACTGAAATTTATTTAATAATGTACTTGTGATTGTTGTGTTGCTGAAAGATCCAGCCTCTATTCATCTTCAGCAGCTGCAGATGCAGCAGATTCTGGTCCAGAATGTTTCTCTATTTTTCTCTATTCATTCTTCCTTCAATGATATGAAGTCTGTCAGTACCACATGTTGAAAAACAGCCCCCACCATGATGTTCCCACCTCCAAACTTCACTGTTGCTTTGGTGTTTTTGGGCCCAAGTGCGATGCCATTTCTCCTCCAAACATGTTTTGTCTTATGGCATCAGAGGAATTCAGCTCTGGTCTCATCTGACCAGACTATGTTTTCTGGAGTGTCATCAACCTGCTTTTTCTTCAGAATGGAGTCTTGCGTGGTGTGCGTGCATGAAGGCCATGGCAGTTGAGTGCATTACTTCTTGTTTTCTCTGAAACAACTGTAGCTGCTGGTTCCAGGTCTTTCTGAAGCTCTCCACGAGTGGTCCTGGGCTGTTGGAGAACCTTTCTGATGATTGTTCTGACTCCTCTGTCTGAAATCTTGTGAGGAGCACCTGGCCGTGGCCGCTTTATGATGATGCCGTGTTCTTTCCACTTCCGGATGATGGTCCCAATGGTGCTCACTGGAACTTTCAGAAGTTTAGAAATGCACCTGGAACCAATGCCTTCAGTGTGTTTGCAATAATAAGGTTGCATAGGTCTTTAGACAGCTCTTTGCTTTTACCCATCATGCAATGCTTCTTGTCTGACACCTTGGTGATGGGAAACCTTTTTCAAGGCATCAATCAGGACTAAACCAGCTGATATTACTTTGTGCTGATAGGGGACAGGATTACTTTCTAAATACTGACAGACTCCAGCTGCTTTCTTGGCTCTCCATATATTTTGCCCTCTATTTCTTTATGTGTTCAAAACTTATTCCCTGTGTCATTTCACTATATTATATAACTTATTTTACAGACATAAATGTTGTGTAAATGTATGTGTGCATTCACCCTTCTACAGGGGCACCATGGAGAGCATCCTGACCAGCAGCATCACCATGTGGTATGGAGCCTGCACCGCATCCTGGCGCAAGACCCTGCAGCGCACCGTGAAAGCAGCGGGGAAGATCGTCGGTGTCCCCCTCCCCTCTCTATTGGACATTTACCACTCCCGCCTCACCTGCAGAGCCACCAGGATCATAGGTGACCCCGCCCACAGTGTCTTCACCCTGCTGCCATCAGGGAGGAGGCTGCAGAGTCTCCGGAAAGAGACCAACAGGCTCAGAGACAGCTTTTTCCACCAGGCAGTGAGGATGCTAAACTCCCTCCCTGCTCTAGTATCTGAGCGGATTCCTATATTTTGTATTTTTTATTTTATCGTTTATTATATTTTATTATGCACCTTGGGTTTGAGAGGAATGTAATTTCATCTGTGTTGTACGTCTACCATGCAGCACATTTGACAATAAAGTTGAGTTGAGTTGAGTACTTGGGTTGTTGTCGACATCTGCGAAAAAATTTAATGTCAATAGCTCTACTAGAAATATATTCTACGAGAAAAATGTTAACATGTTCAATCCTTTTTTCCCCGCAGTACATATACGGTATATTCTCCCCTTTGAGCCAGATTGCTAGATAGATGTGTTGCTACTCCAGTTGCAGTAAATCTTGCATAAGTGTTGGGTACCTCTATGTCCTGTTGGATCTCCTGGATCTGGCGTTTCTTAGACTTTAGAGTCTCTTTGGCAGCTCTCAGCTGCTCCTCCAGCTTCAGCTTCTCCTGGTACTCTGGACCTGCAACAAACACAGCCAACGTTGGACTCTGATGAGCGACGGCGGACTCATGAATCACGGCTACGTTCCCCCGTCATACGCACTGGACTCCTTGACTTTGCTGAGAGATTTACGATATGCAGAGCTGTGGTTTTCAAACATCTGGATGGTGTTCTTCAGAGCTCTCGTTTCCAGCTCCATAGTGTGGACTTTAGCCTCCAACTCATCTCTCTTCTGTTTCAGCTCCTCCCTCTCTTGTACAGCCTGTGTGAGTGAAGGTGGTGGAAGAACAGTTTGACCTCGCTGGGCTTCAGAAGGCCTCCACAGAAAAGAGGACGACTTCTCACCTTTGTGATGTAGTAGGCTTGTGATTTCACCTGTTCTCCCTCAGGAGCCCCCATGGAAAGTGCCAGAACCTCGTAGCGTGCCTTCAGGGCATCCCTCTTGGCAAGTTTCTCATTGAGTGTGACCCTGAGACAGAGTCAGCAGATCATTGAAGCTGTCACAGATCCAGCTGTGGAGGCTCCCACCGGCCTTCTTACCTGAGTCTCTGCCTCTCCTGCTCACTCATCTTCAGCTGCTGGCTGAGCATCTGTAAGTACCCGTTCATCTCCACCTCCTTCTCCTTCATGGCTCTCTCCAGCTCCAGCTTCCTCTTCCCCTGAGACATCACGCTGTCTGCCTTGTTGTACAGCAGATTCCTCAGACGCTCCACATCCATCTTCAAAGCTGTGTGTTCCACCGCCTTGTCCTGAACCAAAGAAAGCATGACTGTGACTGCCGGTGAGGTTGGTGAGAGGAGGAAAACAACAGTTAAATGTCTGAATTTTCATTCAGTGTTTCTTCTTTAGCCGACATCAGCATGCTAACAGGATGCAGTCAGATGGCTGACGTGTGTTGAAGCAGGGAAACATGCAGGCCGTGGTCCTCCAGGATCGGATAATAATAAGCAACTAATGATTATTACTTCGGTTACTAACCTGTCGCCTCAGCCTCATCATTTTCAGCTCCTGCTCTTTGTGTTCACAGAAAACAGCAAGCTCCTCCACCTTCTCCTTTAGATTCCTCTTCTGATCCTCGGATCTATTCTTCTCTTTCCTGAGGAGGCGAATGTCATTCTGCCAGAGGAAGACGAGCGTGAGATGGAAAAAGGAGAAGACGCAGATCTGTGTGGAGAGCTTTCCGACTGACCTCGCCCTCCTTCAGCAAGTCGGTGAGCATTTTGGATGTTTTTTTCATTTCCTCCAGATCTTTGCTCGACTCGGCAATCTTCATCTCCAACATCTTCTGTTCATCTGCATGGATGTCCCCCTGCAGCTGAGCCAGTTTCCCCTGCAGTATGCTGATCTCCAAGTCCTACGTAGAGCAGGGAAAAGAGAAACATCTCAGCAGCAGGCAGAGGCGTCACCTGTGCTCCGGTATAACCATCCAGCGGTGAGGGATAAGATGATAGAACTATGACAAGGGCAGAATGCAGCTATCCGAGTAAACTCACATACAATAATTCAGATTTCATGGAAACGGGCTCCATAATTTACCAAATGGCTTTTGTAATTTATGCATACTTTGCTCGCACATGCTCGCAACTGCCCTTGATGGTCAGAAAGCTTTTTGAAGTCCACTAAAATAGAACAGACTGGTCTCTACAGAGTTAACCGTAGCCATGCCAGACACTTGCTGTGTGTTTGACTGCTCCACATGACGAGGGAAGAACTCTCCTAGACGGTAGGGACGTGCTCAATCACATCATTTATATCGTATCACGATAATACTGGTTAGGGCTGGGCGATAATTCGACAATGATATATATCTATCGAAAAGGCGTGCCTGCAATAGATAAAAGAGAGACTTGATAGGAGGTTCATAGAGAAAAAAAAAAAGTCTCCCTTCGTTTTTCATTCCAGCCCATCATGTAGCTTAATACTATAGTCATTACTCCCTCCTAACCAATCACAAACGCAGACCCAGGCTCGCTCTGTCTCCAAGTCCCGCCCCCTCTCAAACCACAACACAAACACCTGAAGAAGCGCGCGCCCCTGCATGGACAGAGCAAAGGCTTTGATATGACAGAGGAGGAAATCTCCCCAGAAAAAACGCGTTTCTCCTTCACTGACTGACGCCGCTGCCGCTGCTTTATCATCACCACTTTCAGGATGATGAGGATTAAATGATTTAACACAAAAACGTCAACATTTCTGAACTCACGCTGCAGCAGCGGTGATGATGTCACCTGCTGTGCATGCGGACAGCAGCAGAGCTACGGGGGGGCAGAGGCGGAGCAGCAGAAGCGCTGCCTGGAGGGAGGAAAGGTTGATAAATCAGCTTTGATTTTACAAGTTGAAGACATTCCTATAAATATATTGATCACGGTTCTGATCAGACTGTGGCTTTCAGGGGAGCCTTTCTTTAACTTCTGTAGAGACTTCACGAGTCACGTGCATGCGCATACAGTATTAATGCACGATACAATCACAGAGATAACACATGAACTACTCATGCCATTAAATAAAAATCTGAATTCAGCATCATCTCTCAGAGGGAAGCTGGTTTCCAGCATGTAGATGCTACAGCGGTGAGTTTGAGCCACCAAAACACACTTCATCCTGATTTATAAAGTTTCTGATTATTTTATACCTTGAATTTAAGTTATCACCATCCATTGTCCGGAAACAAAAGGCATTATTGGTGCTATTTAAAATATCAAATATATAATTTATTTTTTGTTATGACATTGAAAAAATGTCCATTTTGCTTCTGTTCTCCTGTTAAACTGGAAAGCTTTAAGATTTTAGTTTTAGAATTAAGATTTTCATAATTCATTTAGAGTTGTTTGTGTACGTATTTTATCTGACACAGCTGTGTAATGTTACATGTCACGTTCAGCTTTGACAGAAAATAAATATTTGAATAAAATTAATCCTCTGATATCTTTAAATCTCATTTAATAGTAACGGGGAACAGTTAAGATTGTCAAAAATAAAGATTTCTTTTATATCGTGATACATATTGATATCGAACAATATGGAAAAATTACCGCGATAGAACTTTTTCCCACATTGCCCAGCTCTACTACTGGTACACTTTTGACATCGGTGCAAAATAAAATATCATGACATCATGTCACCCGTGTATCACAGAGGTCCACTGTCAAGTCAGGCAAATGGAAGGATTTTACTGTGGCTCTGACTTCTTGTGTGACCATCAGTATCATTTATGATATCGTTGTTGCAATATATATATTTTTTAAAATATTAGGTTAATTTTTTAGGTGACATTGCCCACCCGCGACTAATCTCCATAGCTTCTTTACAGTACAGAGTAGGGATCGACCGATACAGATTTTGTTAGGGCTGATACTTTCTCATCAGCCTCAGCTGATACAAACTGCCGGTATTTTGGGCCGATACTGAATTTGACCTAAAATTAATATAATTCGGACACAATAAAAACTTTTTTTGCATAAAAAAAAAAAAAAGAAACATTAACTCACTGGGTGCCATTCACGTATAAACACGTTAATTGCGGGATCAGCCAACACACCCAACATATCGGCTGATGCAGATACCAGCAAAAAATGCAAATATTGGCCTTGGAACAATATATCTCAGGCTTGGGACGACTCTGGGCAGTGACAGCTCGAGAAATGTGCATAATATATGTTGGTGTGTCATCAAAACGAGTCAGAGACGCAGATTTTTAGGGTTGAAAAGTAACGTTGTGGGTTTTTAAATTACTGTAACTCTTCAACAGTTTATGCGACCGATGTAGACGTATTGAGGAGAATTTCAACTTTGCACTGATATACGGTACTTTACGGTAGGCCCAGTGGTCTCGGCGCTGCGTTGGTTTTGCAGCAGGGTAAAAGAAGGATCAGAGGGAGAGACGGTAGATGAGTGCAAGAGCAAGTAGTGAGTGTTTCGCTTGTTTTGGTGGTGTTTTAGACTGTGTTTAATTATGAAATGAAATGATATGAAATGAAATGAAAAATACTTCATTTAACCCAGAAGGGAAATTCATATTGTAATAGGCTCTGTCTCTTTTTTTCTTTCTCTTTTTTCTTATTATATTTTTCTGAATGTAGTATTTGAATTGAGTATTAGTTGTTTGTTTTACTTTTAAGCTTTAAGTTTTCTTCTTTTTTTTTTTTTTTTACAAGATAGAAGATTTTATATGTTTACAATATCAGTGTCAAGTGTTGAAAAAATAATAAAAATATCTAAGCGTTCCTGGTGTCCAACTCCCTCTCACCGTGGAGAGGAGCACCTGGAGAAATATTCAGTCAGCTCTCCATCTCTGACTAATCAGTAGGCCGAGTGATACTAAACAATATGAGGAAAGGTAAAAGCTATCTGTAATGAGAGGAAAAGCTAGCTAGAAGAAAAAAATACAGCACTAGCAGAAAGGAAAGAAAAGGCGAGCTGTAAGACATGTTGTGTGGGATAAAGTGTTATTTTCTTTAAAGGAGCCCTGTCATGAAAAATGGACTTTTAAGAGCTTTTCAGCATGTTACTGTTATTTCCTCATAAAAAAAACTTCATTTAAGTCGTTTTTTCTTTATTTGTGCATATTTGAGTGATATATATGAATATTCAGGCCAAGCTGTAGCTTCCTTAACATAACTGACTTACACCGGTATACGCAAAGAGGTGGCACCAATCACGAAGCGTCAAATACGCATGCGCAGCATCGTAGCAAGACGCCCTCTTTGTTGAACAGAAACTCAAAGACAATCCTAACCTATACACACTCTCTGAGGAAGAAACTAACAGCCTGCAGGAAGATTTTCTCAGAGACAAACAGCCGTCAGCTAACAGACGTTTGATCCAGAGTTCAGGAGAAAAGCTTTTTGTTTTCTTTTTTTTAAGCTCTAGAGGACGGCAAGTTGGGAAAAATGTGGTTGCGTTGAGCGTGGGAGTTTATTTGTTGTACCGGACGAATTGACTTGCCAGAAGTGGTTGGATTATAACTTCAGGAGCTGAAAAAAAACCTCAACTTTGTGTGTGAACTTCACTCCTGACAACTTCATGAATCTCGGGCAGTAAAGTTTTTTTTTTCTTCTCAGGGATTACTACTAAAACCTGATGCAGCTCCCACTATAAAAACGCCTCATGGACAGACAACAACACCGGTGAGTGAAAAACATCTCTCAGTTCAATGCCCAGTTCAAGCCCTATGACTTGTTTGCAAATTTACTTATTTGTCAGGGTCTCTGTGGTACTTCTGTGGTACTGCGTGTACTTCAAACTCCACATCAGACTCTGGGTCGAGTGCATGCAGCTCCATAACAGGCTGGTCCGTTTTATCCCGTCGATCGGAGTCCGATGATCCATCAATGTTTACAAATAACATCCATGTGAGCTGCCGGTGCTACAAACAATTCTGTGACCCTTCAGAATCAGTGTCTCTTCCGGGGCGACGTCATGAAATGGGCGTAAAACATGTTGCAATTGGTCGAGAGCTTCGTGGTTCAGTACAGTCAGCCATCTTACTTCCGTGTTGGAAATTAGACGCATAAAAAAACTAATATTTACACCAAATTAGTTTCTATAGTAGCGATGGGAACATGTTTAGCTTATAAATGCCTGTATTTGACTTTTCGAGCGTTTGAAAAGCTGATACAGATCCTTTAATAAAAAAAAATCCTTAAAATAAGTTTGTGTTTTGTTCCTTTTTATACTGTAGCTGCAGCTGTGTTGTGTGTCTTCCAAACTTCAGTGTTAAATGTGAATAATCTCATATCAGGTGATGTCATACACAAATTGAGGTGATGAGACTTGGTGGTCCTTGACTACAGGCTCACTCACCACCAGATCAGACTGTAAATGAAAATCAGTCACCAACGCAATCTGATCTCATTCTTATGGTAAAAGCCAGAGATGGGTGATACCAACATTTTTCATATTGATATGATACCAGTAGTTTATGGTACTTTTTCATTGATACCAACACTTTTTGTCCCTTAAAAAAAATCACATGATTGTGAATGAGTTTGCTTTGATATCTTGAATGCAAGGGTAATGTTAGATATAAGTAACACTTGAGAAAGGAAGTACTGGAAAAAAAAATCTTTTAAAACAGTAATTAATTATATTGATGAAGAAATTGAACAAAAATAAGATTAAAAACTTCTGCAGTTATCGAATAATTCAAGTACAGGTTAAGATTATTTACATTCATTCAGTGAAAAATGTTTAAATGTTCTTTTCAGACTCGGAGCTCCGTCCCATCTAAAACCATGTGCACGCTCAGATTTATTTCTAACGTTATGGTGTTCTGAGAAATTCTTTTTATCTATGTATTCCTGGTTTGTTTTAGGCTTTTATTGGGTTTTGTTTCCTTTTTTTTTGTCATTTTAAACTGTGGACAAAAGCAAATAAAACTTCAGTTCTCAGAAAAACACGTGTGATTTGTGGCTAACGAACCTGCTTATTCATGATCGTCTCCTGTCTCATCAGCTTCTTCTCCACTTTTCTCTGCTCGCTTTCCAGGCTGCTGATGGTGGATTTGGTCCTGGAAACCTGGGCGATTCGGTCCCTCTCATTGGTCTGGGCAAGTCGCAGCTGGTCCATGTGGGAATGCAGCTCCTTCTTGAGGTCTCGCTGTTGAGCATCCAGATCCTGCAGCGAGGGGAAACAAAGCAAAGATCTGGCTCTTCTGGATTCTATCTCCTGGGTTTAGAGACAAAGATCTGGACTCAGCCGGCGGACTTTGATGGCCTGCTCCTCATCCTTGAGGATGCGTTCCATCTGAGCCGCGGTCTCCTCCTCGCTGAGGGCCATCTCAGTCACAGCCTTCAGCTTCTCCTCCAGCGCAGCGTTGTAAGCAGCACCCTTCTCCAGCCTACGACACAGGACAGCTGGTGAGCCGCAGCGCTGCAGCCATCACTTCTACGCTAACCTGTCCTCGTAATTCACTCACTTATCGTTATTATTCTGCATCTCGTTCTTCATTCCAGCGATCTGGCTTCTCAAAGTCTCCACTTCGGAGGATTTTCTGTCGCGTACGTGTTTGGAGGCCTTCAGCTGCAGGGTACAACGGCATGCAACCACATTACTTGAGGAAGTGTCTGAGCACTCGTACAGGACACTGAGAAACCGACCTCAGTCTGCAGCTGCATGCAGTTCTTCTCCTGCTCCTTCAAATCCTGACGCAGCTTTGCTTCTTTTCTTTTTGATGCCTGAACTTTCTGCTCAGTTTCCTTGTTGTTGTTCCTGATAATATCCAGCAAGTACTTCTGCTCTGCAACGGCGGTCTCCTTCTCCCTGATCTTCTGCTTGGCCTCGGCCAGTCGCTGCAGCGGTAAAAGGAAGTCGTTACTCGGTTTTAGGTCCGTGTTTAAACTCTGTAAAAGCTTCATCAGCGGTACCTGCGCATCCTGCTGCATCTGAGCATCCTGCTGCTTCATCTGCTTCATGCTGGTTTCAAACTGATGGATGAGCTGCTGCGTCTCCAGGCGAGCCTGCTGCAGGTTCTCTGTGGTTTTATCCAAAGCTACCTGTTTGGACAGAGGTGGAGTTTCTGTACAGAACAGCACAGGAGCAAACATCCTGATACGCGTACACTCACTGCATCAGCTCAACTCACTGCATGTTAACACACACACACTGATTCTAACCAGCCAATCACACGGCAGCATCGAGTCATGCAGACATAGTAAAGAGGACTTTCTGAAGTTCATAAGAGCATCAGAATGATGAAGAAAGGAGATTTAACGGCTGTTGGTCTGAGTATATACTGGGATTTTCACACACAACCTTTTTGTGTATTCTTTTTTAAATTTGTAAATAAATGCTATTAAGTACATTTTTTTAACAAGGCTAAATGTTTATGTCAAGCCTGATTTTTTAGGGCCGATACTGATATTTCCTCATTGGCCTCAGCTGATGGCTGATACAACTTGCCGATAATTGGGGCCAATACTGCATTTAACTCCCAATTTAAGATAATGGATACGATGAAAAGTTATTTTACAACTCTTAATATGAAAAACAAAGCACTTCAAATAAATACATAAAAAAAGAAACAGTGCACTTGTAAATGAATATTAAATAGAACATTAAACTTTTAATAAATATACATGAAAAAAGTCTGTAAATTATGGCGAGTGGGGGTATCAGCAAAACACCTGACATATTGGCTGATGCCAATACCAGCAAAAAATGCTAATATTGGCCTAAAATATCGGTCTATCCTTTCGGCCAATACACTCAGCCCAGGTATCGTATCAGATTGGATAGGAAAAAACTGGATCTGTGGATCTCTAATCACGCATGTGGTGGAATAGGAGACAGCAATACATTTCTGCCCGACAGCTGCTGCAGTTGAAGGGAGAGCTCATCAAGCACAGCGCCTCTCTTATAAAATGAAATCTATATCAGCGCACTTATGTCGAGCGGGTTTGTTCTGTCAAGGACCAGTCTCTTTTATATAAACGCCTTCTCACTAAGCATTATTTCTCTTTTCTAGCCGTGATTCTGGTAAAATTACGGTGGCTACAGGTCCGAGTTTCCAACTTACCTGTGCAGATTTCGTCTCCAGCACCTCTTTTTCCAGCGCTTTGCGCTTTTCGTTGGCCTCCAGTGTTTTCTTCTCCATGGCTGCTGTGAGCATCTTCAGGACAGATGAGAGGCCGTCAGCTTTGATGACAGAACCCGTTTCTTGTCATTTATTCCCAGTTTTCCTTCTTTACCTTGATCCTCTGCTCATCCTGTTGGGCATACTTGATGATGGTCATGGTGTCCTCCTCGTTCTGTGACGACTGCTCCAGGAAGGCGTCCAGGGTCTGCTGGTCCCAGTTCATCTGGACTTTAAACTCCTCCAGCTTCTGTTTGGCCTTGGTCAGCTTGTTCTGAGGAAGCAGGCAGCGCGTTAGGACCAACTTTCTGGTTTACGGTGACTCACGTGTAAGAACAAACCTCCAGCGTGTCCTTCTGCTCTTTTAATGATCTGAGCTCTTTTTCGGTCTCAGCAGTCTGCTGATTCAGACGTTCCGTTTTTCTCTCTTTGAGGGTGGCCAGGTGTTCCTCCAGCTCGACCTCTCGCTCATGAGCCTTCAGCAGAGCCTGAGCAGCGACAACCAGAACCACAAAGTCTCAGCACTCATTTGCTGTGTCCAGAACCAATATGTTTACAATACCTTACATACTTACATCAATATTTTCAAGCTCTTGTCTAGCATTTTTCAGCTCTTCAGTCATGGTTTTCTTTGTTTCCCGATTTCTCTCGATGGTTTTGTTGACTTTCAGCAGCTCCATCTCTTGTTTATGAAGCTGTTGTTGACAAAATCATAAAAAAAATAAACAATTCAGAGCTCCTTCACAGGAGTGAAGACTGTTCTAAAAAAAAAATGTCAGAAATTAAATTCTGAAATTAAAGTCAGAATTCTGACTTTTTTCCAGAACATTAAAAAGGAAAAAAAGGGAGATTTTTTTTTATGTTCTGAAAAAAAAAAAAAAAAAAAGTATAATCTTCTGGGAAAAAAAGTCAGGATCCTGAGATTAAAGTCAAAATTCTGACTTTTTTCTCAAAAAAAAAAAAGAAAAAAAAGTTTTTACACATCTTTTCACATTGTATACAGTCGTCCTCAAAAGGATTCATACCCTCCAATTACAGAGAAGGATAAATTCACAATAGTAATTCAAATAACAGGAAACTAAAGAAACTAATAATAAATAAAAATTTACAAAATTCTAATTTAATGAAATAACATATTGCTTTTGAATTCTGGTTGAAAATAATAATTATAAAAAAAAAACCTATCCCAGACACATTAGAGTACCTTCCCCATGAACAGTGGACCAACATACCTGTCAACGGGTCTATAAGTCTTTAACATTAGAGAAAACACCTGATTGCCTCAAAGTGTTGCTCAATAAAAATTTTTTTTTTTTTTTTTTTTTATTATTTTTTTAAATAAATTAAAATAATATATATTTTCTTTTTTTTTTCATCTATTATTACTTTAGTCAATTTTAACTTTTTTCACTGACTGCTGATTTTTTTTCTTTTTTCAATTGGAGGGCATGAATAATTTTGAGGATGACTGTAATTATTCATAAATCAACATTTTTTTCAACTGTTGCTTGATCAACGTTGTTTGGATGTTGGAAATCACGATATTTTTCAACTGACATATTTTTTTAACATTTTCTAACAATATGGTTGTAAAAAACTATGTTGATTAGACATACAACTAAAAAACTGATATTTCAAAGTTGAATCTATGGTAGTGTTTAACATTGTTATGACATTGAAATAACTTTTTTTTTTTTTCATAAACTGACTTTATTTCATTAAACCTTTAAACTATTTAAGCTCCATAGCTCTTTTTTAGGATTCTGCTAGAAAATGACATACCCAGAATGAATCATTCAGAGTATATCTCTCTCTGCATCTACATGGTCTATTTGAATAATCTTGGTGTCATAATAAAGGGAACACTTGGGAAATTTGTTCAAATGTGCAAGTATCAGTATTTATGTCACTGACTCGAGTAAATTAAGATGGAAAACAAGAAAGAAGATTTCACTTCTGCCTTAAAATAAACCAACTAATTTTTTTCAATGAATATCTTTGAAATGATGCAGATGGAGGTAAAACTCTATATCAAGGCATAGCACAATGTGTGACCATTATCTCTGCAAAGATTGTTCCTTATAAAGTAAAGCAGAGCAAAATTACAGAGGTTTTAGTGCAGACTATTCAGGCGGACTTTCCAAAATGGCCATTTTGGCACCACCTGTGCCATGTGCCATTTTTGATGTACTGAACTATACAGGGAGTGCAGGATTATTAGGCAAATAAGTATTTTGACCACATCATCCTCTTTATGCATGTTGTCTTACTCCAAGCTGTATAAGCTGAAAGCCTACTACCAATTAAGCATATCAGGTGATTTGCATCTCTGTAATGAGAAGGGCTGTGGTCTAATGACATCAACACCCTATATCAGGTTTATTAGGCAAACATAATTATTAGGCAACTTAACAATAAACAGTTATATACCCATTTCAATTATTTATTTTCACCAGGGAAACCAATATAACAGCTCAGCATTCACAAATATACATTTCTGACATTCAAAAACAAAAAAAAAACAAATCAGTGACCAATATATCCACCTTTCTTTGCAAGGACACTCAAAAGCTGCCATCCATGGATCCTGTCAGTGTTTTGATCTGTTCACCATCAACATTGCGTGCAGCAGCAACCACAGCCTCCCAGACACTGTTCAGAGAGGTGGACTGTTTTCCCTCCTTGTAAATCTCACATTTGATGAGGGACCACAGGTTCTCTATGGGGTTCAGATCAGGTGAACAAGGAGGCCATGTCATTAGTTTTTATTCTTTTAGACCCTTTCTTGCCAGTCACACTGTGGAGTACTTGGATGCGTGTGATGGAGCATTGTCCTGCATGAAAATCATGTTTTTCTTGAAGGATGCGGACTTCTTCCTGTACCGCTGCTTGAAGAAGGTGTCTTCCAGAAACTGGCAGTAGGACTGGGAGTTGAGCTTGACTCCATCCTCAACCCGAAAAGGCCCCTCAAGCTCATCTTTGATGATACCAGCCCATACCAGTACCCCACCTCCACCTTGCTGGCATCTGAGTTGGACTGGAGCTCTCTGTCCTTTACAGATCCAGCCACGGGCCCATCCATCTGGCCCATCAAGACTCACTCTCATTTCATCAGTCCATAAAACCTTAGAAAAATCAGTCTTGAGATATTTCTTGGCCCAGTCTTGACGTTTCAGCTTGTGTGTCTTGTTCAGTGGTGGTGGTTTTTCAGCCTTTCTTACGTTGGCCATGTCTCTGAGTATTGCACACCTTGTGCTTTTGGGCACTCCAGTGATGTTGCAGCTTTAAAATACGGCAAAACTGCTGGCAAGTGGCATCTTGGCAGCTGCACGCTTGATTTTTCTCAGTTCATAGGCAGTTGTTTGTTGGTTTTTCCACACGTTTCCCTGTTGACTATTTTGAATGAAACGCTTGATTGTTCGATGATGACACTTCAGAAGCTTGGCAATTTTGGGAGTGCTGCATTCCTCTGCAAGATATCTCATTATTTTTGACTTTTCGGAGCCTGTCAAGTCCCTCTTCTGATCCAATTTGCCAAAGGAAAGGAAGTTGCCTCCCTGTACATTTCACTTTTATGTCATTGCTGGTGATTCTCACATACATTTTCAACAGTTTTTGAGATTTTTCTTTTTTCTTTTTTTTTTTTTTTTTTAATATCAAACAACCCTGTATACATTTTTCCACAGAAAACCATAAAAGCAACTTAAGTTTGAATCAAATGAAACATTTATTTATTAATAATGCAAACAAATTGGAAACTGTAAAAAAAAATCACAACTGTTTATGCAGAGTGTTAAAGCCCGGCATACGTTTTTGAGCCGATTTTCCAGTCGTGTAACAATTTTGCAGATCTGGCCGACTCTTGGCCAAATCGCGTGTCGTGCGTCATGCAGTATACTAGAGGGTCAGGAGCGGCGACTGACACCTCACGACGAGCTCACAATCAGAAATCGTTGAGCCGCTAGAAAATCAAACCTGTCTGATATTTTGGTCGTGGCTCGTGAGTGAATCGCATGTTGAAGCGGAGCCACGACCAGAATGAGAACCCTTTCCTCTGAGATTTTCACATTTTGCATCCATGAAACAAAAATGAAGGCAAACCAGAGGCAGCATGGCGACCCGGCGTGTCATTTAGACAGAGTTCTCGTTGGAAAAACCGACAGACCATACAGCCCACGTCTGGTCAGCCAATTCCTTGTCCACACGCGACGTCGTCGCCTTTTCTTTGTGGTGAATTCTTCACAAAGGAGAGCGCAAATCGCCAAGGCAGCATGTTTTTTGGTGATAGCATACTGTTGCTGCTGCTGTTGTTGATATTGTCGTCTTCTTCTTCTACTACTACTAGCCTACCTCTATTTATGGCGTTGCATGTCGAGAATGTTCAAGACCCTGACCAGTCTTGAGGACGTACATGTACAGTGTAAGTAGTCAGATCGCATCCAAGCGTTGGTTCGTACAGTGTGAGGACAGACATCGCAAGCTGTGAACTTTTGAACTCTGCAACTGATTCGCACAATATGAGTTGGAGCTGCGAGCAATGATTGAAAATATCACACAGTGTATCCCAGGCTTAAAAGCATATGCCATCCCTGGGTGAAATTGAGCCTCCTCCCACAGTCCCTTGAGTTGGACAAGTGGGCAGAAGCTTTTCTAGCCGACCCAGTCATTCTCTCAATCTGGCAGCACTGACTTTAGCTTAGCTTAGCATAGTTGCTGTAGTCTGGCGGTTCCAACTAGCATCACTTGGCGAAGGTGAACTAATTAACCCGAGACTTTTTCCAACTACGTTCCGTAACCCGCACATTCTGATTGAGTACAAACAACAAGCCGATTTCACATCAAAGGACTGACTAGACGACATTCAATAGGAGAACTATATGCCACAGAAGTACAGGCGAATGATCGATGAAGCACTGCAGATTGTAGCAAAGGCAGCACACATACACAGCATCCCCAACTTCCGTAAACAGGGTTGCCACCAGATGCTGCGTGTCCGTGCTGCCTTTGATGCGGTGCTTCACCTGTGATTGGCCTGTACTTCCGTGGCATATAGTTCCCCTATTGAATGCCGTCTAGTCAGCCCTTTGATGTGAAATTGACTTGTCATTTGTACTAAATCAGAATTTGCAGGTTACGAAACGTAATTGGAAAAAATCTTGAGTTAATTAGTTCACTTTAGCCAAGAGGTGCTAGTTGGAAACACCAGATTACAGCAACTATGCTAAGCTAAGCTACAGTCAGTGCTGCCAGATTGAGAGAATGACTGGGTCGGCTAGAAAACGCTTCTGCCCACTTGTTCAACTCAAGGGACTGTGGGGGGTGGCTAAATTTCCCCCAGGGGTGGCATCTGCCTTTAAGCCCAAATAAAAATAATTAAAGTGACTAGAGGCAAGATTAAGAAATGAAACCAGTGACTACCGCGACTGGTGCGGCCAAGCCGTCACGGGAAAACTGAATCCATAAACTACGCTTTTTCTTCGTAGTTACACTTTTTAGTGTTTTTCAGTTGATCTAGATCGTTTGCTGACGGCAGAAGAATCCATAACTATCGCTTACAGTGTTTGAATTTACCGCGACCGTCTCCTTCCTGTATCAAAACTGTCGGGATGCAGATGCAGCGTCGTTTGACGTCACATCCGCAGGGCAGTGCGCGGGAAATTCGGCCACCGAATCGCAGGGTTTTATGCAGCACACAGCCTGTTCAAGGCAACGGAGAGAGACGTGGATGGGCTCGTTCTTTTTGGTTTTTAACGCTTCATCGCCCATTAGTATTAAAAAAACTGGACATGCTTGTTCATTCTTCCGTAATTCCTGCCTCTAGTCCCTTTAAAGACACACTCCGTTTTTTTTTTTCTCCCCCCCCCCCCCCTTCGACTATCCTTCTTCCTCTTTTTTCTCTTTCTTACTCCCTCCCCACAAAAGACATTCTTTTCTTTTTTCTTTTTCTTTCCCTCCCTCTCTCTCTTTTTCTTTTCTCCCCCTTGTTTATTTCTTTTTTTTTTTTTTTTTTTTATATCAATCCCAATTAAAACCCCCCCTGTTTTTTTTTTTTTTTTTTCCTCCCTTTTGTGTGAGGCGCCCGGTGCCCCCAACATTTATTTGCCGCCACCTCCCGCCCCCCCCGGATGGGTTTCTTATATTGTTTTTTTTCCGCCCCCCGGGACCTCTGGCACCAATAACTCCAAAATACGCATAATAAATATTGTTGGGAATTCAAAAAGAATAAAAAACACATTTTTTTAAGTTTTAAAATTTACTTTGTGTGTCTTTAAGAAACAATATTAAAAATTAAACTGTAAAATTTATGAAAAATCACACACAACTATTTACATGGACTGTGAAATCCAAACTGAAACCGGCTTCTTTCGACCGGCAGTCATGTCAGAGTTGGAAACAGTTCTTCTTGGACGTCAGACACAGTGGGACCTGACATTTTCGGCAGTATATAGCAGTCTTCACCCTCGGGATCCCAGCATCATGGCATCTTTTGCAATGTTTTCTCATTCTGTCAGAGTCCTCGCTGGCATAGAAGATGGGCATGCAGGTGGTGGTGGTAGTGGCAGGCGGTGGAGTAGCTGCCGGGCCGGCAGCAAACTCCAACATCTCTTCCAGCAGCTGCTCTCTGAAGGTCTTCTGGGTGTATGGCTTTGTCTGCGCAGGGTTTGTGCAGCAGGAAGCTGTTCACCACAGCAATGTCCACGACATTATAGAAAAAAGTCTGGTACCATTTCATGGTCTTGTGGCTGATGCTGTAGTAGCCTATCAGTGCATCAGAGAGATCCACACCTCCCATGTTGCGGCCGTAGTCCACCACCGCGCCGTATCCAACACAGGTCTCCCTCTCAGCTTTCTTAGGTCTGTATGCCCACTAGGGCAGAAATTGTTACATTCTCTACAAGAGTCTGTATCTTTTTCTACTGTGCTCAATAAAAAAAGTGAAGTTAGACTGAAGTTGGTAAAAGTTGAAAAACAAACATGACCATGTTGGACTTACTAAATCCAGCGGTTTTTGCTCTTAATTACAAGTTTTCATCAAATAATTGCAAAGGTAAGACAGAATTTCTGATTGTCATTCTAAGAAAGTGGTTGTTTATGTTTGTATTCTTTTTTTATTGAAGAAAAAAATTACAATACTTCTCCATCCATTAAATATATTCATGGACAGACTAATTTCTAAAGATCTTGCTTAGGGATGCACGATATAATCTGCCTTAAAACAGAGTATCGCACATCAGCCGGCCCACTGATATTAAACCGATCGGGGCGCTGTTTCTTAAGTCTAAAAAAACCCCCAAAAAATCGTCTTCAAAAACGTCCTTTTTACAGACTTTAAAACTTCTAAAGACTAGGGGTTGAAAAAGATACTGATACACTGAAATATCACAATATTTTCATATACTGATATCATATTGACATTTAAAAATGCAGTATCGATCTATTTTACTAACGAAATCTCGCAATATTTCAATGTTCTGTTACGAAACCTCGCAAGAATTCACAAAAATTTTGTGATATTTTCATATGCTGATGTCATATTGACATTTAAAAACGTGGTATCGATCTATTTTATTTATGAAATCTCATGAGAATTCACGAGATATTGTGAGATTTTGTAACAGATCGATGAAATCTCACAAGATTTTGTAAGTAAAATTTTAAGCATCAATTTGATATTGGCATATGAAAATATCACAATATTCCAGTGTATCTATATTTTTTTCCCCACCCCTATTTTTCAAAGTGTGGGAAACTAATTTTTCAGCTTTAATATCGGTAGTGATATTAGCTATCGGCCACATGAGTTTTAAAATATCGGCATATCGGATATCGGCCAAAATTCCAACATTGTGCATCTTGCTCCAAAAATACATAGCAACAAATAAAATCATGGAAGGATCAAAAAAAAAAGGAGGGGAAAAAAAGAAAAAAAATGAGAAAAATAAAACAAGACGGGAGGAGATGAACAAACATGACAGGAATAACTTTACAATAGAAATCATAGCTTAAATCTGTCCCATGCTGTTACAGTTTTAGGGGCTTTTTCATTTTGGGACTGTTTAATGGAGCAAATGTATTGTTTAAGCACACTCTGGAATACAATTAATAAGTGTTTTCTACCAGCAAATTTGCTTAAGTGAACATTAAATTTTGCCATAAAAACAATAAGATTAATTATATGTGTTTTACAATCGTCTAAAATGTTGTCATTCTTTATGAGCCCCAAAAAATACATTCCTCCAGTATAATTTGAAATTTAATTCCATGTTAAAACAAATAAACATACAGAAATTTAACCAAAAATGTTCAACGTGCAGTATGGACAGCTCTAAATTCAATCTATTTTTTAGAAATCTGGGATTAAAGCAACCTTTACCGATCGTGCATTTCAGAAAGCACAGCAAGATTATTTAATATAAACAGTCCCGCCTCACTCCTAAACACCCCCTTCATTCCCTCCACCTCCCATCAAACAAGTCACGCAGCCGTTGGCTCCTAGGGGCACCCCACCAAGGATGTGAGTATATTAATATTTAAAATAATATTTATTTTAATAGCTGTCTTGTATTTTAAGTTCCATTACCTCATTCAAGCATTACCCTTAGAAAGAAAGCAACACGAAGGGTTGCTTAAAGTCAGAATTCTGACTTTTTTTCCAGAATTTTTTTTTCTTCAGTAGCCTTAATCCTCATCCTTAATACGGAAATATTAACTACTAGTATGAAACTACTGCTAGTATTAGCTACATAATTAGTACAGCATCGTGTGTCTTTTGCTGCAGTGAGTCTAAAAGTCCCCGAAATGATGGGGGGGGGACATTGGCGTAAGGTGGGTCAAATGCCAGTTGGGAACCGTTATTTTACCGTTTTAACATGAAAACGACTCTGTAACCACTAAAAATGGGCTAACCGGCCCACTACTCCTAACTTCAGCAGCTCTTGCTTCCTCCTTTCATTACTGGTTGAACTAATTACTCCAGGTGTGTCTGGCCAGTTACTGAGGCAGACACACCTGGGTTAATCAGTTCGTCCAGTCACAACAGACAGGAAGCAAAGGTGCTGTCTGAAATTCAGGAAGTAGTGGAGCCAGGCATATAGCCCATTACCACATGCATTACAAGAAAAAGAACAAAAGCATTTCTTCAGCACACGTAGAGTCATTACAGAAAACTTACCTTCTCCAGGAGGGCACGGTTTTCGTCGTTGAGCTCCGGGACGGCGAAGCGGTTGTCCCAGCCTAAAGCCTGCAGCACCTCATCTATGGCGCTCGTCAGCATTCCTTCCTCCATAACAGCGACAGAGAGATAACAAACACAAACTCCAGCTCAAACAGCAATATCTGCCTTTTACAGGCGGGGGTCCTGTCCGCTTGCTTGCTCCCACTGTTGTCCGTCGCCCCTAGCAACCACACGCGCTCACTTCAACGGTTGTTCCACAAGGGGGGGCGCGAGACAAGCGGACAAATATAAATAAACGCTTAAAAATCATAATCACATCTTTATCAGCAAATTGTTTTCACAAAAAATAAAAACAAGTGTTTCGATGCGGGATGTGAGGTAAATAGGCAAAGATAGATGGTATAGTTATAGATTAAATTATAAATATGTAATCTATCTATCTTGCCTGTTTACATTATGTGGTGCAAAAACTATGTGAAAACAAGTATAATACAGTTATTTAACTATGAATTATGTTTTCACATTTTATGTAGAGATGACATGCAAATATGAAAAGTACATATTTACAGTCTCATACAGTCGTCCTCAAAATTATTCATACCCTCCAATTAAAGAAAAGACTAAATTCACAATAGTAATTTAAACAAGAAAATAACAATAAATAAAAATTTACAAAATTATAATTTAGTGAAATTAAATATTTTTGGTTTTGTATATATATATATATATATATATATATATATATATATATATATATATATATATAGTATATACACACACACACACACACACATACATATAAACCAATAAACAAAACTGTCCCAGACACATTAGAGCACCTTTCTTATAAGCATTGAACCTAAATACCCGTCAACAGGTGTAGAAGTCTTTTTGAACATTAGAGAAAACACCTGATTGCAGTGATTGCCTTAAAGTGTTGCTCAACAAAAATTTAGTTTCAGAGCCTCATCATGCTTGTTTATTTTACTTTTTGTGTGTTGGTTTTTAATGTTTTTGTTTAACCATAATTCAGAATCAATGTCATGATTTTGATAGAATTTTTTTATTTTATTTTATTTTACTTTTGTCAATTTTAACTTATTTCACTGACAGCTGATCTTTTTCCCTTCTTTAATTGGAGGGTATGAATAATTTTGAGGATAATTTTATCTGTATACAAACACACCTAATCTTCATATAATTAACCAGATAAATGTAGCCATATATCTACTATATTTATAGCTGCTCATATATTTATAACTTTTATATTTCATCTTAGTCTAGTTAAATGTAATTATGAACTTTTAAAGAAATGGGTAGCATTTAACATGTTTGTTAGCATTTCTTCTTCCTTTGGGAGCATGCTGATAACTTTTCTTCTCTTTGTGATCCTTTCATTTTTGTTTAACTCCTTGAGTTCTCTTATACCATTTTAACTTAATTTCAAATTAATTCATTCATTAAGCAAAAAAAAAAAAGCATCCTATTATCACATAATTGTTGATAATAAACGGCAAAGTCTGTCTCAACCAAAAAAGTAATAAGAGCTGATAATGCAATAGTCAATATTGGTATACTAATAATGTAATAAGCATTGATGTAATAACACACAATACTGTAATAAAGCCAATAATGGATTATTTTGGCAATGATGCAAGATGTTATCATAGTTGATTTTTAGCCTAGCATGAAACAAAACAGGAAAATGGAATAACTGTGGCTGAAAATTAGGGATGTCCATATTATTGACTGATTAAAATGTGATATCAGAAAATATCAGTGTTGGTTTTCTTAGCCAACATGTTAAAATCTCAAGAGATTTCATTACGGAGCAACGAAATCTCGCTCGCTCTTGTTCCATCAGCGTTGGTCCAGCATGTAGAAAAATCCCTGTTATTGTGGAAGAACTTCATATCCCAGCATTCCTTTCAGAGTCATGTGACTACGGTGCAGCTGCTCCTGCTATGCTGCTGTTATGTCTGGTTTAAGTTGTTGGTTACCAAGTTGTCAGAAACATTAAAATTAGCCACATGTTGGCTAATACCTGCTAGTATCTGATATCTGGCAGCCAGATGTCCAAAATGAACTCCTCTGGCTGAGTTAAGTAGATTTTGGGATCTTTGCTCTCAGAGCAGAATATAATTCCATTTCTCAAAATATGAGATAAACAATCTTCCAGTTCTCCGCATATATCGGTATCGGTTGATATCGGATATCAGAATTTAAGAGTTGGACAATATTGGCATATCGGTATAAAAAAAAAAAAGCCTATATCGAACATCCCTACTGAAAATGTAAAAAGAACAAGTCTGCACTTCTCTTTTTTTGCCATTTTTGTGCAGTTTGCTTTTTATAAGTAGGTATGATTACATTATTAGTAAGTTACCACATAACTGGCTTTAACACATTTAAAAGCCCATAAATATTCCATTAATGGTTGCTTATAGTCTCTCTTAATAAGGGTGTCAGTATAAACCTTTCCTTTATTGGGAAAACATTTCCTCCCGTGTAACTCAGCCTTTTCCCTGTCGAGCACAAATGCAGAGAAGTCGGCTTAAAGATACTGAACTTAAACATTTATTTTATCTTTAAACATTTGTGTTTAAACAGCATTGTGATTTAAAAAAAAAAAAACAAAAACGTACAATCAAAGTTTTATACTGACTTGTCACAGAAACACATCATAAAACAAAAAAAAAAAATTAAGAAAGCACACAAGTAATAAAATTCAGTATTTAAAGAATATCCCTTTACAAACCCTTTAGTTTACGTTACAATTTGGGCGTTTTATTGACCTGTCTTCGAAGACAAACATCCAGAAATGACGAGTCGAGCGGGCGACTCTGCACGCGGAAGCGCCACACTTTAAATAGATGATAGCTGACCTGCAGAGAGATATATTTGCCTTTTATCTGTTTACATACAGACATGTTTATAAAGTCTCTGAGGAGTAAAATATTTCAGTCCTGAGTGTTGGAAAGGCAACATAGTTCTCAGCTCAGTGCGGTCTGCTTGTCTCCTCCCGTTTCTCTAGAAACCTGCCGTGGATGTGTCGGGGGGGGTAAGATCAGCCCTTATACTGCTGTGCTTTTGGTCCCGATGTGCGGCCGTGCAAACTCCACAAAGTCGTCGATGAGGACGGGCCACGCTCCTGTGGACACAGCAAAACCTGTTCTGTCACACGACTGCAAAGCACGGCGGGAAACTAAGTAGCTCTGTTTCCATGCAGCCGGGAGTCACGTTACCTTCCTCATCGTAATTTGACATGTCGTCTGTGATCATGGTGCTGAAGTCTAGTAAGAGATTCCACGTGTCCTTGGGAATAGATCGTTTGTGGTGTTCCTGTCAGAGAAACAGTGTAAAGCTTAAACACTGTGAGACGGTATTTGCTCCTTTACAGACTCCTTGTTTGTATATTTGTCTCTCTTAAAGGATAACTTTCTTTGTTTTAAACCTGGACCTTATTTCTAGGAGTTAATACGTGCATTTACTTACCGGTAAAATTTCTATATCACTCCAACTCCTTCGGACAATATTTAGATTAGTTGCAATCTGCGTATATACCTATATACTGACATACAGTCGTCCTCAAAATTATTCATACCCTCCAATTAAAGAATTGGCTAAATTCACAATAGTAATTCAAAAAACAAGAAACTAAAGACACATTAATAAATAAAAATTTACAAAATTATAATTTAGAGAAATAAAATATTGCTTTTAAATCGTGTCGGTAAATATCAATAAAAAAAAAACAAAAGGACCAAAATTCCAATTTTAGCTTCTGAGCCTCATCATGCTTGTTTGCTTGTTTTATTTTTTGTGTTTGTTTTTAATATTTCTTTCAAACCGCAATTCAAAATCGATGTCATGATTTTCACTGAATTTTTATTTATTATTACTTTTGTCAGTTTTATCTTATTTCACTAACAGCTGATTATTTTCCTTCTTTAATTTGGGGGTATGAATAATTTTGAGGGTGATTGAATATTTATGGAAATAAATGTTAGGATTTCGTTGCATGTGTGCATTACTTGGGTTGTTGCCGACATCTGGTGAAAATTTCATGTCAATATCTCTACTAGAAATACATTTTTTGAGAAAAATGTTGACGTGTTCAATACTTTTTTGCCCCGCTGTATATGGGAGTATTGGTGAAATAAAGGAGTTTTGCTGCCCCCTTCACGTCCATTATAAGGATAAACGCTGGAGGGCGACTTCATCTAAATATCTTCTGAAGGAGTCAAAGTGATGAAGAAATTTTCCTGGTGACTAAATGCACATATAAACTCCTAGACATAAGGTCCAGGTTGGAAAAAAGGAAAGTTATCCTTTGACTAATGTTGACAAAGAGTGGAAAAAAAGACACCTTAAATGTGTTTAGAACAGGAAAAACAAAACTAACAATATTTTATTGTTCATTAGTCTAGTTTGATTTTCAATTAAGTCTAAAACATGATACGTTTATTATCTTTTCTTTTTTTGTCCACAGTGAGCATTAACATCCAACAGTAAGCCAGGATGGGATGAGTTTAATTTTCAGTCTGTTCATGGAGCAGAGACAGCTGCTGCGTAAGGACCGAGCCTCTGTGCTTCAGAAGGACAAATATCTGCTGGTAAACAAGGTGCAAACTCCACTGCTTCCTAACTTAAAGGATAACTTTCTTTTTATTCAACCTGGACCTTATTTCAAGGAGTTTACACGTGCATTTACTCACCGGTAAAGTTTCTGCATCACTTTGACTCTTTTGAAAGATATGACGTTGAGCAGCCCTTCAGTGTGCATCCAGTAAAATGGCGGAGACGAGGCAGTTACTATATAAGACATTATCTGCAGTAAAACTCCATTTCATCAATGCTTTAAGTAGAATGAACGAACAAATGAGTACTATTGTCCTGTGGGTTCAGAGTTTCACAAATTGTGTTTTTGTTGTTGTCTGGGCAGTAAGCTGCTCCTCTCAGCTGTGTTTTGGAAGCGCGCATCATAAACATGCAGCCCTGAAAAGTGTGTAGAACACCCTGATAACTAACGGAAAGCTAAATCTGAACTCACGGGACAATAGTACTCGTTCGTTCCTTCATTCTACTTAGTTTGTTTTTTGGGGCTTCCCTTAAAAAATTTTTTTTTTTTTCTTCTTTTTTTTGTGTTAAAATTTATTTAAACTTCCTCTTCTTTTTTTTTTTTTTTTTTTTTTATTTTTCTTAAATCTCCCAAAAATTTATTAATTTAAAATATGTTTTTTTTTTTTTTTTTTTTTTTTTTAAATATTTAAGTTATAAATTATTTTTGTGTTTTGTGGATAAGATTTTATTAATGACGGCTAGAGTTCTATATCTCCATATTTTTACCCAAATAAAATAAGGGAAATATTTTTTAACCCTTCTGTATAAATATTTTTCTCCCTTTAATTTAAGGCCCTTTTAAAAATCCTAACTTCCCCTTTAAAGTATAGGTGAAAATCAAGGAGTTTTCCTGCAGATAAAGTCTTATATAGAGGCTGCCCCGTCTCTGCCATGATACTGGATGTACACCAAAGGGCGACTCAGCGTAATATCTTCTGAAGGACTCAAAGTGATGCAGAAATGCTACCAGTGAAGAAATGCACGTATAGGCTCCTAGAAATAAGGTTCAGGTTTCAAAAAGAAAGTATCCTTTAAGCCAGCTTCTTTCTCTCCTGTCTCTCATTACTGGATTAATCCAGGTGTGTCCGGCCATTGTCCTTGTGGTTACTGAGGTCAGGCACACCTGGATTGATTAAATCGTCTAATAATGAAAGACAGGAAACAAAGGAGCTGGCTTAAGTTCAGGAAGAAACGTTGCTAGAGGGGTCTGAAAACTCGCTAAATATGGCGACAAAGTGGCTAAGCTGATAACACTGGCTTGAAATTTTAATTTAATTCAAATTTTACTTTTACAATACTGAATTTCCCTTCTGGGATGAATAAAGTATTTTTTTTCATTTCATTTTTTTTCTTCATTGAAGTGGAGAAATGATGAGCAGCTCTAAAGAGGACAGTCTGTTCTCATGCTTCTTACATCCCCATATAACTGTTGGAGTCTGAACTGTGTTTGGTTTGGATGCTGATGCTCGGTCGAGTCTTTCAGCTGAGCTTCTCCCGTCATGTTGCTATGCTACATGTTAGCATTGATGCTCCCTGGAGTCTACAGACATCTTCTAGACTGCAGGATCTCATGCTGATCCTGTACAGGGGCTCTTTTTTAATTTGATGATTGACGAATGTGGTGTGTGATTACAGACTTACAACTAAAAATTTGTTCCACAAGTTCAGGAACTTGAATCTTCCAGCCAGAACTAAATTCCAATATGCAATTGCCATATCCAGATCTGGAAAAAAAAAAAAAAAACAGAAGATGATCAATACAAAAACACAGAGAAAAGAAAAAATCAGATGAGCAATAGATGGGTTTCCTGTTCACAAACATTGGCAGCTGCTAGGCAACCAGGGGGCAAAAAGCCTGTTTGTACTGCAGTCTACGGCCAAACACACACTCATTCATAAAAATGTAACTTAACCTGATGAAACAAACAGATATTTGTGTTCTAAATTATATTGTATAAATCTGGATTTTGATGAGAAAAAAAAAAAGACTCAGCGTTGCTGTTTTGTGTTTCTGTTACCATTTCACTAACTTGGCAAGGGAGTCATCACCCGGAAACAGCATTTTTCTTGTTAAAACATGGATATTATTCGTGTTGGACCTCATTTGAAATTTCCCTGAAAAACTTAAGTTAGAAAGCGGCTTAAACGTTCGTTTAGACTCTTTGTTCAAACCAAATTAGGCCCCAACAATCTGCTGTCTGCAGCAGGTTCAGCTCCGTGTCGTCCTCACCTCCTCCATACAGGAGCAACTTTCACTAGTTTGGATTAAACCAGACAAAGACGACATCATCACTACGTTTGGAAAGGAGCTGATTCCAGCTGTTAGTGACTAACACGCATTGCTGTCGGTGAGTTTCGCTGCTTGTGGAACGTTCTGCTTTATTGTGGATGAAATCCTGGTAGACAGTAGACAGACTAGCTAACTGCTAACTAGCTAACGGTATAAACTCAAACGCCATCTGATTTACGAACCCCGTACTTCATATTAAATCTCCAGGATGCGTTGCTATGCTGCGTGAATGTTTGTAAACGGCTCCACAATCATTTTATTCTTATTATTATTTTCCATGTGTGAGCAGAGGACGGCTGTCACACACAGCTACAGTGTTGTGATGCAGCCGTGAACTGGTCAATGACTGGTCGCGGCCGTGATACTGGTTTAGTTACAGTACCAGTCTCCAGACTACAACACGGGAATAATGTCTGCCACTGCGGTGGTTTAATCCGACATGGTGACTAGTGCTGAAAGATATACCGTTATCGTATCTATATCTAGATATGAACATTCAAGATATTAATGTCGAAAAAGCAAATATATAAAAGATATAGATTTCCACTGCGCTTGTCCTGCATGTACAGCTCTGGAAGTCACAAAAAAACACTGCACTTTCCACAAAAGTGCTTGGTTTTTAACGAACCCATTAGGGCTGGGGAAAAAAAACGATACACTGAAATATCGCGATATTTTCATATGCTGATATCATATAGATATGTAAAAATGTGGTATCGACCTATTTTACTAATGAAATCTCTCGAGATTTCGTTCTTCAGTCACTAAATCTTGCGGGTTTTCATGGAATCTCGCTATATTTCACAGTTATCTTACAAAATCTCGCGAGATTCGTTGGTAAAATAGATCAATACTGCATTTTTGAATCTCTAAATGAAATCTGCACATGAAAATATCGCGATATTTCAGCGTATCGATTTTTTTTTCCCAGCCCTAGAACCCATAGTCATATCGTATCATATCGATATTGAGATGTCTGGCATGAATATCGAGATATGAAATTTTGTCCATGTCGTTCAGTCCTAATGGTGACCATGGTGACCATGGTGAAAGACTAAATAAATCATGTATCTGAACCTGCAGAAGTTATCTGAGAGGGTTTCTGAAGATCAGTCACTCCTACTGTCTTGTTATCACCATGGTAACTGTTTACATGCATTAACGTCCTGATTTTTGCAAGCGAACAAATACCAGGACTCAAACATCATATTTCCCCGACACTTTCACATCATATCATGACCTAATCTGCATTAAATGTCGAGTCTTGCATGTAAACACATCTTTTCATAGTTCAATAATGCTTTTCCTGTGTTTTTTTGCCCCCTGGTTGTGCGTGCGTCCCATCTGTGACGTTTGGGAACCCATCTATACGACGGATGAGAGGAGATCCTTACCCAAACCTTTCTGGCCAGGATTCTTGGCAAAGTTAAATGTAAACTGGTAAAAGTCCTTAAATTTTCCTTGGTCCTTCAACTCCTGCTCCATCTTTGGTAGCTGAGCTTTGAGCTTGTCGATGCTGTCACACCTGTAAGACCACAGAGCATTAAACACATCCAGCACACATAGGAGGAAGCTGGATGTGTGTGTGTGTGTGTGTGTGTGTGTGTGTGTGTGTGTGCGCTTTTATGATGTGAACTGTTTTATTATGTGAAGCATTTTGTGTTGTTTTCATGCATGAAAAGTGCTAAATAAATCAAATTTGATTTGATACATAGTACACCACACACACATCCTTGTACTACTATCTTAGTGAGGACAGTTATTGACATGATGCATCCCCCCCCCCTGACTCCAACCATAACAACTGAAACCTTGCTCCAACCATAACCTAAACTCTAAAACCAAATCTCTAAGACCCTCAAAAGGAGTCTCTTAGTGAGGACCGGGCAAAATGTCCTCACTTTGTTTGTCAAAAGCGCCCACAGTTGGACGCTGGTCCACATAAAATCAAAGGCTTGACATCCAGAAACAAAAAGCTCTCGACACTTGTCACGCGTGTTTAGAGCGTGATGGTGGAGGACCCGGGTGTTTTCCTTTGATTGTGTCTGTACGATGGTGGATGAAACCGAGCAGCTGCTTGGCTTTATTTGCTCCACAAGGCCATTGTGGCAATTGTCTCTGCGTCGTGTCTGGACTCACCAGATTGTTCAGAGGCGTTCTGAGTTTGGCGAATTTCATCATCATCATCATCATCATCATCATCAGCGTACAGCTCCTGGAGTAAATGTTGCTCTCAGCTTTCGTCTGATCTGCGCCCAGTTTAACGACTCGGGACGGGACGCAGATCACAGTTTATCCTCCACTAAGGATGCACGATACAATTGACCCCTATCGGTATCGGCCTATATCGGCCTTAAAACTCAGTATCGGACATCGGCCACCCCACCAATATTTAACCGATCAGCCCACTGTTTCTAAAGTCTACAAAAAAAAACCTACTTCTTCAAAAACGTCCTTTTTACAGACTTTATAACTTCTGAAGACTAGGGGTGGAAAAAAAATATCGATACGCTGAAATATCGTGATGTTTTCATATGCTGATATCATATCGACTCTTAAAAACACGGAATCGATCTATTTTACCAACAAAATCTCGCGATCTTTCATCGTTATGTAAGGAAATCTCGCGAGAATTCACAAAAATTTGCGATATTTTCCTATGCTGATATCACAGACATTTAAAAATGTGGTATCAATCTATTTTTCTAACGTGGCAGACAGTGATGTTTCAAATATTAAAACCACGGCTGCTGATGTCCACACACAGTTGCATAAACAGAGAAAAACGCAAATCTTCACTTCGGCTGGAGTTTTGAAAAGAATCGTTTTTGATGTGCGGATGACCGGCCAAATCGTAGGAAAATATCTTTGCTTTATGACATACCATCCTGCAGTCGTCCTTAAAATTATTCATACCCTCCAATTAAAGAAAAGGCTAAATTCACAATAGTAATTCAACCAACAACAAACTAATAATAAATAAAAATTTACAAAATTAAAATTTAGTGAAATAAAATATTATTTTTGAATTCTGGCTGGACATAATAATAGATAAAAAATATATATATATATTATCCCAGACACAGAGCACCTTTTCCATGAACAGTAAAACCAACTTACTTGTCAACAGGTGCAGACGTCTGATTGGACGTTACATAAAACCCCCTTCGGAGCCCCATCATGCTTTTTTACTTGTTTTATTTTTTGTGTGTTTTTTAAAAATATCTATTTCGAACCACAATTCAGAATCAACGTCATGATTTTCATCAAATTTGTGCATATTATTACTTTTGTCAATTTCAACTTATTTCACTGACAGCAGATTTTTTCCTTCTTTAATTTGTGGGTATGAATCATTTTGAGGACGACTGTACATGCTGACAAGGTCTTATAGTCTAATTAAATGCATCCAGGAGTGAAAAATATTCTTGCGGAAAATGAAAAACGAATGCTGGTCAAATCTATAATTAAGTAAATTATGATGTGAATTTTGGCTTATTTAACACACAGTTTTAAGGATGCCACGGCTACTAGATCTCAGTTAACCGCAGTATTAAGCGCCACCATTAATTCAATGATCCTTCAATGTCTCTCATTTTCCATGAAGGTCTGAACCATCGGCAGACTCACCACTCGGCACTGAACGAATACATCAAAACATTTGTCCTGCCCCACGCGCGCTGCAGCGACCCCCCCCTCCCTCCCCCCTCCCCCTTTTCCTTCCCCCCATCCCCCGCCCCCCACAGCTGAAGAATAAAAAAATCTCATCATCGTGTCGTTGCGGGAACTCATCCACCTCACAGACTCTCTCTCTCTCTCCGCGGACCGCGAGGTTTTTCCCTTCCTAAAGAAATTCTTTTTGTTTATGAATTTTCTACCAGCTGTTTACATGAAACTATTTCATTCCGATCTGGTGTGTACATGCGCCAATATTTATTCAGAATAATCCTGTCTGAGATGCGCAGAATGATGTTACATCATGTTATTTAATAACGACGGAGGTCTAAAAACTGATCGTCACGGCTGTTGTGGTTTCTGCAGGACTTTAATCCAGCAGCAGCTGATCCTCATTCACTCCTACTGCAGACAACCAAGAGAAAAAGGTGTAGAGACGGCGTTTGAGTAAAAAAACTTTCTGCTGCTGTCCAGGGAATTACGTCGTTCACAGCCATCTGTCAAAGTGAGGGAACGTCACTTGTTGCAGGTTTACGTCTTGTGGAAGCATGCGCGGCAAGAGCGCAACCTCACAACTTTCCGATTCAGCGTTTACATGATACCCCGTTTGGTTTGGGGAAAGGAATATTCTACCCCCGTGAAACCGAATGAAAATTCATTCGGTTCAGCACTTTTCATTCGGAAAGCGGTGTTTACACGGATCATTTTCATTCCGAAAGAGCTTTTAAACCGAAAGCAATCTGTCTATTTGGGTCCATGTTAGGGATGTAACGATTACCGGTGAAACGGTTAACCGTGATAAAATTCCCAACGATTAGTAATGTTTCCAATTTTAGTTATCGTTAAAACTGTGGCTGATTACTGCACTTTTAAAAACTCCCAGTGATGCTGCTCATTGGCTGGAAAAGCATCAACAGTCCCAGTTTGCAACGTTTCATTTATGAAAACATGGTGGAAGGCAACAAAAGCATCCACTTGAACAGATTTCTTGAGAGTTTCCCCCCTTTAAAAAGAACAAAACAGACATTTAGACCCATTTTGGATATTTTTAAAGATGCTGGGGGTCATTTCTACAATACTGCGATTATAATGATAGCCGTGATCATTTTGGTCACAATAACCGTGATATGAAATTTTCATATCATTACATTTCTAGTCCATGTAAGCACAGCTACTGTCATGATGCAGAGACGCATTCTCTGATAGGACGGGGAATACCGAGGAGACCCCGGGAATCTCTTCACTCCACGGAGAAAGTGGAGCAGAAACTGTGATCTGCGTCCGGTCCCGGGTTGATGACCTGCGGTCCCGATGCAGGACTTCAGTTCTGGGCCGGATCAGACGTTTCCGACCCCAAACTCCGAACAACTCTGAATGATCTGACGAATCCAGACCCGGTTCAGAGACGCCCGATGATGTCGTTCACTGGCCTCGTGGAGCAAATAAAGCCGAGCAGCCGAGAGCAACACAAACCAAAAAAAGCCGGGTCCACCACCACACTCTAGACCAGGGATGTCAAAGTGATTCCAGAAAGGGCCGTGTGGCTGCTGGTTTTCTTTCCAACCAAGCAGTAGCAACCAGACTCCACTCATCTCATCAAGTCTTCAAGTTAAGACCTGACTCACTTGATGAGATGAGTGGAGTCTGGTGTGCTACTGCTTGGTTGGAAAGAAAACCAGCAGCCACACGGCCCTTTCTGGAATCACTTTGACACCCCTGCTCTAGACGCTTTCATCAGCGCCCAAAATCCTGATCGGTTAACAATTCATGTATTATTTCAATCTGCAGTGAATTTAATATTGAGCAGGACCCTTATTATTCATGTTAATGTTGTTATAGAGAGCTTTCACATCATTTTAATTTTCCTAATTATACGTTAGACTGTAAAACGCATAAAATGTTGCTTGTTAAAATTGTTTTCTTGAGCCTGTTGAAGACGAGGTGAGGTAAACATGCATGGGGGAGCATGATCAGTATAGTACCACCTCTGCCTGAATCTGAACCAGGGAAACCCCCGAACACCAGGTCGTTTTCACGCCTGCACACATACAGTCTCACCCTTGGTCCGTCATGCCATCGATGAACTCCTGTTTGGAGAACTCGCACTGTGTTGCAGCCCTGAACTTCCAGGCTATGAGAAGGACACTTATACTGGCAGGGTCCAGACCCAGGTCATCGCAGAACTGCTGGATCCCATCAATGCCTATTTTGTTGTCATCGTGAGGATCTGAACGGAGGAGAAGGAAACAAATGGGCATTTCTCCATGGCAGGAAACGTTTTTTCAGTCATTTCCATACCTCTGTATCTGTTGTACAGCTGGTCAAGCCTCTTCTTGTCTAAAGCCCCTTTTAGATGTGAAACATATAGCTCTGGGTTTTGGAAAAACTTGTCAGTGGCAACATCTAACTTCCAGTCATTCTGAGACAGACAAGTCACTGCAGTCTTCTCGTTGGCTTGCGTGAAGATCACAAACTGTCGAACTTTATCCTTCTGAGAGGACTTCAGCTTGTTCTGTCCGAAGATGACAACAACAAAGAGACAGTTTAGAGACACGAGCCATGTTTTACTATCAACTAGGCTCACTCTGTCACACCTCACTCAACATTTTACAGCAGATGTTAGAGAAATGCCGAATTATAACTGTAATGGTGGTTGTTAGCAATAAACAGTGAAGAACAACCAGGCAGCAAGCTGGTATCCTAGCAACCTTACAGTCAAATTATCCATGTGTGTCTTTGCCAGCGATTCATAACTGAAACAGCTTCAAAGAAGCGCATTTAAGTTGATCCGTTAGCTCTGAGACATGGCTAGCTGAGCGACTATGCTAGCTAACCGTAAGCTAGCACCTTCCCCCTGCTAACGTCAGGAGCAACGTTTGCTTTCATGACTTAAATATAACTTCGCTGATTATAATATCTTTTGCCTGTATTGAGCACCTAATATTGACGTGTTTTGTGGCAAAGGGATGTTCGTGTATTCACCCAGAATCACGTGTAAACAGTGATTTCTTACCATGTTTGTGTTAGACTGAATCTCTTTCCTTCCATCCAGCGCGACGCTGAAGTTGGCTTCCGCTTCGTAGCTTCCGTTCATCCGTAAAGGGCAATTCCGCTGCTTTTTCTCGGACGTGCTAAAAAAAAAAAACGCAATTTACAGTCCTCACATTTATTCATACCATCCAATTAAACAAAAGGGGACATTCACAACAGTTATTCATATAACGGGAAACTAAATAAACCAATAATAAACAAAAATTTAAAAAAATTATGCTTTAGTGAAATAAAATACTATATTTTAATTGTGGTCGAAAATAATAATTAAAAAAAATAAAACAAACACAACTGTCCTAGGCACATTAGAGCACCTTTTCCATGAACAATTAACCAAAAGACCAGTCAACAGGTGCAGAAGTCTTTTTGGACGTTACAGAAAACACCCGATTGCAGTGATTGCCTCAAAGTGTTGCTCAACAAAATTTTAGCTTCAGAGCCCCATCATGCTTGTTTACTTGTTTTATTTTGTGTGTGTGTGTTTGTTTTCAGTTGAACCACAATTCAAAATCAACATAATGATTTTCACAGAATTTTTTATTATTTCTTTTGTCAATTTCAACTTATTTCACAGACAGCTGATTTTTTCCGTCTGTGTTTGGAGGGTATTAATAATTTTAAGGACAACTGTATGCTCCAACCTGGTTGGATAATTCTACACAAATAAATAGCAAGAAACAAAAAAGAAAAAAAAGTAATGATAAATAAAAATTTACAAAATTATAATTTAGTGAAAAGAAATATTCGTTTTGAATTGTAGTTGAAAAGAATATGTAAGAATATAAATAAACAAACAAAACTGTCCAAGACAAATTATGAGTACCGTGCTCATAAACAGGCGGCCAAAATACCTGTCAGCAGGTGCAAAAGTCTGGTCAGACGTTACACAAAACACTTCATTGCAGCGATTGTCGTTGTTCAACAAAATTTCACTTCAGGTGCCCCATCAATTATTCTGTTGAACCACAATTCAAAATAAGTGTCATGATTTTCACTTTTTTTGTTGTTGTTGTTTATTTATTATTAGTTTGTTCAATTTCAGCTTAATTCACCGGCATCTGATTTTTTTTTTTTATTTAACAGGGGGGCATGAATAATTTTGAGGACGACTGTAGATTCTCTAATAAAACACTGTTTCTGGTTCGTGAATTCGTTATTCTATTTATGAAAATGCTATTATGGCTTTTCTGACCAAGTTCAACTATACTAAAAAACGACTCTTAAAATGTCTGATTATAAATCATTCTACAGCGCGTATTTATACATTACCAAAGTTTATATTTGTGAAAATGCAAATAAGGGCAGTATTTTGGTCTGAAGTGGTTTGGGGAAAACAAACCAAAATGACCCTCATTTTAACTTAATGTTGAGGATAAAAGGTTAATCCAAGACGGCCTTCATTTACATGCCGTGCAGTTTAGTCCAGACTTGAACGCTGTAAGTTTGGTCGTTTTTGAGCAGGAACCGGTTAAGGCCAAGGCAAGAAAAAAAAGAACTGCGAAATCGCCCTTTATGCAGAACTCGGAAGCAGTCAGCGCAACGAGAAAAGTTTCCACTAATGATTAAAAAAGACCGTTTCCGGTTTATCTCCAAAATAAGAGGGTGCTGACAATTATATCCTAAATTCTTAATAAATCTTTTCTCACTTATACTCCCTATATTTGAATTTAAGTTCTAGCATATCTCAGGTTTTATTTTGTCTTACACTTTTTACGTATATGTGTTACTGTTTTAATGTATGTTTTGTTTTTGTTTGTTTGTTTTCCCTGAACAAATATTCTGCTGCTAAATTTAATAATGTTTTTTTCCTCATATCTCCGCTACAGTCATCCTAAAAATTATTCATACCCCTTTATTAAAGACGGAAAAACAGCTGTCAGTGAAATAAGATATTGACTAAATTAATAAAACATTAAAATTCTAAGAAATTCATGACATTTATTCTGAATTGTGGTTGAAAAGAAATATTAAAAACAAACACACAAGAAATGAAACAAGAAATCAGCATGATGGGGCTCCAAAGCTTAAATTTTATTGAGCAACACTTTGAAGCAATCACTGCAATCAAGTGTTTTCTGTAATGTTCAGTAAGACTTTTGCACCTGTTGACAGGTGTTTTGACCCACTGTTCTTGTTTGTTTTTTTTTTAAATCATTATTTTCAAACATGATTCAAAAGTATTCCACTAAATTCCTTTTTTGTACATTTTTACATATACACATATTTTACACATATTAGTTTCTTCTTATTTTTAATTACTATTGTGAATTTAGCATTTTCTTTAATGGGAAGTATGAATACTTTTGAGGATGACTTTATAGGCTATGTGTAGTTAGCCTAGAGAGTATATCTAAGATCATCTGATTTTAAAATATGAAATGATCATTGTCATTATGTTTGTATTCTTTTTGTTATGAATTATTCTATTGTAAATAAAAAAGATAATCCCCTAAATTATTATATTTAGCGAACACCTTATTGTAGATTTAATCAAAGTTTAATTTGTTGAGTACAAATTTTAGATTATGAGAAGCACTTTTTACATTTAATTCTATTTTATTTTATAGGCAACCTTCCGGACGTTGCTTAGCATACTGTGAAAGTTGGCTTGTTCCTCCACTGATACGCACATTTCTGGATGTTTACAGCGGCGCTGAAAAGATTTGAGAAGAAATGGAGATCTTACCGGCACAGGTTCGTGCCGTGGGTCGTGTTCAACCTGTCTAAGAATGAGAAAACCCTGCGGAAGGTGACGGAGCGCTCCGAGGACAAGCTGATCCCGGATGAGCAGGTCTCACGGAGCCTGCTACAGCTTTTCGGAGCTCTGCTCAGGCGTCGAGGCGACATCCGAGCAGCCCGGACTGACTTTCCGCCACTGTTTCCTCGTGAGAATGAGCAATATGGTGAATATGCAGCGGGTGGACAAGATGTTATGTTACAGTCTCTTGGATTTAGCATTGATCGGAAGCCCAGCTCGTTACTCTCTGCGGGAACTGGGGTGTTTGTCACGATGGGATTTGTACCGAAAGGAGCAACAGTTGCCATGTATCCTGGCACCATCTACCAACCCTATGAGCCCATTCTCCTCCAGTCCATCAGAAACCCCTTTGTATTCAGGTGTATTGACGGTATCTTGATTGATGGAAATGATAAAGGTATCTCCAGGATGGTGTTCAGGTCATGCAGTGGCCGGGACAGAATGGGTCCTTTCTTGACAAGTGACACCAGCTGGCTTACAGACAGTCCACTAAACCCACTGGCTGTGGGTCAGTATGTCAACAACTGCTCCAACGAAAGGCCCGCTAATGTGTGTTATCAGGAGTACGATGTGCCGGAGAAGTTCCCCATGGAGCTCCGCCAGTACCTCCCTAATGTCAACTACAGCCAGGACGCACGGCGACCTCTGCGCTGCGTTGTCCTGGTGTCCCTCCGAGACATCCAGGCAGGGGAGGAACTCTTCTCCAACTATTACACCATCGTGCATTAGCATATTCTCACTCCATTTAGGCTATTTTTGAATATTTCAGAAGTAATTTTACTGTAATCAATGGGAAAATGATGTAGCTAATGTACAAGCATACGCTGGAATAAAGGTTAAATGTTGTTTTAATCTTTGTTATGTTATGAAATCCTACTTTAGTAAGTTCAAGGTTGCTTAATTGACGATTAAGCAACTGATAGCTGATTGAGGGTCAAATTGGTTGGTGTTTTAGAGGCATAAACATAACACACTTCATTTACCGCTCCCCGGGCAATACTTGAGATGGGTTAAATGCAGAAAATGAATTTCCTAATTGGGATTATTAAATTTTTATTATTATTATTCCCACCGAGCATTTTTTGGTCTAAAAAACGGCTAATGGATGTCTATTGGTGCTTAAACTAGCTTAGACGAAATTTAAACTACACTGTACTGATCAATGACTGGGCAAATGTTTTATCCAATGTTTGGCCATCATCAAACAGCCTCCAGTTGTTTGTTTTGGTTTTTTTAGTTTAGCCTAATATTTAATAATAATGGATTCAATTATAACGTCGAGATTCGGGCTACAATATGGACCGATCAGGTGAATTTCGGTCCAAACTTAAACAAGACGTCTCATAGACGTCCTTGGCTCTGTGGGTTATTATTATTATTTAGGCTAAATGTGCTTACTTACACCACTGTTAAACTATCCTTCAAAATATTAAACTAGCTCTCTCAATAAGTGGATGAGATGCTTATTTAAAACTTTGGTTAAATATCTGCAGACTTTGACATATCAGGGAAATTCCTACTCTGATTCAGTGGTTTGTGATTAAGATTAATTTCCAAGTTCAACCTCAACTTGGAGTAAAATGATGGACGTGTATGGCGAGTTTAAAAGCCATCGGTTTTAGCTCAACTTTTTACAAAAAGTGAGGAAATTTGTGTTGGACTTTTTCTTTGTTGCATATTGGCCGTTAAATCTTGTTAAAAAGTCCGGTTATTTTCTTTTTAAATGGAGCCATTCGTGGGATGAGCAGCAGAGTTGAATATGTTTGTTCATGAAAAACTTGCCAAATCTTCTCTTGCTATGCCAAACAGCTTGTTCTGCTTAGACTTTTTTTTTTTACGACCAGGCCAGGTTGGTGTGGCTTACTTGCCACTGAGGCTCCAGCTTGTGAAATGAATAAGCAGAATCAGCAGTTAAGCATTGGCAGAGAAGATCTGTACATGGGTGCAGCCCACACATTCAACTGCTCATCCCACAAATGCATTTTCCTCACAAACGTGGCTCCATTTGAAAGAAAAATGATAAGGTTTTCCACAGGTGTGAGATTTTATTGCAGATAAACATTGTTGCAACAAAGAAACATTCCACCAAACACTTATGGTTTACTCTGAGTAGTAATTACAGCAGAGTTGGGAAATAAAAGATAGCTGAAACAGGGGAAATGGTGAGGAAAAACAAGAGAAACAAGAAAAAAAAAAGGTTTTTGATCATTTAAGGAAACATTCCTGAAATGTGTTTACAATCTGAGTCACAAAAACTGCTTGCGTGAACAGTATTGGTACGTGACAGAGCTCTCTTTGAATCCAGATAAGATTACTTAAAGGTACTGGTCCATTTACTACAGTGATCATAACTGTTGTAATACCCAAAATAGTATGTAACACAAAATTAGCGTATGAACACAGACTAATTTCTTCTTACAAACGCGCTGAAAACAAATCTAATTATAAATGTAACGGAAATATTTACTGACAATATGGAAATATTGATCCTAAAACACGATATCTTTAATCAATCTTCTACACGGCCCCAGCTCGGAGAATCTTGCACAACCTTGCCAGGCCGATTTTTGACCCGTCAGAGACACTGTAGCAGCCAAAGTACAAACTATTACTGCATTATCCTTCCGCTGGAAAATTTAGTCCGCAACAATTTTAACATTTTTGTACTTCACAGAATGTGTCTTTGAATACTAAAAACAGTCGATAAAGCTTAGTGATGCCCAAACAATATTTCTGTCAACTGAAACTGTTTTGTGAACGGAAGTGAGCATTATATTTCTGAGGGAACATAGTCCGGCCGCATAAAGGCAGTTGGCAACGCCATCAGCGATCTTTTCAGTCGCATGCTGAAGTTGGGAACGGATCATGTCTAGCGATTCTGCTGATTACAACAGGTACTATTCCACATTTGTTACCTTTATTTACGAACAGTATAATATTTGGTTGTGTTTAAACGCATGACAGTCGTAAGCGGACCGTATGATGCGGAATATGCCGTTTTCTTGGCATAGCTTGGCCCTCAGTGCTTCGGGGGTGATTCGGTTGCTAGCAGTTAGCGTCGTGATGTTAGCCATGCTGCTACACCGCAGTTCCCAATTATCCTTTCGACCTTTTTATTTTAAACGCGTTATATTTTTAAGCATTTAAACCTTATCAGCCCTTGGCTGAAAGTGTCGGGCAGCGTTTTCCCGCAGTGGCCGGTGGCTGTGTAGCGGCAGCGGCGGATCGGGCTCCGTCTCGGCCTAGCTGTCGGTGGACGCCGCCGTTGGCACCGCAGGCCCAGCTATCCGACATGTTGGCCAGCGCTGGGGAGACAGAGCTCCATGTTGGGATCCTGAACTGAACTAAAGTCCCAGTCCAGCGCTCCCAACCCGGACGGACTGGGACCAGGATGGGTGTGGACGTATGTCTGTAACATTTTCGGGTTACATAAACGGAAATTTGCGGAGGGCAGGTAGTTCAACCCGGGCTCGTGGAATTTGACACGTGCACCCGCTGAAGCGCCCGGCTGTGAAACGAGATACCCTGGGCGTGACCCGGACCACTGCGACCCACTCACTGGACGTAGTGGAGATTTTACTCCGTTTTAAAATCTTGGACTTTTGGGACTCGCCCCACGTGACTGTGTCGATTAAAAACGTGCAAGACTGCACGTCCCACAGTTCACCAGTGTCCCCATTAGTTCCCGCTTCTCCCATTTATTTAAACCAGTAATCTGTTGTGAAATGATCCACTTTTTGTTAACAGCTCAAGAGATAGAGACCATGGGGGGCCCGATGGGATGGAGCCTGATGGTGTCATTGAGGTAAGTCCAGTTACAACTGCATGAACATAAAGACCAGCCCAGTCATGTTCAAGCGTTATAACTTGACCACGTTTGTTTTTGCATCACAGAGCAACTGGAATGAGATTACGGACAACTTTGATGATATGAACCTGAAAGAGACTCTTCTCAGGGGAATATATGCTTATGGTTTTGAAAAGCCATCTGCCATTCAGCAGAGGGCGATCATCCCGTGTATTAAAGGTACAGAAATTAAACAAATTAAACTAAGAAGTGAAATGTTTCGCAGTTGAGTGAAATGATGCTTTACCATCTTTCGGGACTTACCCTACAATGGGGATAATATTTCATCACTGATCACTCAGCCATGTTAAATAACTTTACTAGTATGGCAAAATGACTTGGTCGACATATTTGGCTATCACAGGGATGCACGATAACCTTTTATTTTTATATATATATGTGTATGATTTACTATAAATTTAACCTCCTGAAGGCTGAGAACTAGGGTTGGGAATTGAGAATCTAATATTGGTGGGAAATGGTACTAACACTCCGATTTTCCTGGAATCATTCAAAGTTTTAAATTTCAATTCCTATTTCCGATGCCCAGTCCGTCGAATATCATAGTCTGCCGGAAGTGGACTTTTTTTTTGTGGTGATTTTCTGGTACGCCGGATTACGCTGACGGCACTACTGGAGTCTTTGTCACTATATTTAGTGAGTTTTCAGACTCTCTGATAGTTGTTTAAATTAGTTGTCCTTTAAAGAGAAAATGAGAACTTTTTTTTTTTAACCCTGCCACTTAAAAGAATCAAAATCAAGATTCGTTAGGAACTGGAATGGAATCTTAACCAGAATCGTTTAAAATTTAAATGATACCCAACCCTACTGATAACCTAGCCTGGTACACCAGCCTGACTAACTCCACATATGAGATGCATGGCGAGTCAGTCTGGGATCCTTCCGCTCGAGACCGAGTCTACGTTCACACGGCAACGATCAGTAGAGAAGGCACAAAAGTGGCGTCTCGTTTTCATCTTTTTGTTCGTGTTAACAGGGGCGTCGTAATGAAGAAATCTGCATGCATACGAGGACGCAAGAGCGTGTGGAATTTGGATATGCATGCTAGGCAGTTGGAGTTCTATCACAGCACCACCCATCATGTCCGCGCACATGCGTAAAATCTACCTTGGATCTGCTGGGTTTACGTAGTCCGACATTATTGTTTTTCTTGTTTGTGTGTGACGCCAACGCGCATGCGTTATGACCATGGTGTGAGCAGGTCCACCATCAATTTTGCGTTTTAGGCTGTGCAGACGAGAACTCAACAAGCGCTGCGTCTTCAAGACTTCCACTTTGGGATGAGTCTTCAGATTTTTGCATCTTCAACCCAGAATAACACCGTTGCCGTGTGAACGAAAGGCACTTTCAGTGAAATATTTTGTAATTTTTTCCACAACCATCCTCGTATGAATGGCCCCTGACTTCCAATGCAAGATGAGACACTCTGAAGTGACGCAAATGTCTTTTGGAAGAGAAAAGCCCTCAGAGTTATTGTGGTTTTGAGGACATGCGAGCTTATTTTAGACATCAGAGAAAACATGTTTCTTACTCTCTGCAGCCGCCGTTCTGGTTGTTTATGATTGGAGAACAGTCGCTGAAAAAGACGTCTTCTGCCTTGTGATTGGTCAGGTCAATTTTTTTTTTTACCAGTGTAGAAATCCATTTTCTAATGGAGGGAACCCAGACTGACCTCAGGGATGGGCAACTCCGGTCCTCACGGGCCGGCATCCTGCAGGTATCAGTGTCTCTGCTGCAGCACATATGACTCCAATCAATGGATAATTGTGCAGAGCTTGATGTGACGCTCTGCACAGGTCACAAGGTGCGTTACCACAGGGAAACTCCTGGTCCTCAGGGAGCCCTGCTGGTTTAAGATATTCCTACTTCAACACACCTGGACTCAGATGAAAGGCTCGTTAGCAGCTTGCAAAGAACTTGATGAGCAGTTGAGTTGATCTGAATCAGGTGTGGTGGAGTTGGAAACCTGGAATACATGCAGGGTGGGGGTCCCTGAGGACCAGGGTTGAGAAGCCTTGTCCTTATACCTGCAGGATCCCGGTTCACGAGGACCGGAGTTGCCCATCCCTGCACTAACTGATAAAACACACACTCCTAATCATGATGTCAAAACTTATTAAAAACTAAAAGCCTTTTCAATCTTAAAAATGCCAACTTCAGGGGGTAGCTGGTGTCTCGAATAAGAGGGGGAAGTGGTTTGGAAGCAGCTTGGGGGTCTCCCCTGTGAAGCAGCAGCTTTCTTTTGGGGTTAAAGCCCAAATTACACAAAAATAACTCGAGTTGAAATCATTTGGTCCCCCCCAGTTTAAAAAACCCATCTGCCCTGGATATAGATGTTGTTGGAATGATGAAATTTCCTGTTATTGGCCTGATAATTATCGTGCACCCCTAAGCTATTATGTAGTTTTTTGGTTTGGCTTTTTTTAACTAAAGATTATGACAATTTGTTTAAAAATGTTTTAATATTTATAGTAATACACTCTCCTCCTGTCAGGCTATGACGTCATTGCTCAAGCCCAGTCAGGCACTGGCAAGACGGCCACGTTTGCCATCTCTATCTTGCAGCAGCTGGACATTGAGCAGAAAGAGACTCAAGCTCTGGTTTTGGCTCCCACCAGAGAGCTGGCTCAGCAGGTACGCTGTTCCTGAGGTCATGATAACCTCAGTGTCTCAGACCTAGGCAGCATACTGAGGACACTGTTCAGATCTGAAGGTACCATCTTTTACAAATTCCCTTTTTTTCTTTCTGAATTGAAAGCATCCTCTTCTGATCGGTGCAGTCTCTGTCCATGGCTGCATCGGTCTTAAAAGATGATCTGGTTGACTGAATTTTCTTGTTGAACTCATTTTTTTGTGAAAATCTGAGTGATGTGATGGCATACCATCTTTCGGGACTGACTTGAAATGGAGAGTTCCTTTTGATTTACTGATCACTTGGATTTGTTTCTCTAGTTTGTGTTTTGTCAAGTTTCATTGCTCTGAATTCATTCGTCTCCTTTTTTTTGCTCCCAAATGGATTTAATTTTAGATCCAAAAGGTAATTCTGGCCCTGGGGGATTACATGGGGGCAACGTGCCACGCCTGCATCGGAGGGACTAATCTCCGTAGTGAAATTCAGAAGCTCCAGGCCGAAGCCCCTCACATAGTTGTGGGCACACCAGGCCGCGTGTTCGACATGCTGAACAGGAGGCATCTGTGTGAGTATCGTCCCGACGACGAAGGCTCCATCTGTGAAGAACGTCCCTGAGCTCATCTGGATGCTTCTTTCCCCTTCAGCCCCAAAATGGATCAAGATGTTCGTTCTGGATGAAGCTGATGAGATGTTGAGTCGAGGGTTCAAGGATCAGATCTACGAGATCTTTCAGAAGCTGAGCACAAACATTCAAGTAAGCGGCGGCAAACACGGCACACGTTCACCATCATCCTTCTGCCTAAACAGAAGTCTGCTATAATCGCGCGATTCAGACGTTTGTTTCGTGCGATGATGCTAGCAGATTACTATGCAGAAGGAGATCAAAGAGCACTGCGCTGAAAATGAGATGTGGTCGAACCTCTTTCTTAATGTTCGTTGGCTGCTGTCTCGAGGTGAAGTGCTACAGTTGTCGGCTTGTTTAGGTCTCCTTTAACCTGTCCTCGCCTCTTCAGGTGGTCCTGCTCTCGGCCACGATGCCAGCCGACGTGCTGGAGGTAACCAAGAAGTTCATGCGAGATCCCATTCGCATCCTGGTGAAGAAGGAAGAGCTGACTCTTGAGGGTATCAAGCAGTTCTACATAAATGTGGAGAGAGAGGTTTGTTTGAATCAGCATATGCAAGTTCATATCTGCGAGGGTGGTCTTGCTGTTGCCCCCTTCTCTTTAAAGCACCCTGCTAAAAGTGCCTGAACCAAGCCCTTCCAGGTTTGGCTCAGGCACGCATGTGAGCACGGGTACACCAGGGAAGGAGATGAAAAGCACAGGATTGCAAATGAGGCTGGGAGGGACCGCTTTCCTAATGTCCAGTCTCCTTTGTCTCAAGATCCTGCGCTACACAGAAGCTGCTTTTTATTCTGTAACCAGGCGTTGTGTAACTGCTGCTCATGACTTGCTGTTGATGGGCTGCAGGAATGGAAGCTGGACACGCTGTGTGACCTGTACGAGACTCTGACCATCACCCAGGCCGTCATCTTCCTCAACACCAGGAGAAAAGTCGACTGGCTGACCGAGAAGATGCACGCGAGAGACTTCACCGTGTCGGCTCTGGTGAGACGCTCGGCCCGTTGAAGCTGAACATCGGCGTCAACGCCGGCATTTTCCCTAACCAGTGTTCTCCGTTTGCAGCACGGCGACATGGACCAGAAGGAGCGCGACGTGATCATGAGAGAATTTAGGTCCGGCTCCAGCAGAGTGTTGATCACGACTGATCTTCTGGTGAGGATGCTGTTCGTCTACAGCGGGGGTGAAACTCCGGTCCCCGAGGGCCGGATTGCTGCAGGAGTTTCCCTGCTGAAACACACCGGGTGACTCGTGCAGAGCTTCACATCAAGCTCTGCACAATTACCTGTTTATTACAGTCGGGTGTGTTGCAGCTAGGAATGGGCGTATCAATACCCTGGAGTCGATACTTTGACACCAGCCAGACAAAATATCAGAATCTGTACTTTGAGTATTGCAATTAGGGATGGACTAAATTATGTATGACAATACTTTCTGGTTTTATCATAATAAAAAATCAGTTATCTTTTGTATAATCTAGACTTACATTCTGTCTTGACCACTAAAATAATACTAGAAGCCAATAAACTACATTAGTTAAGTTCTAGTACACCGGTATTACAAAACTAAGTCTGATATGAGAACAAATTTGATATATTTTTTTATGGTGGCTCATATTCCAACATTAATACAATTCTTCCAAGACCAATATAATACAACCCAAAAAAAAGGCAGATCAATGCTTTTTTTTTTTTTATAGCCCACCCTGTACATCACATAAAAAAACCTCAATGAAAGTAAACTTTAGCAGTTCATTAATATTCCTGTACATAAATTACCATTATATTAAGCAAATAAATAGACTTTATCCAATCTTTGCTAACATAGTTTATGTATTGATCATCACTTTTTAAAGATTGATTAAATTTTGACAGAACTTGTATCGATCATCCCTAATCACAATACCACTGTACTAGCGATGCATGATATTGGAATTTTGGCCAGTATCCAATATGCCGATTTTACTTTAAAGCTAATGTGACTGATAAAGATGTAGATGCCGATAGCTGGAAAAAATGAGCAGTCATTGCAAATAGCAGTTTTATTCGTTTCCATAACTTTGAAAAATAGGGGTGGGAAAAAATATTGATACACTGAAATATTGCAATATTTTCATCTAAAAACCACAACAGAACGACTAAATATCGCGAGATTTTGTCGGTAAAATGGATCGATACCACGTTTTTAAATGTCAATATATCAGCATATGAAAATATTGTGATATTTTAGTGTATCTATCTTTTTACCACCCCTAGTCTTTAGAAGTTTCAAAGTCTAAAAAACAAGTTTTTGAAGAAGAAACTTTTTGTTTTTATGACTTCAGAAACAGAAGGCTGATCGGTTAAATATCGGCGGGGTGGCTGATACTGTTTTAAGGCAAATTTAGGCCGATACCAATAGGGGGCTGATTATATTGTACATCCCTACACCGTAAATACTACCTGATACATTGAATTTATCGTTTATATACAAAATTGTGTTTTAGATGCAAAACATACATTTTGTTTTCACCTGAGTTTTCGGCAATAAAATTGTGTGAAAGCAGCCAGATTCTAGCTTCTGTGTCACGTGCTGGTGATGTAGAAAGAATTTAAATAATCTTAACCTGAACTGAAGTTATTTGACAATTAAAAGATCTTTTTAATCTTAGTTTTAATTTCTTCATTAATATAACTACTGTTTTAAAAGCATTACTTTTCCAGTTTCTTTCAAGTCTTACTTCTAATATTGCACTTGCATTCAAGATATTAATATAAACTGTACGATCATATCGTTTTCTTGAAAGGGACCAAAAGTATCGGTACAGATAACGGATTATGAACTGCTGGTATTGTATCGACGTGAGAAATTTCGGTATCGCCCATCCCTAGTTGCAGGAGGGAAATTCCTAATTCCAGCGGCCCTCAATGACCGAAGTTGCCCACCGCTGGTGTAACGTTGAAACCCAAAATGTTCGTAATCCTGCGACAGTCCTGAAATGACCAAGCAGTCGGAACTTTTGGGAGATGAAGGCTCGTTCTCCACAATGGGTTCTTCTGACGTAGGAATCTGTTACTTAAACACGGGCGACATTAATAACCCAGTAACTTTGGTTTCCTCTGAGATTTGGACTGAACTAATTCTGGTTCCTGCTCTCAGGCCCGTGGGATCGACGTCCAGCAGGTTTCCCTGGTCATCAACTATGACCTTCCAACGAATCGCGAGAACTACATTCACAGGTAAGTAGGCTCTCCTGCTGCCATCCTCTTCCTCTTAGCCTCCGGCAGGCTAACGACTCGTCCTCTCTCTCTCTCTCTGCAGAATCGGTCGCGGCGGCCGTTTCGGCAGAAAAGGAGTTGCTATCAACTTTGTCACTGAGGAGGACAAGAGGATCCTTCGGGACATCGAGACATTTTACAATACAACCGTGGAGGAGATGCCTATGAATGTGGCCGACCTGATTTGAGCCCTGAGATCTTCTCTCTCTCTCCTTATTTTTTTTTACGCAGTGATAGCGATCGTCCACTTGCATTGTGCTTATATTATTCGAGGGAGAAAAACTTCTCAATGCTAAACTTTGGATCAGAATTTTGGTATGTGTTAAAAGCGAGGTGACTTCGATGGTAGTCCCTCTTGGACAGTTGTAGATTCTGACCTCGTCGGCCGGCCGGTTGGAGCTACAAAGCCATGGGGTCTGTAAACATTAAGGTCCTTATCAGGTATTTCTTTACATGTTCAATTAAAATGCGTGTATTCGATGTTCTCCACCATTTAGTAACTTTCTTGTGGACTAAAAGGTATAAGTGCTGTATAAAGTCTGCAAATTATGTTATGCTAACATATGTGCGATGTCTTGTGGGCCTGCTTCATAGAGGCACTTGTCATGTTATACTGTAGATTCACTTGCTTTGTTTCTTTTGTGAATGTGTTTAATTTAATGTACCATATTTTTTTAATCCCACTTGCTATATCAGAATTCTTCACTGGTTGGCCATATTTTGCTGACGTGGTTTTACCCTTAACAGAGTATATCGCATCCCCCCCCCCACACACACACACCCCCGACTATTTTCAGATTTCCTCCTCTCCAGAATTGTATGAATGTCTTAATAAACTGAAATTGCTGTAAAGTGTAATGTTATTTTGTGTCTTGCTGTGTTTGGTTTATGAGCAGAAGAGTCATCCTCTGTATTTAGTGAGGGAGAAAAGTGGTGATGAAGCGCCACCTGCTGGCGTGCAGCAGTAAGACTCCCAAAATGAAGGAAACACCGATGCATCATGTCTTCATCAGAATGTGCAAAAGGTCTTTTTGCATGAAATTCAGTTCCCACATGTTCTGGAAAACCTGCAGTGATTGACGGGGTTCTTGTAGGGTCTTAATTTCTAAGATTCTAAACTTTAAATTTAAGGCTTTAATGTCTTAAGCAGCCAGCTTTTCATCCAAGGTCTTAAATTTGACTTGGACTTTTTTTTCTACTTTCATTCATCCCAGGTAGCGTTGGCCACATATGCTGAATAAACGCAGGAATCAGAAGTTGCTTATGTTCATCTTTCTACTTAAATAACACCTACTTATAAAGACAATTTTTGTGTGTGTGGTTTAAAGTTTTATATCTCGTTCTAATGAAAATCTCGTGTGACGGCAGGATATAGACAGTGTTGGGAAAGTTACTTTGGTAAAGAGAACAGTTTTGATATCTGTTAAAGTACTGAATTGTTTGTCATTTAACCCCCCCCTCTGCAAGGAAATTTTTACTTTAAAAAAAAAAAAAAGTTTTGAATTTCTGGGATCATTTAAATGTTTCTGGTAGTGCATCATTTTGGTCTGGAATTTAATTAAAAAAGGTTTTAAATTTAACTGGGTTGACCAATTTTCCAGTCATGGAAAATTATAAAAAGGAAAATGTCCTGGAAAATTATTTTTACTCCCTTGTCTTCAGCTTTATCTATATAGCACTTTTCAAGCATAAAGCAACACAAAGTGTGTCACAAAACAAAATGACATATAAGCATAGCCCCCTCCCCCTAGAAAAACACTGGAGTGATTAAAAAAAAACCTAAATCAAAGAGCAAATCATCTAAAAACCATATTAAACACCAAAAATTAAACATGCACCTAATTTTTAAAAAAAAGTTCAGTGGTAAAATTGTTAACAAAAAAGTGTATAAATAAATACATTTTTTAATTTTGATATTTATACTTTATTTTTGCAGTGAATTTTATTTTTAATTTGAAAATGCAGGTGTCAGACGCACAAAGTAAACTGTAAGTAAACTGATGACCTAAAGGAATCTTGCTTTGGTGATTTATTGAACATTTAAAAATATTTAGTGGTGAAAGTACAAGAGAGAAAGAGGGAGAGAAATAAACATTAAAGCAATCTGGTTAAATGTAAAAAATATTAGGTCTTATTGCAGAAAATTACACTTCTCCAAAGCCAGGGGTGAAATTTATATATATAATATAACTAATTATACTGTTGCAGCTGAAAATGTCCTGGAAAATAATTTCAAGAAAAGAGTTGGAACCCTGATAATAAATAAAAAGTTAGGGGGAGATGTAGAAAGTTTAAAGCCAGGACTTTGCATTTGTGCAAACAGTGGAAGTTAATTGTCCCTGTGTGGTTTATGGGGCTGTTTTCTTCCTCCAGGCACTGAACATGCGTCCAGTTCACACACTGAACTCTTTAGCAGCATTTAGACCAGAGTCCTGAGAGGATGGCGTCTAGAGAAGCCTGTTTCTTCTCTGTTGCAGAGTGATGATGGAAATGAGCTTCCAAGAGCCTGAGATTCTGCTAGTGACGCTGAGGTAAGAGAAGGAATCAGTTCAACTGCACTAAACACGATCCAGGTTGATTCATATGGTTAAAGCAACATAAGAAACTTTATTGTCCTGCAAGGGGAGGTTGGTCTAGGACCAGAGGTTCCACGGTGCCGGACACAAAGAAAGCTGCCCGGCCAGCCAAGATAAAATTAATTATTTTGCACATTTTCACACAATTTCATCCCCACATTTGTAAAAGAGAAAAAAAAAACACTATCTAGGAAAGTCTGTGACTAATAATCAAGAGAGAAGCTGCATGAGATCCACCAAAACCCACATTTTCCTCCTTATTTACAAAGTTTCTGATCATTTTCAGCCTTAGATTGAAGTTTTTATCATCCAGAAAAAGTTATCACTAAAAATCCCAAATCATCTTTATCTGGATGAGAGAAGTTTATTTTGGCCTGAAGGTGTTGTGTCTAAGCGGTGAACCAGATCCACCACAACCCCATTTATGCTCCTTATATGTGGAGATTCTTACAGTTTTCCAAACTTACATTTAGGGTATTTATCATAAAAACAACGTTTTTGAAATCTGCCAAGTGGGCGGGGTCAAACCATTTTTGAGGGTTGGGAGTTGCTGTATTTTTGTTGTGAAAATATTATATTTCAACGAAGTAGAGTATTTTTTAAATATAATTTTCAAGTTTGTAAAAAGAAAAAGCACAAACAGTTAAATAGTTGTGATTGAAAGTTTACATACCGTTCCATTAAAGACAGAAAAACCAGCTGCCAGTGAAATAAGTTGAAATTGACAAAAGTAGCAATAAATAAAATATGTATAAAAATAATGACATCGATTTTGAATTGTGGCTCAACAGAAATATTAAAAACAAATTAACCAAAAATAAACAAGTAAACAAGCATGATGGGGCTCCCGAGCTAAAATTTTACAATCACTGCAATCAGGTGTTTTTTTCTAACGTCCAATCAGACCTCTGCACCTGTTGACAGGTATTTTGGACCACTGTTCATGAGCAAGGGACTTCAATTTGTGTGGGACAGGTTTGTTTGCTTGTTTGTTAAATTTTCTTTTTTCAAACAAAAATTCAAAATCACCATTTTATTTTACTAAATTATAATTTAGTAAATTGTTATTTATTATTCTTTCAGTTTCATGTTATTGGAATTACTATTATGAATTTAGCTCTTTCTTTTATGGGAGGGTACATTAACTTTCAAGCACAACTATATATATATATGTATATATTAGGGATGCACGATATTGTAATTGTGACCGATATCCAATATGCCAATATTTTAAAACACATGTAGCTGATAACCGATATCGATACCGATATTAAAGCTGAAAAATAAATGATGTAATATTCATTCCTTGTGCAAAATGATAAAAAAAATACCCCAACTTGTCTAATGTATAACAAGTAAAACTTAATGACAGTTGTTCAAACAAATCTAATAGGATATATGTATTATATCCTAAAACGACCTGGATTTTCCTCTCCCTGCCTCATCATAGGGGCACATGGTATCGTAGAAAATAATGATGGAACTGATTGCTTAGATTTGGTATCAGCACTATCTGACAGACAGTTATAGGTTAGTGTTGTCTCAGTGTGGACGGGATGAGAAAGCACTCAGGTCGTCAGAAGAACACGCTTTCTATAATATTTGGCCTTTTGGCTTCAGCAGCATGCAGGTTATTGGGGAAAACATCCTGGTCAAGCCTCCCTCACTTTAAGCTTGCACTTCATTTTCTTACACAATCTAAATTAGTTAACTGGTTGTTTCTTTGGAGTTGGAACGATGCATACCGTCCTGCTACTGGCCTGACAGGGTGACATTAAGCAAATACTGAACTTTTGCATCCGAGCTGACATTTCTGAAGCACACGAGTGAAGTGTTGGTGTAACTCCAGAGGCAGTGGTGGTTCGCGCAGTTTTCTTTTCTGTTGTATGCTGGGAAGACGGCATAAAAGCCAAAGACAAGGCATCAATAAGGCCGGTGTTACAGCAACACGTGTGACCCATTAAAATCTGTGACTGCAGGGGGTGATAGTGAGTTATTTTTCTGTACGACTGAGAGAAGCAGAGTTCAGCCCAGGTCACTATTTCTGCCATCAGGAAGTGTTACCTTCCTCTACTTGTATTATAATAAATCTAAACGTTAACAAAGGTGTTTTTAGGAACTCCTCCATCTCTGCACTGGATTCTGGACCCATCTCACAATACATGTCACCCTCACAGGGCCAACTGTACAACCCAGGTCACCATTTCTGATTAAATACAGTGGAGAGATCCTAAACTATATTAATCCCAAGTGTTATCTATCTATCTATCTATCTATCTATCTATCTATCTATCTATCTATCTATCTATCTATCTATCTATCTATCTATCTATCTATCTATCTATCTATCTATCTATCTATCTATCTATCTATCTATCTATCTATCTATCTATCTGTCGCGGATTCCATAGTGTTATGAACTCGCAGGGCACACTTTGCGTCAGCAAGATGTCGTACTGTTTAAGCTATAAAAATATACTAAATGATGTCGTTTGGAGTAAATTATGGACGCTACCCACTCAGGACACTTAGATTACATTGGATGAGCAGTATGGAGGAGAATTGACAACTTTTTGTGGACTTTTATGGACCTTTATGTGTTTGAGCCCCGGTCACCCACATTATATCAAAGTTGTGGGAAAACGAAAACCTGTCGGATCTCCGGCTGCATTTGAGACATTAAAAAGTGCTCCACAGTCTCGCTCAGCATGAGGGTGAGTAGAAAATGAACGCACATCATTCTGTGGGTGTACTATTCCTTTAAAGATGAAAGAATAATGACACAGCCTCCTTTCTCACCTAACCTGAACTCTGTTGAGAGCTTATCTGTGTTTCTTAAACATGAGATTTACAGTGAAGAAAAACATTTGACTATGGATGGGCAAGACCAAAATTTTATGATACAATACCAGTGGTTTATGGTACTTTTTCATCAATACCAATACTTTTTGTCTTTTAAAAAAAATCAGAATTGTACAGTTTGCATTAATATGTTGAATGCAAGGACAATATTAGATATAAGTAAAACTCAAAAACAGAAGTACTGGAAAGAAATACCTGTAAAATAATAATAAATTATGATGAGTAAATTAAACAAATATTGTGTAAGGCGTGTAACAGGTCAGCTAGCTTAATAGCATAAAAAGGCACATGTTGAATGGAGGGACACTTAAGAATAAGCTAATCCGCTAAATAACATTAAAGGATAAATAAACATCCTGTTCAGGCAGAAATACAACTAGTTACTTCCAGTTCTTCACAGACGCACACAGTTCACCATCTTCACCTGCTAGAAGTCTGTCCAACAGTCTTCTCTCCTCGTGCTCACTGCTGCTCGTAAGTTTCATTTCTGCATCCTGACATCATGTGCTCAGCTGCACACTTCTGCCACAAGGAGGCACTCACGGCTCATCAACAGCTTTTCCAACATGGCCGATCTCACGATGATAAAGAATCCTTCAAAACATTCCTGGATCCAGAGGGTGATCCGGACACACGGCTGGTGAAAATTTCAGGTCAATTGTCCAGAACTTTTTCTGTTAAGTTGTTGATAGACAGACGGACGGACGGTCAAACCAATGCTACCGAAAACATTACCTCCTTGGTGGAGGTAATAACTAGCATTATAGTACAGAAAGATGCCAAAAGATCATCATAATCACTAACAGTAGCAGCATCATCCTGACATCTGATTGGCTGCCACCATCATGTGACACAGAAGCTGGAATCTGGCTGCTTTCATCATTTCATTGCCTAAAACTCTCAAAAGTGGAAACAAATTGCATGTTTTGTATCCGTACAGTGGTTTCGCGATACTCAAAAAGTATAGATTGCGATATTTTTCTGGCTGATATCGAAGTATTGACTCCAGGGTATCGATATGCCCATCCCTACAGTCGACCTATCTGAACAGAGTCTGGGAGGCTGTGGTTGCTGTTGCACAAAAAGTTGCTAGTCAAGAAATCAAGAAACTGACAGACTCAATGGATGGAAGACTTTTGAGTTTTATTGAAAAGAAGGGTGACTGTTGGTCACTGGTTTATTTCTTTATCTACAGTATTTTTGTAATATTAAAAATGTTTATCTGTAAAATTTGAGTTGTTTCTTGATTATTCTTGCATTTATAAACGAATAGAAATAAGTATGATGGCAAAAACTGTTTTTCATTGAGCTGCGTAATAATTCTGCACATCAATAATTGCCTAATAATTGCGCACACATATATATTCTTGTACAAAAGCCAAATCCTCACTTTCACTTCCTTAGATATTCACATTTGAAGTCTGTAAACATCTTGGATGAAGCAAGAGTACTGTTGCTGTTAAATAAAAGATCTAATCCTCAGAAATGCAAGTTGCCTAATAACTGTGCACACAGTGTAAATATTGTTTTATTTAGTGACTCACCAAATACCAGTAAAAAAAATGCTGTTAGAAGTGCAAATGAAGAATAAATGGGCTGGCAACATTATCAGGGAGCTCTGTTCATACGGACTTTGACTTATCGACTGTTTTTGTCTCCTGATGAAGACAACAGCAACTGCAGTAGCTCCAAAAACCCAAATGTTTTGTATCTCCATCCTCAAAGTAGAGTCTGATATTTTACAAGAATTACAGCTCATGCGCTCAACACCGTTCAATGGAAACACCTGCATATCACAGCTGCAGGTTGTCCAAATTTTACAAATACTGCTTTTATTTTTCAAAAAACTGTTATGGCGACACAGTTTATGCTGAACATCTTGTTCCATGGCAATAGGAATGCACGATATAATCGGCCTCCTATCAGTATCGGCCTATATCGGCCTTGAAACTGAGTTTCGGACTTCGGCCATCCCAACAATATTTAACCAATATTTAAATGATCAGGCTGCTGTTTTTAAGTCTAAAAAAAACACAAGAACTTCTTAAAAAAATTCTTTTTTTGACTTTAAAACTTCTCAGGAGTTTCTTTTAGGATGTTCTGAGTGAACAGTTAATACATGGTCGTTTGTATAAATAACCAAATATTAGGGCTGGGAAAAAATAAACTGAAATATCGCGATATTTTCATATGCAGATTTCATATTGATATTTGAAAAAGTGATATTGATCTATTTTACCTAAGAAAACTCATGAGATTTCATTATTTTCTTACGAAATCATGCGAGATTTTACGAAAACCCGCAAGATTTCATAACAGAATGACAAAATCTAGCGAGATTTCATTAGTAAAATAGATCGATACCGCGAGTTTAAATATCGATTTATCAGCATATGAAAATATTGCAATATTTCAGTGTATCAATATGTTTTCCCACTGCTACCAAATATCCCCTGTTTTTGTTTTTTTGTTGTTTTTTTTCCTCAGGGAGAAGAAAATCCAGGTGGTTCTAGGATATAACGCACATATCCTATTAGTTTTGTTTCAACAACTGTCATTAAGTTTGACTTAATGTTTTACTGTTTTATGTTATTTTATGTGTTTATCTTCTTCTGTGGTTTTATGTGTGTTCTATTTATGTGCTGTTTTATCTATTCTGTGCTCTTAATTTATTGTTGATTTTTGATTTTATCATTTCTATGTTCAGCACTTTGGTCAACTGAGGTTGTTTTTAAATGTGCTTTATAAATAAATTTGACTTGACTTGTAATACATAACACAAGTTGAGGTATTTTTCTACTTTTGCACAAGGAAAGAATATTACATCATTTATTTTTCAGCTTTAATATCGGTATCGATATCAGTTATCGGCAAATGAGTTTTCAAATATTGGCCAAAATTCCAATATCGTGCATCCCTACTTGGGAATGCAATGTTCTCTCTGTAACATCCATTTTCCTGTTTCAGTTTCCGTCTTCCACCCACACTGACCAACTTTTCCCAAACTGAACCCGAGCTATCCGGACAAAAACGTGCGCAGAGCACTCCTCACAGAATGCTGCTCCAATCCTAACATGCAAATCTCTTGCACGGCCTTATTTGAGCCAGCAAATATCACCCAGGGCTTTGGTTCCTCATGAACTGTGTTAGTGAAAGAGCCTTTGAACACGCTGTTGACAATTGCGCCCTAGATTTCCTTATGCAAACTCCCAGCGAAACCCTTGCTATCTGCTTGAAGAGAATCATTACTGCAAACAAATGACCTCAATCACTCTGAGATGAGAGATCGTATCTGCAAAAGAACTGCATTTGTTTCCAGATGCAATTACTGGGTAATAACTGTGTCTCTCTCATCAAGTAAATGCGACCAGAGGGTGAGTGGGTGTTCAAATTCACTGGGCTGGACCGGTCATCTTAAGTTCATCTGGAATCTTTTTATTGTACAGTGTATAACATGTATCATCATTATTATCATTCATCTGTGCAAATTGTGCACAGAACTACAAAACTCTACTTAAACTGCAGTACTTAAACTGACATAGCAAATATAGTGTTGCCTCTTTTAGACTGATCTGTGGTCATCCGTGTGTTCGAGCCGACTGGCGCACGGACCAGCAGTCTGAAACCGTATGTGGCATTCAGTGGGTTTTTAAAGTTTCGACAACGCCACCTTGGGGAATTACACCCCAAGGAAAATTCACCTTAAGAGGCACTCAAGTCCGTTTATACAAGAGGGAGACAGAGTTCCGTTTTAAGACATTTATTTTCCAAAATAAATGTTGGTTTAACACAAAAGGACTAAAAGCAAGCTAAACAAAAAGAAAATACAGCTGGACTTACTAGGTGGGGGACAGGCAAATACAAACGGAGGGGCGTCTCAGAATGAATAAAGAAAAATTAAATCACCCCACAACACAAACCATACACTCGGTGCCACCTCTTCCAAATTGTGTTGGTCGCATGCACACGGCAAAAGAGGAGACGCCACCACCAGCAAGCCTGTCCACCAGGTGGAGAAGCCCAGCTGCAACAGAAGAAAAGAAAAAGGTTAAAAACAATTCTTTTAAAAAAAGTATTTTAAAATAAAACCTTAAAACAAAAACTGTACTGTACAAGAATCCCAGCAAGATACAGTTGCCGAGCTTATGCACAACCCTGCCGCCTGTCAGACAGCGCCGAGGGTAAGGCTCTTTTTCAGCCTGCAAGTCTGTGTTCAGGGCAGAACAGCGATGAGAGGTGGCTTGTACGGCCTGGAGCTGGAGTCCCCGCTGGCTGTCTGTGCAGCAACAGCGCGCATCTGTCCCCTCCGCCCAGAGTAGGCAACCAGCCAAGGTCCTCTGTGCCACACAGGTAATTGCCTGGGTCCTCTGTATCTAAAGGGGTGCAGAGCTACATGAATGAGCTGACAAAAACAAACATCAGGGCAAGAGACTGAAGGACCTACCGATCAGAGGTGGGTTCAACCGAGTCGGAGGAAGCCCTCTTTCCCCAAACAGCAAATTAAGCGTGGAACTCTTAAATGTGGGAACCTGTTGCAGTATGTGTCGTTAAAACAACATATTGCTGTAAACAGCGTGCAAAATGCCAGAGAACATACCAAAGCCGCCAATTTCTGGGGATAAGCAGGAGATGGCAGTCAGTCTCGATCTCCAGCCTGAATGAGCAAGCACCGGTGCATACCAGGTGCAGATAATCAGCTGATTATATACGCGACTCTGCAAGCAGGCATTGGCCAATGCCTAGAGTCACACCTGAAACTAATTAACCACCTCACTACACGTATTTAGCATGTCTGTCAACACGACCTGTTTTGCATAATGTCTTGAGAAGTGGCCTAAAGACTGATTTAAACTTTTAGACAATAACCCATGCGTTGTTCTTGCTGAGCAGTGGGGGAGCTAGATTTTTGAGGGTGGGCAAGACTTCTTTTAGGGGTGTTTCAACTCACCAGGTGTCAATAATCTAGTTCAAACGCGCCACCAGGCCACCACGTCATGCGCTTCACTTCAGTCCAGTGAGTGGCGCTAATTAGGGCTGCCACAAACAATTAGTTTGATAATAATTAGTCATTGATTATTTTGGTGATTAATCAACAAATCGGATCATATGAAAATTGTATCATATTATCAGAACCGTTTTTCATTAAATCTAATGGAAAAACGTGTCTAAACTTTGACTGTTTGTGTGTTTATTTATGTCAATATGCAATTTAAGACAAGCAGAGAGGACAGGTTGAAGGGGACAAGCCAGCGGAAGGTACAGCGACAATTTTGAGAGGAAAAAAAAAGCTTAAAGACAATAAAGGATTAGTCGATTATGAAATTAGTCACCAACTATTTTGATAGTCGACAATTAGTCGATTAATCGTGACAGCCCTTGTGTGTTCATTTATGTCAATATACAATTCAAGAAAAGATGACCAGACAGAAAGGTGAACAAGGCAGTGGAAGGTACAGCGGCAATTTTGAGAGGAAAAACAAAACTTAAAGACAATAAACGCTTAGTCAATTAAGAAATTAGTGAAAGTTGTCAATAATCGACTAATTGTGGCAGCCCTTGCACTAATAGTCATTTGTGTTGTTTGACGTCCACCCAAAGGGTTTTGTACCTTCACAGTTTTCCGACAACTGCCTGATGGCGAGCTTGTGTAGCTGCTGAGCTAAAGACTGCAGCAAGAGCTGCTTATTGTGCTTTTGAAGCCATGTTGTTTCTCTTCTACACGTTTTCGAATGGGGACGGGGCTTCTACGTAGTATATTCCATCCTCTTCACGTGGGTGAAAAATGCAATCGTTCCCAGCCAGCAACTGTTTTTAGACCACCTCTGGAGGTTGGTCTGGGCAAAGCGCCACGGCTGTCGGTCACACTGAAGTTTTAACGTGAAGCACTTTACCCCCCGCTGTTTGTACCCGGGATATACTCCAGCCATGCCAAGTGTGACCGGTCCCTTAAAGTGGCAATGAAGGCCCAGGCACCTACGGCGCTACTACGGCCTATGCTCTGCATAGTTTAGGCATCCTCCCTGCCACTGCACGCTCAAGTCTTGCTGGGAGGGGGCGGGGCTACAACATCTCCACCAAAGACTGTAAAAAAATGAACATAGTATCCAATAGGGGATTATCACGCTTCCGTGTTCCGAACTTCCGGTTTTAAACAGTTAGACGGCCCACTTCCGGTCCAGTTCAATGTCCCTGCTTTACTTCGTAGATAACGTGAATAAACGCCAACCCTACTGAAATTTTCACGGATTCCAGACTGAAGTGATACTAAGGAGGAAGTGGATCAAAGCGATTCTCCAGAGTGAAGGGCCGAACTTTATAATAAAACAACGTAGCATGTTTGTTTGCAGCCGGTGGGGCACAACACCGGCATGCTAGCATTAGCCAGCTAGCGTTTACCGACGTGCTAAACTTTGTGCGTCTTAAAACACACATACATCTGAAAATCGGGTCTGTACCCCCCCCATTTCCAGTGGAACAACTGGGGACTGCCAAGAAAGGAGACGCTTTCAGATGCTTGTGTGTTTTCAGCCGCACAAAGTTAGGCACGTCATCAAGGTGGCTAATGCTAACCTGCTAACAGTAGTCCGCCAGCTACTACTCTGTTAAACTTTGTAAATCGGATAAACGCCAATGCCAAGTTTTCATTCCAGACTGAAGTGATGCTAAGGAAGAAGTGGATCAAAACGACCGATTCGCCGCAGTGGAGGACTGAACTTTATAATAAAACGACACACGTTTGTTTGTGGCCGGCAGACTATGCAGTCGTGTTAGCCTGTAAGCATTAGCCAGCTCGATAACGTGCCTAACTTTGTGCGGCTGAAAACACACAAGCATCTGAAAGCGTCTCCTTTCTTGGCAGTCCCCAGTTGTTCCACTGGAAACAGGGGGAGTACAGACCCGATTTTTAGATGTTTGTGTGTTTTAGGACACACAATGTTAAGCACGTCAGTAAACGCTAGCTGGCTAATGCTAGCATGCTGTGAAGTGCTGGTGTTGTGCCCCACCGGCCACAAAAAAACGTGTGTTTTATTATAAAGTTCGGCCCTTCACCGCGGCGAATCGATCGCTTTGATCCAGTATCACTTCGGTCCGGAATGAAAACTTAAATATGTTTGGAGTTTATCCGATTTAAACAGTATAACAGAGCAGGAACGGCTGTCGTTAACATGGCCCGGAAGAGGAAGTGTCCAAAACCCGGGAACTTCCGGTAAGCGTGATAATCCCCTATTGCGTCTGAAGAGGGGAAAGTGAAGCCAGTTGCGCATTTCCCACTGTCGCAATCTTGCCGTGTAGCATCTGTCGTCACTTCCGGAAAAAACTAAAATGGGCACAGACAGAGCCAAATAATTGACAGCCAAGCTAATGCTAACTGAGCTAATCCGAAATGAGCAGGAACGAACAAAGATAGATGGTTTAAAGGATAACTTTCTTTTTATTCAACCTGGACCTTTTTTCTAGGAGCATACGTGCATTTCCTCACCAGTAAAGTTTCTGCATCACTCTGAGTCCTTTTTAGGTATTATGAAGATATTACATTGAGTCGCCCTTCGGTGAACTTCCAGTATCAGGGCAGAGACGGGGCAGCCACTATATAAGATGTTATCTGCAGTAAAACTCCTTGATTTCATCAATGCTTTTAAGTAGAACGACGAACAAATGAGTGCTATTGTCCTGCGAGTTCAGAGTTTCACAAATTATGTTTTTGTTGTTGGTCTGGGTAGCGTGTTGCTCTTCTCCATTGTACTACAGAAGCGCACATCGTGAATGCGTACCCCCAAAAAGTGTGTAGAACACCGTCATAACTAATGAAAAGCTAAATCTGGACTCACGGGATAATAGTACTCGTTCTTTCTTTCATTCTTCTTAAAGTATTGGCAAAAATCAAGGAGTTTTACTGCAGATAATGTCTTATATAGTGGCTGCCCCGTATCTCCCAATTTTACCGGACGCAAACTGAAGGGCGACTTAACGTGATATCGTCCGAAGGACTCAAAGTGATGCAGAAACTCTACCGGTGAGTAAATGCACGGATATACTCCTACAAATAAGGTCCAGGTTGGGCAAAAAGGAACTTATCCTTTAAAGGTAAGACACGCTCAAACTTGCTGTTAACCAGCTAAAGACCGACGTTGTGCAACTCTGCTACAGGCTGAGGCCTTACTGGGAGCTAGCAGGGAGCTAACTATTAGTTTCTACGACTAAAATCGGCACCTGGTCTGCCGCCTGTCAATCAATATGACACGCCCCTAACACAGCATCTAATTGGATGAGTATTACAAAAATAAATAAATTTAAAAAATCACCACCCACAGTTGACATAAAGGTTAACTGATGTTTTGAACCAGGCTGTAAACATGTTTATTTCTGCTGTAAACTTGTTTATTAAACATGTTTATTTATGCTGTAAATATGTTTATTTTTGCTGTAAACATATTTATTACTGCTGTAAACATATTTATTACTGCTGTAGTCATGCTTATTACTGGTGTAAACATATTTATTACTGTTGTAAATATGTTTATTTCTGTTGTAAACATGTTCATTACTGCTGTAGATATGTTTATTTCTGCTGTTGACATATTTATTACTGATGTAAACATATTTATTTCTGCTGTAAACATATTTATTACTGCTGTAAACATATTTATTACTGCTGTAATCATGCTTATTACTGGTGTAAACATATTTATTACTGTTGTAAATATGTTTATTTCTGTTGTAAACATATTTATTACAGCTGTTAACATATTTATTACTGCTGTAAACATATTTATTACTGCTGTAAACATATTTATTACTGCTGTAATCATGCTTATTACTGGTGTAAACATATTTATTACTGTTGTAAATATGTTTATTTCTGTTGTAAACATATTTATTACTGATGTAAACATATTTATTACTGCTGTAAACATATTTATTACAGCTGTTAACATATTTATTACTGCTGTAAATATGTTTATTTCTAATTGAATGAGTATTACAAAAATAAATAAATAAATAAAAAATCACCACCCACAGTTGACATGAAGGTTAACTGATGTTTTGAACCAGGCTGTAAACATGTTAATTTCTGCTGTAATCTTGTTTATTAAAAATGTTTATTTATGCTGTAAATATCTTTATTTTTGCTGTAAACATATTTATTTCCTTGAATTTCATGTCATGTGTTTTCCTTTTTTAAAGTTATGACCATTTTTGTGCTTATGGCATCACATCGAAATTCGCTGCACTTCCATGAGCACGCCCTGCAGTGTAGAGAAATGGTTTTTATCAGAAGTCATCATCAACTTGTTTTCTGTCCTCTAACCAAGTTTGGACATGTTTGCTTCCAAAATGTCAGAGAAATGGGTGTTCGAGTCAAACAAATGGCTTCCTGGTAAGAGGGGGCGGGGCTATGACATAATCAAAATATTGTTTTGGTGCAGATGTCTAAGTTCATGGTGAAGCTATATCCCTTTAATTTTTCATGGCCAGAGATCAAACTTTAAGGCCCCGCCCTCACCACACGCTTTGTCCAATCAGCTTCGAGGTTAAAAGTGTGTCTGTATGTGTGTGTGTTGCAGGCAAAGCAATCATTTCCTCTGGCTGATCAGATTATTTGCTTTTCCAGGAGACTTTTAAAAACAAACTATGATTCATAGCAACAAAAATTTAAATTAGTGACCCGACCTGGATGAATTATTTATACCAAGTATGTGAATTAGTTATAGTGGCTCTGTTAGATCAACAGTCTCCTTTTTGAAAAACTTTTTTCTTTGTAATTATTTTTATCATTATTTAGATCCTCCTTTATTTTCAGTTCAGTTTTATTTTTTTTTTTATATTTGAACAAATAAATGATGCCAAAATAATTTAACATAATTTGTTGGAACTAAACGTCCCATCAGCGGGAATTATCCCAGCTAAAATCCAGAATGAGCAGAATTCAACAAAAGAAAAGTTTATTTACAAAGCAGAGTGTCACACAGACAGCGAGAGCATGGTCTGGGTGGGCTGTGGAAGCTCGAACCCTGAAATATTGGTTTCACCAGAGTGCAGAGAGCTGACATGTTATAACACAGTCCTAATTTGTCATATAAGGCAAGGATTACAACACGCCAGGGTCAAAGGGACACTTCCAGTAAGAACATTTCTGTTACAATATACACAAGCAAATAGTTCAACTCATACAGGAAAGGCATCTGTGATTAAACAAAATTTCTTTCCTTCATTTATTTAATCCAATAAAAAGTACACCGATAATGCAAATTATATAGTCGCCTTCTCTTTCTGACCATATAAGACCTGCAGTGTCATAGAGGGATCCATTATTACGTTTGTTTGTTTAAGGATCCCCATTAGTCTCTGCACATGTAGAGACTTTTCTTCCTGGGGTCTCGATTCAGTTAAAAATAGAATTAGCACAACATGACATTAGATACAAAAAAACACAGAGCAGTTGCAAAAATACTGAGGTTGCTTTAAAGCACTAATCATAACTAATACACTTAAAACAGATAATCAGATGGAGGCGACATATTCCAATATAAAATAGCTTGATACAGAAATGTTCTTCGAAGTACATTTGTTCTTGGCAAAGGCAGAACAGGCTGCAAGGTTTGTGTGAGGTCCAGATTCTATGGAAAAGTACACAGATCTACGTACATGCTAATCTGTCTTTGACTTTCATCCAGTCATGCATTTCACTGACGTTGTTTGAAAAGGGACGGCCCAGCGCTAGCCTGGCTGCCCTATTCGGGGCTATCTGGAGTTTGTCCAGGTCTTTTTTAGCAGCACTCGACCACATAGTAGAACAATAGTCCAGGGGACAAAAAGACTGCAATACAAGTTTTCTAGTTTCTGTCAACATGTAATGAACATTGCATCTAATTAATGACATATTTCTACTAGGGCTGTAACAGTACACAAAAATCACGGTTCGGTATGTACGCACACAAGTTTTTCTTTGGTACAGTAAATGAAAAAAACAAAACAAAACAAAAAATATATATATTTTTTTATCACTGTAACAAGTTAAATAAAATTTAACATCAAAGCTGTCTGTTTTTTTTTTTCTTTTTTGGCATATTGTTTGAATGAGAAAAAAATTACCATTAATAAAGAAAATGTTTTAAAATTAAATCCTGCTGTTTGTTTTTTTTTAGTCTTTAATGAAAAATAGAGAGAGAAAAAAAACATTGTTTTTAAATCTTAAGTGACACCATCTGAGATTTAAGAGCAGCATCTAACAGAAACCGCTCCTCTTTCATTTCACTCATCCTCATCACAAAAACATCACAGCTGTTTACTCTCCTGGTCAGATTTCCTAAATAATAATAATAATAATAATAAAAAAAGCATAAATAAGTAACATACTGCTGTTTTTACATTTGTTTGCACAGTCTGTTTTCTAGTCGTTCCAGAAACATTCAAACTTGTGTGGCGTTACTTTCGATGCGTTAGCATGTTGGAAGTGTTACTGCCTATCTACCAGTATAGATGGACGATATGGTCTAAAACAAACAGACTCTGGAACCCCCCCCCCCCCCCCCATCCTGACATCAGAAACACCAACAGCTTCATCCTTTTCAAACCAACACTGAAAACCAATCTGTTTAAAACTGCTTATAATCTATAACATTTTCTCATATTCCTGTTGTTTTCTAACTTGTTGTTCTGTTTATCTTAAAGGTACAGTGTGTAAGAAAAAAAAAACAAAGGTTAATGGCAGAGAAATTGAATATATTCAAAACTGTGTTTCTATGTATGTGTAATCACTTCACTAGAACAGCTGTTTTGTGTTTATTTTGTTAGATTGAGTCATTTTCTATTTGCTGGGGGGCGCATAAATGGAGGCTGCCATTTTTGTGGTGCCATTTTTACCATAGTGTCCTTAGATGGACAAAACAATATGAGAGAAATGAACCCTCTCAACTTTAAAACTGCTGCACCAGCTTTGTTTAATGGGAGTTAGAGCACTGTTTGGGATCAAGTAATACCTTAAAGTGGAAATGAAACAGTCAACCAACCTAACTTTATTTACTAGACTGAGTCCTGGTCTTATCAATAATTATATACCAAGCGTGAAAAATATAAGCATATAAAAGAAAAACGTTTCAAAGTTTTATGTTTTTAGGACAAGTACTCTGATGTCATCGGGTTGGTTTGGGCTCCGACTCTGCATTAAATCAACAGGAATAACCAGCTACGCTGCACTATAATTAACAAGCTGGAACATGTTTTAGAAGATTAATATAATGGAGAGCGAAGCTAGGAGGCCGGTCCAGCATCCAGATCCTGTTGCCGATGCTTTCCAGTCATTACACCGTGTGACTGAGGACAGAGGACGTGAAGCCTGTGCTGGTGTCAGGAGGGTCTGCGGTTCAGCGATGCTGGAGGCTGTCTGCTGTCAGGAGGTCAACATCCCAGAAGGAGATCCGAGTGGAGACACGGGAGCGTCTGGGAAAACAGCAAGTAGGCTAACTAAGCTAACAGTAGGCTGATGTGACAGTGTGGGGTCCTGTCACTGTGCCTCCGATTGATCATGCGCCCTGGTTACTTGGCCACAGGGATGTCCCTTTGGCTGAATGGTTAGTGCGCATGACTCTCACCTGGAAGTATGGGGATCAAATCCTGCCTAAGCCCTCCGTTGCATACCTAGCCACACTAAGTAAGCTAACAGTAGTAACTGATGGTTTAATGTAAAATGAAATAAATGCTATAGCAAGACAGTGATATGATGGAAAAGATGCAAAGCATCCAGGCTGCAGGATGAAGAGGGAGAGCACGGTGTTAAGTAGAACCGGACCTGATGTGGAAAACAGGGTGTCCCAGTTAGAAAGTATTTATGATGTCATTTCAGATCAACCTGCTCCAGAGATGTTCTGCTCATCATCAGGCAGTGGGGAGGATTTATAAGTACAGGGAGTGCAGAATTAATAGGCAAATGAGTATTTTGACCACATCATCCTCTTTATGTATGTTGTCTTACTCCAAGTAGTATAGGCCGAAAGCCTACGACTAAGCATATCAGGTGATGTGCATCTCTGTAATGTGGTCTAATGACATCAACACCCTATATCAGGTGTATTAGGCAAACATAGCTATTAGGCAACTTCCTTTCCTTTGGCAAAATTGGTCAGAAGAGGGACTTGACAGGCTCCGAAAAGTTGAAAATAGTGAGATATCTTGCAGAGGGATGCAGCACTCTTAAAGTTGCCAAGCTTCTGAAGCGTGATCATCCAACAATCAAGTGTTTCATTCAAAATAGTCAACAGGGTCCCAAGAAATGAGTGGAAAAACCAAGGTGCAAAATAACTGCCCATGATCTGAGAAAACTCAAGCGTGCAGCTGCCAAGATGCCACTTGCCAGCAGTTTTGCCATATTTCAGAGCTGCAACATCACTGGAGTGCCCAAAAGCACAAGGTGTGCAATACTCAGAGACATGGCCAACGTAAGAAAGGCTGAAAAACCACCACCACTGAACAAGACACACAAGCTGAAACGTCAAGACTGGGCCAAGAAATATCTCAGACTGATTTTTCTAAGGTTTTATGGACTGATGAAATGAGAGTGAGTCTTGATGGGCCAGATGGATGGGCCCGTGGCTGGATCGGTAAAGGACAGAGAGCTCCAGTCCCACTCAGACGCCAGCAAGGTGGAGGTGGGGTACTGGTATGGGCTGGTATCATCAAAGATGAGCTTGTGGGGCCTTTTCGGGTTGAGGATGGAGTCAGGCTCAACTCCCAGTCCTACTGCCAGTTTCTGGAAGACACCTTCTTCAAGCAGTGGTACAGGAAGAAGTCCGCATCCTTCAAGAAAAACATGATTTTCATGCAGGACAATGCTCCATCACACACATCCAAGTACTTCCACAGCGTGGCTGCAAGAAAGGGTCTAAAAGAATAAAAACTAATGACATGGCCTCCTTGTTCACCTGATCTGAACCCCATAGAGAACCTGTGTGCCCTTATCAAATGTGAGATTTACAAGGAGGGAAAACAGTCCCTGAACAGTGTCTGGGAGGCTGTGGTTGCTGCTGCACGCAATGTTGATGGTGAACAGATCAAAACACTGACAGGATCCATGGATGGCAGCTTTTGAGTGTCCTTGCAAAGAAAGGTGGCTATATTGGTCACTGATTTGTTTTTTGTTTTGTTTTTGAATGTCAGGAATGTATATTTGTAAATGTTGAGCTGTTATATTGGTTTTCTTGGTGAAAATAAATAATTGAAATGGATATATATTTGTTTATTGTTAAGTTGCCTAATAATTATGTTTGCCTAATACACCTGATATAGGGTGATGATGTCATTAGACCACAACCCTTCTCATTACAGAGACGCACATCACCTGATATGCTTAATTGGTAGTAGGCTCTCTTCCTATACAGCTTGGAGTAAGACAACATGCATAAAGAGGATGATGTGGTCAAAATACTCATTTGCCTAATAATTCTGCACTCCCTGTGTTGCCGTTTGACGTGTGTTTAATAAGCGGCTCAAAGAGGAATAGAGGCAGAGAGCTATGTACTGATGTCCGGTACAGTCTGATGCCGCAGACCCGCCGGTTTGTGGAACTGAGCTTATAGACGGTGATATTAAAACACTCAGAGCAGCTGCAGGCTTTCGTCTGCGGACTCCAAGTCTCCTGATCATTTTCCTAATTTTCTCTAGAAAACTCTCACCTCATGATCTTGAGTCGCCAGCATTGCAGGACTGGTTTCTGGTTCAGCTGAAGGTTGTGAACTGTCCCCTCTTCAGCCTAAACTTTGGAAAACTTGCTTTTAGACCAAGAGGATACAGTCGTGGTCCCCTTTTGTCTTTTCTTCTCCTTTGTCTCCATCATTCACACTGTTATCTTTCTAACTGCAGACCGGACCAGAGGACTCTCACTCAGGACCGCAGCACTAACCAACCCGGTGGCGTCAGAGCTTGAAGTACTGCAACATGGCGGCGCCCTTATCCTAAAACCATAAAACGTTGCTATGTTTTCCTTTTATATGCTTCCATTTTTCATGTTTGGTACATAATTATTGATTAGACCAGGACTCAATCTAGTAAATAAAGTTAGGTTGGTTGCCCGTTTCATTTCCACTTTAAAAGACATCAAAAGTAGTTACTCATAGTCCAGTCATAGCTACACCTGAGACCACTGGATCCACTCACAAATGAAAACATCTTTCTCTCTGGGAGAATTTGGGCCACTAAGTGCTTGGAATATGAAGCCATTTGCAATAAAACATCTTTTCTTTCAAATACCCATCTTTACCACTAGATGTCAGTAATTCTTACATACTGTACCTTTAACTTTTTATTGTGTTTTCTGTGTTTTATTGCTTTTATTGTTAAGTGTCCTTGGGTGTCTTGAAAGGCGCTGTCAAATAAAATGTATTATTATTATTATATAAAATGAACAGCGGGAAATCTGAGCTCGACTTCCTCCATAGTTGTTCAGTGTGTGTGTGTGTGTGTGTGTCGCAAACATATGACTTCACAAAACTTTGCTTTGACGACCCAGCTGACATTGAAGATGGCCTCAATAGCCCTCAATTGTATTATAAACAAACTAAATGGGGGTAGTGTGGTGTCGGCCCAGTGAGGGCTAAATAGATGTGATGTGAAATGGGCATTAGAAACTGGCTGGGGCAGTTCTTTGGGATGGCGCCTTCCTAGATGAATTTACATAAGAAAGGCCGAGGTAATTAGGCGTGACCAAACTGCGGGGAACTTACGCAAAATATCAGTGGCAGAAATGGTCTAGCGTTATATTTTTTATTTATTTTATTTTCATTAGCTAATAAAGATTTTGACATTCAAATATAAACTAGAATGCTGTTCTGTGTTAATAGTTCATAAATGAATGAAATGAAAATGAATGAAAAATACTTTATTCATCCCAGAAGGGAAATTCAGTATTGTAAAAGCTCACTTTTTTTTTTTTTTTTTTTTTTTTTAAATGTTGATCTAACTAAAAAAAAATAGTTTTTTTTGCTGGGGTGGCTAGCTTTTTGTTCGGCCACCACTTGGGGGCGCCATTGAGTGTACAGTTCAACACAAACACACATACCGTTACAGCACTAATTTCTACTCATTTTAGTTAGAATATTACTTATATCATCCATGACATAGTTTGATCTAAAGGAACACCTAACAATTTCATCTCAGTCACTATTAGTTGTGCAAAGAAATGTTTTACATCATGTTTAGCATTGAATATGCACTTTGTTTTGATAACAAGGAAGTCCATCAGTTAGACTTGCGCTGATCACACCAACATCTCTCCACGTGGTCTCCAGATCTCCTGAACAAGGCTCTCCAGCTGCAACCGATTCATCTTTCCTCTGTGTACCATATAAATAAATGTGTTTTCATCAGAAAATCTTCATAAAATCTTAACTCACCGTTGCTCCTAATTGTTGTTGTTTTTTTTCTGCCATGACATCATATATATTGAAAAGAATGAGATGAGTGAGGAAATGTTCCCTTTCTAGTCTTATGTTACCTTGACGGTTGTTTTTAAGACAAACTAAACGCTGTTCACCAAATTTTTTTGCAATGATTAAGAATCCATCGTGTGTAAATATCTTCCTACACCACTGATGCATGTTTATACATATTCTATGGAAGGATTAGTTTCCTTCCAGTCATCTGCAAATGTTATCAGCTTCACTTAACAAAACCGTTTTCCTTCTCAGTCTGTGAAAAGCTGTGCTGAAGGTCTGATAAGACTGTTCATCTCCTGGAGTGTGTGTGGGGTGTGTGTGTGTGTGTGGGTGTCTGAGACTGCATTAGGCACACAAAAATCAACTGCACACTTGGCTGCTACAAACGCCAGTTTTTATGTCAAAGATGATTCAGTGAATGTTTAAAAGTTAACCTCACAATCAGTTCATAACAAAATCTTGTTGATTATTTGGGAGTTTTCATTGGGATGAATGTTTTGTCTGTTTGCATTGTAATTATTTGTCTTTAACCAGTTCATAAGCTCTGATTATAGTTACCTCTACTCATTTCAAGTACCGACAGCTGATGTAGCCAGGCGAGAAGATGGTGCTGAGCAGCAGAGCAGGTAAATGCAGGCTGAAGCCACAGCAAGCAGATTCCATCAAGTCAGAGGAGCAAATAAAAACATCATAAACAAGCAAAGCAGCGAGAATTTAATAATAAACACACAACCTGGTAATGAATGCAGAGATGGAGGAGAGATACTGGTGTATGATACGGGTGGAGAGATACTGGTGTATGATACGGGTGGAGAGATACTGGTGTATGATACTGGTGTATGATACGGGTGGAGAGATACTGATGTATGATACGAGTGAAGAGATACTGGTAAAGTGATACTGGTGTATGATACTAGTGGAGAGATACTGGTGTATGATACTGGTGTAAAGATACTGGTGTATGATACTAGTGGAGAGATACTGTGTATGATACAGGTGTGGAGATACTGGTGTATGATACTGGTGTAGAGATACTGATGTATGATACAGGTGTAGAGATACTGGTAAAATGATACTGGTGTTTGATGTTGGTGTAGAGATACCGATACTGGTGTAGAGATACTGGTGCATGATACGGGTGTAGAGATACTGGTAAAGTGATACTGGTGTACGATACTGGTGTAGAGATACTGGTGTATGATATGGGTGTAGAGATACTGGTAAAATGATACTGGTGTACGATACTGGTGTAGAGATACTGGTGTATGATATGGGTGTAGAGATACTGGTAAAATGATACTGGTGTACGATACTGGTGTAGAGATACTGGTGTATGATATGGGTGTAGAGATACTGGTAAAATGATACTGGTGTATGATACGGGTTTAGAGATACTGTGGGTGGGGGGTGGAATGATACTGGTGGAATTGATACTGGTGCAGAAATACTGGTGTAGAAATATTGGTGTAGTGATAGTTGTGTAGTGATACTGGTGTTGCTATACTGGTGTAAAGATAGTGGTGTAGTGATACTGGTGTGATACTGGTCATCATGCAGGTCTGTAAAACATTCTTTCTCCTCCTCCAGCAACCTGTCAATCATCTGAAGTGATGCTTGTATTGTCCAATCAGATTGCAGAGATGGGCAGCGCCACCCTCTCGCTCCACTCCTGCCTCTGAGGGAAAATGCTTTTAACAGATCACATCTTTCAAAAAACATCACAAGACTTTTATTTTCCATCTTCATCAACAACCTGACGTCAACAGCAGCATCTCTGGGGCAAATTTTCATTCGGTCAACATGCTGGATGTTTTAAAACTGGTTCTGGCCAGTGTGGGCAGATGATTGTGCTTTTGAACCCATTGTGAATCCTGTTCACTATTAAACGTTGCCTAGGAAACGTAGCAGCTGTTTGCAGAGCAGCTAATCCCAACACGATCAGATTTCATGATGAGGAGCCATAAATAAACATATAGACATTTCAGAGGGGGAGACGGTGAGGTGAGGACAGGGAAACACGGACATGGTTACGGCAGCATATTTATAGATCATGTTTGCTCAATACAAAGAGGACAGATAGATGTCAGAGATAATTAGACTTATAGAAAATATAAACAAGTCCACTGAACTGTGGCTCAGTGAGGCCGGACTGGTAATTGCCTCGGTTCATTTTACTCGCTCACATAGGTGAGAAATAGCAACAGTTTTGTCTCTCAGCAGGTTTATGACATTTATGTCATGTCTGTTAACACAACAGTCCCAGTTATGACTGTTAGCTTTGTGCCAGATACCACGATGGGTCAGACCAGGGTGACTTTCTGCCTGTGTCAGGAGTATTTCTGGCTCGTTGATCACATGTCAGATGGAAGACAAAAATCACACTGAAGCGAATGATGAAATGCTTTGACAGTACAGAGACTGCAGTAAAAATGCATTCCTTGGCTTATAAAAGGTGTAAAAAGTGCTGGCACCCCCACTCTAATGAGGCCTCTGCTGTTCTGCAAACTGTTGCTATGGAGCACAGCCAACACTGACAGGCATCCAGATTTCACTCTAAGTAGTGATCACAGTATTTCTGACTGGTTTTGGTTTTTTTTACTGAATGTAAATCTAAATAAATAAATATGTAAATAAACTGGTGGTTTCCTGTGGTGATAAATGTATTTTAAACTGCCTGCCCCCCCCCCCCAAAAAAGTCGATGACCCAAAAAAAGGTCCTACACTAATATTTTGTTGGACCGCCTTTAGCTTTGATTACGGCAGCATTCGCTGTGGCAATGTTTCCAGAAGCTTCTGCGATGTCACAAAATTTATTTTCATCCCGTGTTGCATTAATTTTTCCCCAAGGTCCTGAACCTGGACCCAATGATGATGATGGTAGAGTCTGACCCTAGTCCTGAACCTGGACCCAATGATGATGATGGTAGAGTCTGACCCTAGTCCTGAACCTGGACCTGATGATGATGGTAGAGTCTGACCCTAGACCTGAACCTGGACCCAATGATGATGATGGTAGAGTCTGACCCTAGTCCTGAACCTGGACCCAATGATGATGATGGTAGAGTCTGACCCTAGTCCTGAACCTGGACCTGATGATGATGGTAGAGTCTGACCCTAGACCTGAACCTGGACCCAATGATGATGATGGTAGAGTCTGACCCTAGTCCTGAACCTGGACCCGATGATGATGATGGTAGAGTCTGACCCTAGTCCTGAACCTGGACCCAATGATGATGATGGTAGAGTCTGACCCTAGTCCTGAACCTGGACCTGATGATGATGGTAGAGTCTGACCCTAGACCTGAACCTGGACCCAATGATGATGATGGTAGAGTCTGACCCTAGTCCTGAACCTGGACCCGATGATGATGATGGTAGAGTCTGACCCTAGACCTGAACCTGGACCCAATGATGATGATGGTAGAGTCTGACCCTAGTCCTGAACCTGGACCCGATGATGATGATGGTAGAGTCTGACCCTAGTCCTGAACCTGGACCCAATGATGATGATGTTAGAGTCTGACCCTAGTCCTGAACCTGGACCCGATGATGATGATGGTAGAGTCTGACCCTAGACCTGAACCTGGACCCAATGATGATGATGGTAGAGTCTGACCCTAGACCTGAACCTGGACCCGATGATGATGGTAGAGTCTGACCCTAGACCTGAACCTGGACCCAATGATGATGGTAGAGTCTGACCCTAGACCTGAACCTGGACCAGATGATGATGGTAGAGTCTGACCCTAGTCCTGAACCTGGACCTGATGATGATGATGGTAGAGTCTGACCCTAGACCTGAACCTGGACCCAATGATGATGATGGTAGAGTCTGACCCTAGACCTGAACCTGGACCTGATGATGATGGTAGAGTCTGACCCTAGACCTGAACCTGGACCCAATGATGATGGTAGAGTCTGACCCTAGACCTGAACCTGGACCCAATGATGATGATGGTAGAGTCTGACCCTAGACCTGAACCTGGACCCAATGATGATGATGGTAGAGTCTGACCCTAGTCCTGAACCTGGACCCGATGATGATGATGGTAGAGTCTGACCCTAGACCTGAACCTGGACCCAATGATGATGATGGTAGAGTCTGACCCTAGACCTGAACCTGGACCCAATGATGATGATGGTAGAGTCTGACCCTAGACCTGAACCTGGACCCAATGATGATGATGGTAGAGTCTGACCCTAGACCTGAACCTGGACCCGATGATGATGATGGTAGAGTCTGACCCTAGACCTGAGCCTGGACCAGATGATGATGGTAGAGTCTGACCCTAGACCTGAACCTGGACCCAATGATGATGATGGTAGAGTCTGACCCTAGACCTGAACCTAGACCTGATGATGATGGTAGAGTCTGACCCTAGACCTGAACCTGGACCCAATGATGATGATGGTAGAGTCTGACCCTAGACCTGAACCTGGACCCAATGATGATGGTAGAGTCTGACCCTAGACCTGAACCTGGACCCAATGATGATGATGGTAGAGTCTGACCCTAGACCTGAACCTGGACCCAATGATGATGATGGTAGAGTCTGACCCTAGACCTGAACCTGGACCCAATGATGATGATGGTAGAGTCTGACCCTAGACCTGAACCTGGACCCAATGATGATGATGGTAGAGTCTGACCCTAGACCTGAACCTGGACCCAATGATGATGATGGTAGAGTCTGACCCTAGACCTGAACCTGGACCCAATGATGATGGTAGAGTCTGACCCTAGTCCTGAACCTGGACCCAATGATGATGATGGTAGAGTCTGACCCTAGACCTGAACCTGGACCCAATGATGATGATGGTAGAGTCTGACCCTAGACCTGAACCTGGACCCAATGATGATGATGGTAGAGTCTGACCCTAGACCTGAACCTGGACCCGATGATGATGATGGTAGAGTCTGACCCTAGTCCTGAACCTGGACCTGATGATGATGGTAGAGTCTGACCCTAGTCCTGAACCTGGACCCAATGATGATGATGGTAGAGTCTGACCCTAGACCTGAACCTGGACCCAATGATGATGATGGTAGAGTCTGACCCTAGACCTGAACCTGGACCCAATGATGATGATGGTAGAGTCTGACCCTAGACCTGAACCTGGACCCAATGATGATGATGGTAGAGTCTGACCCTAGACCTGAACCTGGACCCGATGATGATGATGGTAGAGTCTGACCCTAGTCCTGAACCTGGACCCGATGATGATGATGGTAGAGTCTGACCCTAGACCTGAACCTGGACCCAATGATGATGATGGTAGAGTCTGACCCTAGACCTGAACCTGGACCCAATGATGATGATGGTAGAGTCTGACCCTAGTCCTGAACCTGGACCCAATGATGATGATGGTAGAGTCTGACCCTAGACCTGAACCTGGACCCAATGATGATGATGGTAGAGTCTGACCCTAGACCTGAACCTGGACCCAATGATGATGATGGTAGAGTCTGACCCTAGACCTGAACCTGGACCCAATGATGATGATGGTAGAGTCTGACCCTAGACCTGAACCTGGACCCGATGATGATGATGGTAGAGTCTGACCCTAGACCTGAACCTGGACCCGATGATGATGATGGTAGAGTCTGACCCTAGACCTGAACCTGGACCCAATGATGATGATGGTAGAGTCTGACCCTAGACCTGAACCTGGACCCAATGATGATGATGGTAGAGTCTGACCCTAGACCTGAACCTGGACCCAATGATGATGATGGTAGAGTCTGACCCTAGACCTGAACCTGGACCCAATGATGATGATGGTAGAGTCTGACCCTAGACCTGAACCTGGACCCAATGATGATGATGGTAGAGTCTGACCCTAGACCTGAACCTGGACCCAATGATGGTAGAGTCTGACCCTAGACCTGAACCTGGACCCAATGATGATGATGGTAGAGTCTGACCCTAGACCTGAACCTGGACCCGATGATGATGATGGTAGAGTCTGACCCTAGACCTGAGCCTGGACCCAATGATGATGATGTTAGAGTCTGACCCTAGACCTGAACCTGGACCCAATGATGATGATGGTAGAGTCTGACCCTAGACCTGAACCTGGACCCAATGATGATGATGGTAGAGTCTGACCCTAGACCTGAGCCTGGACCCAATGATGATGATGTTAGAGTCTGACCCTAGTCCTGAGCCTGGACCAGATGATGATGATGTTAGAGTCTGACCCTAGTCCTGAGCCTGGACCAGATGATGATGGTAGAGTCTGACCCTAGACCTGAACCTGGACCCAATGATGATGATGGTAGTCTGACCCTAGACCTGAACATGGACCCGATGATGATGGTAGTCTGACCCTAGACCTGAACCTGGACCCAATGATGATGATGGTAGAGTCTGACCCTAGACCTGAACCTGGACCCAATGATGATGATGGTAGAGTCTGACCCTAGACCTGAGCCTGGACCCAATGATGATGATGTTAGAGTCTGACCCTAGACCTGAACCTGGACCCGATGATGATGGTAGAGTCTGACCCTAGTCCTGAGCCTGGACCCAATGATGATGATGTTAGAGTCTGACCCTAGTCCTGAGCCTGGACCAGATGATGATGATGTTAGAGTCTGACCCTAGACCTGAACCTGGACCCAATGATGATGATGGTAGTCTGACCCTAGACCTGAACATGGACCAGATGATGATGGTAGAGTCTGACCACAGACCTGAACCTGGACCTGATGATGATGATGGTAGAGTCTGACCCTAGACCCGAACCTGGACCTGATGATGATGGTAGTCTGACCCTAGACCTGAACATGGACCTGATGATGATGGTAGAGTCTGACTCTGTGGTGGCCGATCCATGTTTTAAAATTACCTTCTTCTATTACTCCAGAGTCCAATCTTCATGCTCCCTTGCAAATCGTAGCCTTTTTTTCCCCCCAGTTAGCCTGATTAGTGGTTTTCTTAAAGGCACAGTATGTAAAAAATTAAAGGCCAATAGCAGAAAAATGATATATATATTTCAAAACTGTATTTTTACTTATGTGTAACAGCTGCATGAGAATAGCTGTCATATGTTTATTTTCTTAGAATGAGTTATTTATATCTACTTGCTGGGAGGTGCATTTATGGAAGCTGCCATATTTGTTCCACCATTTTTACTACGGTGTCCCTGAATGGACAAAATAATGTGTGTGAAGTGAGAACCCTCTGAACTTTAAAACTGCTGTACCAGCTTTGTTTAATGGGAGTTAAAGCACTTTTTGGGATCAGTAATGCCTTTAAAAAAAAAAAAAAAAAAAAAGTTACTCATAGTACATTCATGGCTACACCTGAGACCACTGGATCCACTCACAGATGAAAACATATTTTTGTCTGGGAGAATTTTGGCCACCAATGGCCACCATACATTCACAACAATGCTTGGAATATGAAGTCGTTTGAAAGAAAACATCTTTTCCTTCAAATACCCATCTTTACCACTAGATGTCAGTAATTCTTACATACTGTACTTTTAGGGCTACACAGATGTTCAGTCCCAATCCCTTGAATTCCCTTCGTATTGTGCGTGTGGAAATGCTCTTTGTTCCACTATTAAACATAGCCCTGAGTTCTACTGTTGTTTTTCATCAATTTGATCTCACCAAACGTTTAAGTGGCCGATCACGATAATTGAGGATTTTTTTCCGGACACATTTCTTCCTAGAAGACGATTTGTCCCCACAATCCTTCCAGTTTTTAATAATGCGTTGGACAGTTCTTAACCCAGTTTTAGTAGTTTCTGCATCTCCTTAGATGTTTTCTCTGCTTGATGCCAATGATTTGACCCTTCTGAGACAGACTAACTTCTTTTCCACGACCACGGATGTGTCTTTCCACACGGTTGTTTAGGAAATGAGAAGCAACTCATTGCACCAGTTGGGGTTAAATAACTTGTTGCAGCTGAAAAACAATCACCCATGCAGTAATTATCCAGTAACCATGTGTCTTTTGCTTACATGAAGTCAAATGGGAATGGCAGAGTTTGGGAAACCTGCAAATTAAAGCATTGGACCTTAATGAATCAAATGGATGGACTTTGTTGCCGATCCAGTCATTTCTTTAAAATATGTATGTATGTATGTATATATATATATACATATATATATATATATATATATATATATATCATACACAGCAATACAGTTACATTGATGTAGTCATTTCAATTCTATGTTTGCAATGCTGGTTACATCATCATGCAGAGCAGAGAGGGGTTATTTCTTTTTGCTGCTAATATACACTTCACAGTTGTGTGAAAAACTATTTGCCCACTTCTTGATTTCTTTTTTTTTTTTGCATGTTTGACACACTTAAATGTTTCAGATCAAACAAATTTAAATATTAGACAAAGATAACACAAGTAAACACAAAATGCAGTTTTTAAATGAAGATTTTTATTTTCTAAAAGGAAAAAATCCAAACTTAAATGACCCTGCGTAAAAAAGTGATTGCCCCCTAAACCTAATAACTGGTTGTTCCACCCTTAGCAGCAACAACTGCAATCAAGTGTTTGTGATAACTGGCAGTGAGTCTTCTACAGCGCTGTGGAGGAATTTTGTTCCACTCATCTTTGCAGAATTGTTGTAATTCAGCCACATTGGAGGCTTTTCCAGCATGAACCGCCTTTTTAAGGTCATGCCACAGAATCTCACTGGGATTCTCAGGACTTTGACTAGGCCACTCCAAAGTCTTCATGTTGTTGTTCTTAAGCCATTCAGAGGTGGACTTGCTGGTGTGTTCTGGATCATTGTCCTGCTGCAGAACCCAAGTGCGCTTCAGCTTGAGGTCAACAACAGATGGCCGGACATTCTCCTTCAGGATTTTTTGGTAGACAGCAGAATTCATGGTTCCATTTACCACAGCAAGTCTTCCAGGTCCTGAAGCTGCAAAACAGCCAGACCATCACTCTACCACCACCCTATTTTACTGCTGGTATGATGTTCCTTTTCTGAAATGCCATGTTACTTTTATACCAGATGTAATGGGACCTACACCTTCCAAAAAGTTCAACTTTTGTCTCTTCAGTCCACAGAGTATTTTTCTAAAAGTCTTGGGGATCATCAAGATACTTTCTGGCTAAACTGAGACGAGCCTTTATGTTCTTTTTGCTCGGCAGTGGTTTTGGTCTTGGAACTCTGCCATGCAGCCATTTTTGCCCCCCAGTCTCTTTCTGATGGTGGAGTCATGAACACTGACCTTAATTGGGGCAAGTGAGGCCTGCAGTTCTTGGATGTTGTTCTGGGGTCTTTTGTGACCTCTTGAATGGGTCATCGCTGTGCTCTTGGGGTCATTTTGGTCAGCCACTCCGGGGAAGGTTCACCACTGTTGCATGTTTTCACTTTTTTTAAAAACTTTATTCCGGACATAATCATAAAAATATAAAGGATAAAAGATGAATTGAATCAAAAAGTAAAAAGGATGAACAAATAAACAAAGCATTGAAAAGAGAGAAAAATAAAAATAAAGACAACACAAACAGCTTAATAGCATCAACAAAGTAGAAAGACAGAAAGATTTGTCTGCTTTTTTCCCCCTCTCTCTTCTCCCATTTCCCTCATATATCTCACCTAATTACCATTAACCATTTAGTCCGAAATGGATGGTTGTGGATAATGGCTCTCACTGTGGTTCTCTGGAGTCCCAAAGCTTTAGAAATGGCTTTGGAACCTTTTCCAGACTGATAGATCTCAATTACTTAGTTTCTCATTTTTTCCTGAATTTCTTTGGATCACAGCATGATGTCTAGCTTTTGAGGATCTTTTGATCTACTTAACTTTGTCAGGCAGGTCCTATTTAAGGGATTTCTTGATTGAGAACAGGTGTGGCAGTAATCAGGCCTGAGTGTGGCTAGAGAAATTGAACTCAGCTTTCCAAAGATGTGATAAACCACAGTTAATTTGTTTTAACAGAGAGGGCAATCACTTTTTCACACAGCACCATGTAAGTTTGGATCCCCCCCCCCCCCCCCCCCCCCCCCCTAATAAAGATCTTTATTAAAAAACTGCATTTTGTGTTTATTTGTGTTATCTTTGTGTCACATTTAAATTTGTTTGATGATCTGAAACATTTAACTGTGACAAAAAAAAAAAAAAAAATCAGAAAGGGAGCAAACACTTTTTCACACAACTGTATTTGTTAATAAATAATATTAAGTACATTTATATGTCAATTTGTTCCCCTTTAAAAAAAAAAGAATGAGAAAAAAGAAGGCTAAATGTATATGTCAAGCCTGATGCCTTCACTCACATGGCATGGTGTATGGCTCATTCATTCAACAGTCGTATGATATCGGGTATCAGCTGATACACTCAGCTCAGGTATCGTATCGGACTGGAAAGGAAAAAACTGGATTGGTGCATCTTTAATTTCAAGTTCACAGAGTTTATTTGTCAATATTACCAAATATCATTGGTGATTTGATGACATTCCTCTATCATTTAATACAAAAAGTTAGGGGGGTTTCATAATTCATTTTGAAAAAGAAGAAAAAAAAGCAAAGTATAAATTGGAATTTGCAGTTTCTGTGCTGTCTGATTTCTTAATTTCAAGTTTGCTCTTAAAATTTAACAACATAATACAAGTTTGAAATATTTCAGCATTTATTGTTCAAAAATGATTATTCAAACATGGCAAAGCTGTTTTTAAAACTATTTAAAGCATTGTAAACACTGATTTTTTTTCACTGTTTGATCTGAAATGTACCCTGAATTATAGAATCACCCCTAAATACATCCAACGGTAGTTCATGGCTGAGTCTTGGACATCATAAGCATCAACTTATCAGTCTGTCCTTAAAGACCCACAACATAATGTTCCCACCTTAAAATTATGCATGTCTGACTAATTTTAATGGCACACCAACTTTCAAGTTGTCACTGCCCAGCAGCGTCCCGAGGCTTAAAAACGACACTATGTAACTTTTGTACCCAGGACAGGGCCGTGATGTTGCAGCCGACTATTGGTTGTGCACCGCGCCGCTTACTAGCAAACACATATGAGCCGGACATGAACACAGCGGGTGTTTTGAACGCCCATCATGTCAGATTCGGTAAAGAAACGCAAGGAAACATTATCAGGGGAAGAGAGGAAAAGAAAGAGAGGAAGAGACAGAACAAGTCAAGATAAGACTTTTTACTGGCTGGAGTGAATCACAGTACAGGCACAATGCAAGATGGATGCTAGTTTAGCTGCCGATAGGAGGTGCGTCTCTGAGAAAACTGCTAAAAGTTCTGTTGTGGGCCTTTAAAGAAAACATTCAGAAATGTTCACCTCTAGCAGTTTTACAGAGCTTCCATCATTTTAGTTTGGCTAAAATCCTGCTTGTCATGTTAGCGTTTAGGTGTTGTGTTTTGGGACAGCTTGGCTTTACACTGGATTAGTATGTTGGTGCTTTAAACCATGTTGTATTTTCTAATCAGCTTTACATGCTGAAAAAAGTCAGAGAAACCATTAGGCATATTCAATTAGTTTCTAATGGTTCCAAATGGTTTCTTCTAATGGTTCCTTTTGTCGTTCCAATTCCCATTAGAATCCTAATGGTTATCCACAAGATTTTACAGCAGGGTTCAGACAGAAGCAGCTATCTTTGGACAGAGTTGGTGGTTTAGACATTATTATGGAAAAAGAGGTCATAAAAAAGTAGAAATGCTACTTGGAGATAGCATTTCAATTTAGCTTTCTGTCGTCTTTCAGGTGCACTGCAAGAGTTTACTTGCCACTTTTATGGTAGTGTAACATAAATGGTTTGCTTTCCCCTCTGATGGAGGCTTAAAAGTGTTGCTGCATTTTATGGAATGGAGAAAAATATGGTCATGGTGTAATCAGTTTTTTTTGCTGCTTCAGGCCTGAGAAGTTCGATGATTCGTCCGTTTATGGCAGACAAAGAATCTTCCTGTTTAAACCACCTGACCTAAATATGCTGGATATGTGTGGAAGAGGAGACTTAAACTTCTCACGGAAATCACGCCTCCAAAGTTATAAACCAGAGACTTCCAGCTGTTTCTGTCTCCTGACATCGTTAATGTAGAAAAACCAGCTCTTCACCAACAGCAGGTTGCAAGTTTTTAATTCATTAAATAATTCATTCATTCATTAAAAAACATTTTTCACAATTGTTATCAAATTATTCATGGCTGAATAATTATGTTTTCTGCTAACACTACCTTTTTTAGTTACACATCTAGTTTTTCTAGACACATCTGGCTACGACATACTTCTGCTTCACAATTTACTTTTCAAAAACAGACCTATTTCTTTATTTTTCTTTCACTAAAATGAAATTTAACCACTAAATACCACCAATAAAGAAATGTTGTGGTTGTTTCGTACAAATAATGCAACTTTGAGCCTTCTGTGTGCAACACAATGAAGAGATGTGGAATCAGCCTGTTAGCGAGAACGACATTTATAAAATATTTCCTTCGAACCTTTTGTTCCCACACAGCTGGGTTCTAACTCATCCAGACTAGACATGTGGATGATCTCACGCTGACAGCGCCGCTCGTCTGGTTCCGTCTGGCTTCTTCTGCTACAAACAACACAGTGCTTTGAAATAGATGTCCACCTGAAGGGACTGAGGTAATTGCAGAAATGATCCTCATTTCATCGTCATCTACACCAGTGGTTCCCAACCTGGGGTTCCTGACCTCCAAGGGGGTCCTAAAAGACCACGAATAGTTTGACAGAACAGATATCCTTTGTGCCTAACGTAAAAGCCATGTCCACTCAGAGATGAGTTGACTACTGGCGTTTTGGGAGCCTGAAAACACAAACTTTAAAAAAAATCTGGTCCCAAAGTGAATAATGGGGACCATCAAAATCTGCTATAAAGCCATAGTGAGCTACATCTTCAACATCTAATCAGTTTTCATCCATGTCCGGCGGTTTAGGAGGTCAAGGAGCTGGTGGAGCTACGGTAGTGGAGTAGTTCATGCCTACCTTTTCCTGCAGTGTTTTATTCATGAGACATGTCTGAGAAACACCACGATGCAGATGATTGGTTGATGGTTTTATCCCAGGACTCGGGTAGAATGCATGATGGTGTTGGCTGATGAAAGCACTCGTGTCCTCAAGCTCGTCTCAGTCTGCGCTGTCTGGTCTGGTACAAAGCCCTGCATCTAGACCACGACTGCCACAAACAATTATTTTGAAAATTGACGAATCACTGATTATTTTAGCAAGTAGTCGACTAATCGGATCATAAAAAAATTGTAGCATATTGACAGTACCAGTCAAAAGTTTGGACACTTTCTCATTGAACCCAATAGAATAAAATGTTTCCAAACTTTTGACTGGTTTATTTATGTCAAACCATTCAAGAAAAGCTGACCAGACAGAAAGGCAGCGGAAATTACAGTGGCAATTTTTGAAATGAAACTATTAGTCGATTATGAAATTAGTCGTCGACTGATTCGTCAGTTAATTGACTAATCATGGCAGCCCTAATCTGGACTCATAACCGGACAGAAGCTGCAGCTTTTTGGTTGTCGTGTGAAGGTGGCCTTTAAGGAAAATAGGTTGGGAACCACCGTTCTAAGCTAGAGCACGCTCTTTCTCCCTCTGTCACACATTGACTTGCACAAAAACCTTAATAATATCACAAAAATGCTGCTTTGCAAGGGTAGGTAGCGTAGTAGGGCTTACAGAGGAGCGCTATCTTCACGGCGGTACAGTACAGCCTCCCTAACAGCCCGGAGGTTGCCTGTTTAACATGTGGGTCCGTCGCTGCCTTCCACAGGTCGTGAATGTCCTCCACATGGCCGTGCGACGTTATCATCTGGTCATAGATGCACTGGTGGTAAGGCGCCTTGCCCTCCCCTGAGAAATACACGTGGTCCTGTGGTGACACCCCCATGGCGTTGGCACAGATGCCCATGAACACATCGTCTATGTAAAGAGATGCGTTCAGGGTCAGCGAGGCATGGTATATTTTGTCAGCGACGTCGCCAGAGACGACGTAGCTGGCCCCGGCTGTGTAGTCGGGGTAAGACATCCACTGGTACATCTCTAGGGGGACATAGTATTTGCTGTCCTTGCTGCGGATGGGCGGCGCCCCTCTGTGCACTCGACCAATCCAGAAGTCCGTGACGCCTTTGCTGCTCATGTCCTGCAGGTAGCTGACCAGGTTAGGCATGTGGACGAAGATGTCATCGTCGGCAGTCATGAAGAAGCGAGCGTGAGCGCAGCGACTGTGCATCCAGTGGAACTGCAGGATCAGCTTCAGGGTCAGGTTGTGAAAGGAGTCCAAGAAGTCCTTCTGGATCAAGTCACCATGAAGACGGTCTTCCTTGATGAGCTGCTTCTGGAAGTCCCTGTCACTGCCCTCGCTCCATGAAAACTCGCTCTTCTTAGCCTGAATTGCTCCCAAAGCGAACAGCACCTTGACTGTCACCCCCAGCGTGTTTCGGATGTAGGTCTCGTTACCCCAGGTGGCTCTGATAGCGTTTCTCCTCTCTATATTCTTTGGGAATGATTTGACGAAGAGGAGCAGGAGGACGTCCTTGTCGGCACATTTATTGGGGTGATCTAAAAGGTAGCTGAAGTTACTGAAACGTCTGGCTTGTTCGCGTGGAATGGTGAGGCTCCTGTTGATGTAGGTGAAGCTGTTGATCAGGTAGCGAAAGGAGTAGGACTTGACGTGGCTGACCACGCTGTGATCCAGCTGCTCCCAGCAAACCATCACCACTGACAGCACCAGGCAGGTGGTCATCAGCTGCACACACTGGCATTTTCGAATCCGGCGGAAATTCAGAAACATCCTGGAAATGGGTCAACCGTTAGCAGTGGTTCCTGTCTGGCTGGAGATGCAGGTGGAGCAGCTGGTTGGTTTTGTGTTTTTGGAGGAGGTAAGAAAACGGAGGTTGGGAGTGGTGTTGCAGTGCCTCAGAGCAGCACTGACTGGGACTTCCATCCTAGGCTTTCTGCATTCAGCTGAAGGCATACGCAGTGGTGGGAGTCACTGGGCCTGCGAGGAAACGTCCCTCACTGCAGAGATATTCTTGTGTTCGGAGTTGCACAGCAGTCTGAGACTCATCTTCCCACCAAAAAGCTCACCGTCCTGCAAGAAGAGAGCACATTCACATCTGTTAGAAGAGAATAGTTGAGCCAACTTACATTGATTATTTCAACTGAAAACAAGCAAGGGCGTGGCTTTGATTTAGACCTTGGTGGGAAATAGAGATGTAACGATATGGAAATTTCATATCACGGTTATTGTGCCCAAAATGATCACGGTTATCATTTTTATCGCGGTATTATAGAAATACCCCCTAGCATCTTTAAAAATATCCAAAATGGGTCTAAATGTCTACTTTGTCCTTTTAAAAGGGCGAAAAATCTCAAGAAACCTGTCCACGTAGGTGCCTTTGTTGCCCTCCGCCATGTTTTCATAAATTAAACATTGCAAAGCGTGACTGCTGCTGCTTTTTTAGCCAATAAGCAGCATCACTGGGAGTTTTTTAAAGTGCAGTAATCAGTCACGGTTTTAACGATAATTAAAATTTAAAAACGGTATTACTAATCGTTGGGAATTTTATCACGATTAACCATTTTACCGGTAATCGTTACATCCCTAGTGGGAAATAAAAGTTTCATAGACATTTCCATGCAGTATCATGTCTGTGAGGGTCTAGGACATCTGAACAAGCAGAAGTTTATAATATTTTGTTCACTGATTGATTTAGTTTCTTTTGTTTTTAGGCTAAACTGAACACAAGATTATTTTACCAGGTGATTTCTGTGACTTTATGAGTTGAAGACTGTTGGCAGGATGAGAAAGTAGTTTGTACAGCGTGATCAACAGAAATGTACTTTAATCACACAGAGGGAGAAATCCACAGCTTAAAATAATCAGCTAGATAAAAACTTGAAGGAAAAGATGACCATTAACAGATCTGCATCATCCTCATAGTTTTAATCATTTTGAAAAATAAATTGTTTGTCATGATTTTGACTAAGGCCGGGATGACGCATTGATGTAATACGTCAATGCAAAATCTATGTGTCATCGTTAATGAAGTCATAATGGTGGCTTCTTCCAAGGGAAGGTAGGAGTAGCACCTAGTTGCAGCTGCTACAAACAGCTGCTACAAACCACACTACATGACACGCCCACCACACCAATGAGAGCACGGTAAAATTCAATTCAATTTCAATTCAACTTTATTTGTATAGCGTCCATTCATGACAATGTCACCTCAGGGCGCTTAAACAGACAGAAAAGTTCAGGTCAGATTCATAATAGCCTAGTTAAGGAAACCAACAGATTGGATCGAATCTTGACTTGACCCGGTCCAATCCCCCATCCTGAGCAAGCACGGAGGGGTGGTGACAGTGGGAAGGAAAACACCCTTTTAACAGGGAGGAAAAACCTCCGGCAGAACCCGGCTCAGGTAGGGCGGCCATCTGCCTCGACCGGCTGGGGGGGAGAAGACAGAAAGGGAGACCAACAAACACTGCAACGTTATCCAGCCAGATCTGCTGAGAGAGGAGAACACAGTTAATGATGCAATACTGTCACAGGTTTCTACATGGAGAGACAGAGATGGTGGGAGAGGAAGAGCCCAGTGCATCATGGATGTCCCGCAGCAGTCTAAACCTATAGCAGCTTAACTAAGGGAAGGCTAGCCATCCCTAACTATAAGACTTATCAAAAAGGAAGGTTTTAAGCCTGATCTTAAAGGTAGAGAGGGTGTCTGCCTCCCGAAACCTGAAGTGGTAACTGATTCCATAATAGGGGGGCTTGATAGCCAAACGCTCTGCCTCCCATTCTACTCTTAGAGACCCTTGGAACTACCAAAAGGCCTGCAGTCTGAGAGCGAAGTGCCCTGCTTGGAATATATGGAACTATGAGATCTCTAATATATAATGGAGCTTGGTCATAGAGAGCTTTATATGTGAGAAGAAGGATTTTAAATTCTATCCTGGATTTAACAGGGAGCCAATGAAGAGAAGCTAGAACTGGAGAAATATGATCTCTCCTGCTGGTTCTAGTCAGAACCCTGGCTGCAGCATTCTGGATCAGCTGGAGACTTTTCAAGGCATATTTGGGGCAGCCCAATAATAAGGAATTACAATAATCCAATCTGGAAGTAACAAAAGCATGGACTAGTTTTTCTGCATCGTCCTGAGATAAGATGTTCCTAATTTTAGCAATATTACGTAGGTGAAAGAAGGCGGTTCTAGAAACCTGTTTTATATGGGAGTTGAAAGACAAATCCTGGTCAAAAATGACTCCAAGATTCTTCACTGTGGTGCTGGAAGCCAAATTAATGCCATCCAGATCAACTATAAAGCTAGATAATTTAGTCCTGAGTTTTTCGGGTCCAAAGACTATAACCTCGGTCTTGTCTGAATTTAGAAGCAGAAAGTTCAGGGTCATCCAGGTCTTTATGTCACCAAGACATCTTTGTAATCTAACAAACTGATTGGTTTCATCAGGCTTCATAGATAAGTATATCTGAGTGTCGTCTGCATAACAATGAAAATTTATGCCATGTTGTCTGATGATATTACCCAAAGGAAGCATATATAATGTGAAGAGAATTGGTCCGAGCACAGAACCCTGGGGAACTCCATGAGTTACTCTGGTGTGTGATGAAGACTCGTTGTTGACATTAACAAACTGAAATCTATCAGATAAGTATGACTTGAACCAATCTAATGCAGTTCCTCTAATTCCAATAACATGTTCAAGTCTCTGTAGCAGAATGTTGTGATCGATGGTGTCGAATGCAGCACTGAGATCTAACAGGACAAGTATGGACAGGAGTCCTTTATCTGAAGCCATGAGAAGATCGTTAGTAACCTTCACCAGTGCCGTCTCTGTGCTATGATGAGCTCTAAAACCAGACTGAAACTTTTCAAACAGATTATTTCTGCTCAGATGGGCACAAAGTTGAGCTGAAACTGTTTTCTCAAGAATTTTAGACATAAAGGGGAGGTTGGATATCGGTCTATAATTAGCTAATTCTCCTGAGTCAAGAGTAGGTTTTTTAAGTAAAGGTTTTATTACTGCAGTCTTAAAGGACTGAGGTACATATCCTGCCAATAGCGATGAATTAATTAGATCTAGTAGGTAAGTGTTAATCAAAGGAAAGACTTCCTTTAGCAACTTGGTTGGGATGGGATCCAGAATGCAGGTAGAAGGTTTGGATGCCACTATTAGTTTGGTTAACTCAGATATCTGTATAGGACAGAAATGATCCAGACATATTTCAGCATCTACAGATGTCTCTAAACCTGCAGGGGGTAAGAAGTCGTTAGTAGCTGGGAGGATGTCCTGGATTTTCTCTCTAATAGAAACAATTTTGTTTGTAAAGAAACTCATGAAATCGTCACAGCTGAGAGTCGCGGGAATGCATGGCTCAACAGCACTACGGCTCTTCGTCAGCCTGGCTACAGTGCTGAAAAGGAACCTGGGATTATTCCTATTTTCCTCTATCAATGATGAATAGTAAGCTGTTCTAGTCTTACGTAAGAATTTTTTATAAACAATTAGACTCTCTTTCCAGATTAAGCGAGACTCCTCTAAGCCAGATGCGCGCCATTTCCTCTCATAACGTCTAGATGTCTGTTTTAAAGCTCGTAGCTGGGAATTAAACCAAGGAGCTTCCTTCTTCTGACCGATGATCTTCTTTTTTAACGGAGCCACATTATCTAGTACTGTGCTTGTTGAAACTGCTATTTTATCAGCAAGCTGATCAATCTGAACTGGAGTAAAGCTTGAATAGATGCTTTCTGTGACGTTAACATCTGGCATTGTAGGAAATAGTGATGAAATAGATTCTTTAAGCTTGGTAACGGCACTATCTGATAAACATCTACTGTAATGGAATTTATTCTCAGCCATCGTGTAGTCAAGTAAAGTAAACTCAAAAGTTATTAAGAAGTGATCAGACAGAACAGGATTATGGGGAAAAACTTTCAGTTCCTCACTGTCAACACCATACGTCAGGACAAGATCCAGAGTATGATTATGAGAATGAGTGGGTTCGTGAACATTTTGTGAAAAACCGATTGAGTCTAGCATAGATTTAAAAGCAATATTTAAGCTGTCGTTGTTATCGTCAACATGAACATTAAGGTCGCCCAAAACGACAACTTTATCAGTATTCAACACTAAATCTGATAAAAAGTCTGAAAATTCAGTCAGAAACTCTGAGTAAGGTCCAGGTGGACGATACACTACAGCTAACAAAAGTGGTTTCTCTGATTTCCAGTTAGGATGAGAAAGGCTTAGAATTAGATGTTCAAAGGAATTATGACTAATCGTAGGTCTGGGATTAATAAATAGCCCTGATTGAAAGATAGCAGCCACACCTCCTCCTCGGCCTGCGGCTCTAGGAACATGAAAATTTAAGTAATCGGGTGGAGTAGATTCATTAATAGTAACATGATCATCCTGCTGCAGCCAGGTTTCTGTGAGACAAAATAAATCAACATGATGATCGCCAATCAGATCATTAACTAACAGAGATTTTGAAGAAAGGGATCTGATATTTAATAATCCACATTTAATAGTTTTATTTTTCTGTTTTGTTATGTTTATTGTTTTAATTTTTATTAGGTTATTGTGATTTACCTTAGAGGTGTTTTTGGATTTTATTCTAAGGGCCCGGGGGACAGACACAGTCACTATGGGGGTGTGGGAGGGCGGCAGGTGGGAAACTGCAGAGAGGTGTGTAAGACTACAACTCTGCGTCCTGGTCTCAACCCTGGATTGTCAATGGTTTGACTGACTAACAAAATCGTCCAGATTCCTAGAAATGAGAGCTGCTCCGTCCAAAATCTACCCCTAACCACGATCTGCCCACTACACAACACAATATGCCCAACTTAACGACCAAAGACAGTAAAAAACAAAATTTAAAAAAATGGACGTAGTGTCTGGTCACGTCTGAAGAGGGAAAAGTGAAGCCAGTCGTGTTTTCACCGTTGCCATCGTGATGTGTCGCGTGTGTCATCACTGTAATACGGCTGCTGCCAGCAAACCGGACAATACTAAAATGGGCAAAGACAGCAAATGGTCAACAGCCAAGCTAATGCTAACCCGAAGTGAACAGGAACGAACAAAGATAGGCCGTTTAAAGGTAAGACACACTCAGACTTGCTGTTAACCAGCTAAAAACCGCCGCTGTGCAACTCTGCTACAGGCTGAGGCCTTCCTAGGAACAAGCTGGGAGCTAACTATTAGCCTCCATGGCTAAAATCAGCCGCTTGAGTGCTTTGAGTGTTCTGCAAGAAAAAGCCAGATATAACTCTATATCCATCATTATTATTATCATCATCACCTGGTCTTCCACCTGCCAATCAAAAGGACACACCCTTAATTATGTGTAATTTTAAGATTAAATAACATCTAAACGGATGAGTTATAAAAAAAATTCACCCCTTCACAGTAAGACATGAAGGCAAACTTGACCTATTAAACCTAAAATGATCATTTGAACCAGGCTGTAAACATGTTTACTTCTGCTGTGAAATTGGTCTTTTTAACATGGGAGTCTATGAGGATTTGCTCTGTTTTGGAGCCCCTAGTGGATGAAGAAACTTGACTTCCGGGCTTCACTTTTCTCCAGCGCAGTTTGCTCCTTGTTCGTGGCACCTCTGGTCTGTAAGCTGCAGCTGGGTACACTTGGAAGGTAGTGCTTCTTGAAGCAGCGGCTCTGGGCAGTGGTTGGCTATCAGCTCTTCACATGAACACCTGCAGAGCAGATGTCTGACACGCTCCCGGCAGAGTGGCGCTGGCCCCCGCTGTGAGTTTATGCGCCGCGGTCAGAATGGAACTGCAGGGCGGCTGGTGTACTGTCTAAATGTGTTACCTAGTCAAACGTGGTGCACATGGACCAGTTGTGAATGTGAAGCAGCCATAAGGCTGTATAGAAACCATAAACTTCATAAATAAGAAGTATTCTTTAGAGAATTGGGGTCACCATTGACTCTAGCAACCTACAATCTAAAAATCTGCTTTTTTCAGAGAAAAATTCCCATTCCTGCTCTCGACGGAGGCGGACGCTTTTTCTTCTGCTCCCTCCCTCTCCCATTTTTCCCTGCTGCTCTCCTGTCTGGTCGACTCTCTGAGTCTCTATCTGCATAACTTTCTGAATCTCAACAACAGCAACGGTGGATCTGGTCAACTGGTCTGTCAACGCTATTGATCAAATCTTTTCCACCCGAAGAGCGGGACGGAGTGACGCTCCTTGACCTGACGGTACGCACCCGGTGGGATATGTGATCGACTCCTGGGGAAAATGGAAGGTCATGTGTCTGTCAGTTTTGTCCGTTGAGGATGTTGAAGATCTGTACCCATTTGGATTTATGGTAGCTGGGTTTCTGCAGATTGGTGCGGGCATTTTCCTGGTCTATCGCAAAGTTGGAGAGCTGTCGGCAGCTACTGGCACGCTGCCTGACATTTGTGTGGGGATGAGTCGTGCTATCAACACTCAGACTCTGGCGTTGCACAAGCTCCATCGCAAGCTAGATGCCTTTCAGACCCAGCTTGGCATGCTGGCTGCGGTTCCAAACCTCGTCCACAAGGTGGGTACGTCTGTGGAGAAGCTGGCACGGCTCCTGGAAAACTGACCCCTGATTCGGCTGATTGATGCTGCCATGGAGACCTGCTGAAGGACTCAAGGCAGACACCACATCTGACCAGCCCCAAAACATCTTCTGCTATCTAGTCTGAGCCCTTGAGCAGCTTGTTTGTTTGGGAACACAGGCCCTCTCTCAAAATCTCCGAGAAAGTTTATGTGAATGGACTCTCAGCATCCCTCCCTGTTCCCCCTGCACATCTCTCATGGGACTGTGGACCACCTGGCCAGCACCCCCAAGGCCACTATAACATCTCTGAACAGAGACTGGGTGTGAACTCGGACTGGTTCACAGCCTCGCGTACACTCGTGCACGCATCCACTGACACACAAGATCACTGCGCACACTCCTGATGACTCAACGCCTTTGCTTCTTCTTCTTTTCCGCCCTTCTGGACAGACCAGGCGTCTTCGCTCTGCTGTTTGGAGGGAATCCCCTTCCCGCCTGCCCACCACATGTCTTTCATGTTGTGATTGCCTGAGTTTGTGCTTATCTGTATGGTGTCTTTTTTTTGTCTCCAAGTTTTTCACCTGTGTACATGGAGAGTTCGGAGACCTCTTTTTTTGTACCACCTACCCACCTTTCCTCATGTTGTCGTTTTCCATATCTGCAAAGGTGCGCCCTGCGAGGGGCTGCGTGGCCACAGTCTTCCTGATCCTGTCTTGTTTCTATGTTTTGTTTGTGTGTCTTGGACGGGTTGTACTGAAACATGAATTCCCCCTCGTGGATCAATAAAGTATCTTTGATTGATTGGAAATGCCAAATTATTTTTTTAAAAACACGGCATGAGTAACAATTTAGTTGTTTGGAAAATTAACATCAATTTCAGAGATTGATAGTCTAACGTGCGTTTAACAGTGACTGTTCTTATTTGCAGTGGTTCTCAACTTGAAGTAATTATGGTTTATCAATCAGAAATTGCTTTGCATTTTGTTTTTGGCTCCATCATGATTCAATTTGTGGTTAGTGCATTTTACTGAAGTACTTTTTATATTATGTTATAGAAATAGAGACACAAAATATAACTTGATTACTGTATATTTTTCGTTGAAGGAACATTACATTAGCTATTTATACAGATATTTCTTATTTCACATACACAAGTTATTATTCTTAGAGATTTAATGCTACCACATTACTTTTTACGGACGGACGGACGGATGGATGGACGGATGGATGGATGGATGGGTGGGTGGGTGGGTGGGTGGGTAGGTACTTTATTGATCCCCGTGGGGACATTCACATAGGCGGAGCTAGAGGGGGGCCAGGGGGGCACTGGACCCCCCTGACATTGGATTGGCCCCCCCAGGTGCCCCCCCAGATGACTGACATGTCACAGCACCCGGTCATTCCTGTACAGTAGTTTGCACTATGTAGTAGGTGGCGATGTACTCATCTTAATAGGGATGCACGATAAACATTTTTTAAAACTGATACTGATAACCGATCAATTTCAGCTCCTAAAGGCCGATACCGATAAAATTCCAACTTTATGGGTTAGTTTGTGTCTAAAATAAGACGGGGAAAGTGGTTTGGAAGCAGTCTGGGCCCTCCCGTGTGAAGCAGCAGCTTTCTTTCCCCAATCGCAATATCTCAGCGAGAAAAGCATAAAATGGGATTTTCAACTTCTGCATGTCCAATCTTTACAATTCCAACTTTACTGGGACATAAGTTATTGGGGTGAGTCGTCATGATATCTGACTTAACAGGATATTATTACGTCATTCCGATATCAGCCCGGTAATTATCGACCCGATAATTATTGTGTATCTTTACATGCAGCTGTCTGATGGACTTTATAGGCAGACCTGTATGGACAGCATTACTGAACTTGTAGACTACTGAAGATGAATGCATGGACAAATTTTTCTTAGTCCTGCTGAGACATCAGTCCTGTGATGCTGAAATTCAGGTCTAAGTCCAGGACTAGTCCCAGATTTCTGTCTTGTTAGTTTTTAACTGGTAAACCAATGGTTGCAGCATTTTCTTCATAAAGCAGCACTTTTAAAGGAGAAAAACACTGAGCATCAAACATGCAATTAATCGCGAATGAAAATTTTAATCAGTGCCCATCACGAATATGATTGAAAGTACCGTTTCTGTGTTAGTTTTCAGTCTTACAGTGGACCCCCCTGAGATAGCCTTGGCCCCCCCGGCCCCCCCAACAATAAAAGTCTGGCTCCGCCACTGGACATTCATGTTCCAGTACAACCCATCCAAGACAAACAAACAGAACATATAAACACAAACAGGATCAGGCAGACAGAGGCCATGCAGCCACTCAAGGCACACATTTGCAGATATGGAAAACGACAACATGAGGACAGATGGGTAGGTGGGAAAAAAAGAGGTATCAGAACTCTACACCAACACAGGTAGAGAATTAGGATACAAAAAGATCTCATTTCTAGGAATCTGGATGATTTTATTAGTCAGTCAAACCATTGACAATCCAGAGTTGAGACCAGGAGGCAGAGTTGTAGTCTTACACACCTCTCTGCAGTTTCCCATCTGCCGCCCTCCCAAAACCCCATACTGACTGTGTCTGTCCCCTAGCCCTCAGAATAAAATCCAAAAACACCTCTAAGGTAAATCACAACAACCTCATAAAAATTAAAACAATAAACGTAACAAAACAGAAAAATAAAACCATTAAATGTGGTTTATTAAATATCAGATCTCTTTCTTCTAAATCTCTGTTAGTTAATGATCTGATTGGCGATCATCATATTGATTTATTTTGTCTTACAGAAACCTGGCTGCCAGGTTGCCAAGGCTGCCAAGGAGGATTATGTTACTATTGAATCTACTCCACCAGATAACTTAAATTTTCATGTTCCTAGATCCGCAGGCTGAGGAGGAGGTGTGGCTGCTATCTTTAAATCAGGGCTATTTATTAATCCCAGACCTAAGATTAGTCACAATTCCTTTGAACACCTAATTCTAAGCCTTTCTCATCCTAACTGGAAATCAGAGAAACCGCTTTTGTTAGCTGTAGTGTATCGTCCACCTGGACCTTACTTAGAATTTCTGATTGAATTTTCAGACTTCTTATCAGATTTAGTGTTAAATACTGATAAAGTTGTCGTTTTGGGCGACCTTAATGTTCATGTTGACGATGACAATGACAGCTTAAATATTGCTTTTAAGTCTATGCTAGACTCAATCGGTTTTTCACAAAATGTTCACGGACCCACTCATTCTCATAATCATACTCTGGATCTTGTCCTGATGTATGGTATTGACAGTGAGGAACTGATAGTTTTCCCCCATAATCCTGTTCTGTCTGACCACTTCTTAATAACTTTTGAGTTTACTTTACTTGACTACACAATGGCTGAGAATAAATTCCATTACAGCAGAGGTTTATCAGATAGCGCTGTTACCAAGTTTAAAGAATCTATTTCACACTATAAAATAGCAGTTTCAACCCGCACAGTACTAGATAATGTGGCCCCGTTAAAAAAGATCATCTGTCAGAAGAAGGAAGCTCCCTGGTTAATTCCCAGCTACGAGCTTTAAAGACACACAACGTAACTTTTAGACCTTAAAAATCTGCGTTTCTGACTCGTTTTGATGTCACACCAACATTCATTATGCGCATTTTCGAGCCGTCACTGCCCAGAGGCGTCCCGGGGCTCAGAAACAGCACTATGTAAGATTCCCATCCGGGACGCGACCGTGACGTTGCAGCCGACTATTGGTTGAAGCACCGCGTCACTCACTAGCAACCGGATGTAAACCGGGGATCAACATCGCGGGTGTTTTGAATGCGCATGATGTCGAATTCGGTAAAGAAACGCAAGGAAACATCAACGGAGGAAGAGAGGAAAAGAAACAGAGGAAGGGACAGAACAAGAGTCAAGATAAGACTGTCTTTTACTGGCTGGAGTGAGCTTACAGTACAGGTACGAACAAGACGGTTGCTAGTTTAGCCGCTGATAGGGGGCGCGTCACTGAGAAAACTGCTGAAAGTTCCGTTGTGTGTCTTTAAAACAGACATCTAGACGTTATGAGAGGAAATGGCGCGCATCTGGCTTAGAGGAGTCTCGCTTAATCTGGAAAGAGAGTCTAATTGTTTATAAAAAATCCTTACGTAAGACTAGAACAGCTTACTATTCATCAGTGATAGAGGAAAATAGGAATAATCCCAGGTTCCTTTTCAGCACTGTAGCCAGGCTGACGAAGAGCCGTAGTGCTGTTAAAGCCATGCATCCCCCCGACTCTCAGCTGTGACGACTTCACGAGTTTCTTCACAAACAAAATTGTTTCTATTAGAGAGAAAATCCATGACATCCTTCCAGCTACTGACAACTTCTTACCCCCAGCAGGTTTAGAGACATCCGTAGATGCAGATTTTTGTCTGGATCATTCTGTCCTGTACAGATTTCTGAGTTAACCAAACTAATTGTGGCATCTAAACCTTCTACCTGCATTCTTGATCCCATCCCAACCAAGGTGTTAAAGGAAGTTTTTCTTTTGATTAACACTTATTTACTAGATCTGAACAATTCATCTCTATTGACAGGATATGTACCTCAGTCCTTTAAGACTGCAGTAACAAAACCTTTACTTAAAAAACCTACTCTTGACTCAGGAGAGTTAGCTAATTATAGACCGATATCCAACCTCCCCTTTATGTCTAAAATTCTTGAGAAAACAATTTCAGCTCAACTTTGTGCCCATCTGAGCAGAAATAATCTGTTTGAAAAGTTTCAGTCTGGTTTTAGAGCTCATCATAGCACAGAGACGGCACTGGTGAAGGTTACTAATGATCTTCTCATGGCTTCAGATAAAGGACTCCTGTCCATACTTGTCCTGTTAGATCTCAGTGCTGCATTCGACATCATTGATCACAACATTCTGCTACAGAGACTTGAACATGTTATTGGAATTAGAGGAACTGCATTAGATTGGTTCAAGTCATACTTATCTGATAGATTTCAGTTTGTTAATGTCAACGAGTCTTCATCACACACCACAGTAACTCATGGAGTTCCCCAGGGTTCTGTGCTTGGACCAATTCTCTTCACATTATATATGCTTCCTTTGGGTAATATCATCAGACGACATGGCATAAACTTTCATTGTTATGCAGACGACACTCAGATACTTATCTATGAAGCCTGATGAAACCAATCAGTTTGTTAGATCACAAAAGTGTCTTAGTGACATAAAGACCTGGATGACCCTGAACTTTCAAGAGGGACCCAACTGCAGTCACGGTATGTCTCCATATATCCAATCCATGCCGGAAGTCCCAATCGGAAGTTTCTTTTTCATGTAACTTACTAAAATCTAACCCTAACCCTGACCCTTCTCCTAACCCTAACCACCCGACTAGACCATACGCATCTGTTTGCAAGCCGCAGATAGTTAGTCTTGGCAGTATTTAACTAACTTCCGTGTGAGACTTCCTGTATGGATTGGATGTATGGCGGCACCGTTGTCTGTCATTGTAACTGCAGTTAGGTACTCTTGGAACTTTCTGCTTCTAAATTCAGACAAGATCGAGGTTATAGTCTTTGGACCCGAAAAACTCAGGACTAAATTATCTAGCCTTATAATTGATCTGGATAGCATTAATTTGGCTTCCAGCACTACAGTGAAGAATCTTGGAGTCATTTTTGACCAGGATTTGTCTTTTAACTCCCATAACAACTCCTATAAGACAGGTTTCTAAAACCGCCTTCTTCCACCAACGTAATATTGCTAAAATTAGGAACATCCTCTCTCAGGACGATGCAGAAAAACTAGTCCATGCTTTTGTTACTACCAGATTGGATTACTGTAATTCATTATTATTGGGCTGCCCCAAATATGCCTTGAAAAGTCTCCAGCTGATCCAGAATGCTGCAGCTAGGGTTCTGACTAGAACCAGCAGGAGAGATCATATTTCTCCAGTTCTAGCTTCTCTTCATTGGCTCCCTGTTAAATCCAGGATAGAATTTAAAATTCTTCTTCTCACATATAAAGCTCTCCATGACCAAGCTCCATTATATATTAGAGATCTCATAGTTCTATATATTCCAAACAGAGCACTTCGCTCTCAGACTGCAGGCCTTTTGGTGGTTCCAAGGGTCTCTAAGAGTAGAATGGGAGGCAGAGCGTTTGGCTATCAAGCCCCCCTATTGTGGAACCAGCTACCAATTCAGGTTCGGGAGGCAGACACCCTCTCTACCTTTAAGATTAGGCTTAAAACCTTCCTTTTTGATAAGTCTTATAGTTAGGGTTGGTTAGCCATCCCTTAGTTAAGCTGCTAGAGGTTTAAGCCCCGTTTCCACCAGCGGGTCTGGGTCGGGTCGGGCCGGATCGGTCCACGTTTTTTTGCGTCTCCACAGATAAAAACTGGGACGGGTACCCTTATATCCGACCCGACCCGGACTACTTTTTGGCACCCTTCGGTAGGGGTACTGATCTAACCGACCCGGACCAAAGAGGTGGAGCTAATACACAGCAATCAGCTGATTCATTGAAAAATCCGCCACTTCCCGCGTGACCCAGCGTAAAAACAAAGCCGGGGTGACTCCTTTCTGTTTCTGTCACGTGTGGCGCCGGTGTTTTTGGTTAAACGGCGTTACACGGCGATGATGTCACAAAATCACGTAGCAGCGCTGTCCAGCTAATTCTCCGCCTCCGGAATAAGAGTTGCTGTGGGGACACAGCGTGAAATCAACACATCCGTACCCAAACCCACCCGATCCGGCCTGGCCCGGCCCGACCTGACCCAGACCCGCGGGTGGAAACAAGGCTTTTGACTGCTGCAGGACGTTCATGATGCACTGGGCTCTTCCTTTCCCACCATCTCTGTCTCTCCATGTAGAAACCTGTGACAGTATTGCATCATTAACTGTGTTCTCCTCTCTCAGCAGATCTGGCTGGATAACGTTGCAGTGGTTGTTGGTCTCTCTTTCTGTCTTCTCCACCCCAGCCAGTCGAGGCAGATGGCCGCCGTACCTGAGCCGGGTTCTGCCGGAGGTTTTTCCTCCCTGTTAAAAGGGTGTTTTCCTTCCCACTGTCGCCACCCCTCCGTGCTTGCTCAGGATGGGGGATTGGACCGGGTCAAACCAAGATTTGATCCAATCTGTTGGTTCCCTGAGCAAGGCTATTATGAATCTGACCTAAATTTTTCTGTCTGTTAAGCGCCCTGAGGTGACGTTGTCACGAATGGATGCTATACAAATAAAGTTAAAAGTTTAAAGTTGAATAAAAAAAACACACCTTACAAGAAAGCACATATTCAGACAATCACAACATCATATTGCGAGGCAGTGAATCAAGGAAGTGTTGTGGGTCTGTGTGTGTGTTATGTGTAAGCTGGCAGAGAGATCACCTCAGTTCAGTCATTAGATGGTATTTGTTTTAAAAAGCACAATTAAAAAGTTTTTTCGTATAAAGCAGATCCATATGCTGCTTTTTTGTCTTTCATATTAAGAAAAGATTGATATTGAATGATTCCTTTTTTAGTATACTGCATTTACATTTTGTTGGAGATAATCAATAGACTAGTTGATTAATCAAAAACATAATCCCCAGATTAATCCAGAAAAAAAAAAAAAATCGATAGGTGCAGCTCTAATTTTGACTGATAAAAATTGCTTCCAATGTTTGGAGGAATGTTCATTTTTACATGATTTTTATCCTGATTTTAATAGAAAAGATGTAAATATGATTCAGGAACGTGCAACAAACAGAAACATCTCTTGTAGTCTGTAGAACATGTGAAGCTCTGGTAAACACTTCAGTGCCACATGTTAGGACTCTGAATAGATTTTAATGATGTCGCAAGTCACAAGCTCACCATCATCATCATCATCAGCTCCTCTCTCTGACAGCAGCTCTGATTGTGTCACCTGACAAAATAATGCTGAGTCATGCAAAAGAAAGACGTGTTAGGCTCAGTGACTTATCATCATGACGAATGACTCAGTTGGAAAATCATCTTTATGACTTAAGCGTTTACACAACTCGCTCCAAAGCGCCTTCAGAGGCCTGGACTACGAAGCTGGATGTCTTATGGAGGAAACTTCAGGGTTAATCAGGGTTTCTGTAGCCTGGAACACCAGCCTGACTAACGCCATTTATGAGGCAATTCAGTCTGGATTCCCTTGGTTGGGGGCTGATTTCCAATTCAAGGCGAGAGGTGGGGCAAACAGGAACAAATTGAACCGAAGAGAACCAATCAGAGAAGCTCAGAAGTGACACAAACGTCTTTTTGTAAGAGAAAAACTCTCAGACCAGCAAGTTGTTGCAGTTTTAAGGACACGTGTAGCTCATTTTAGACATCCATGATTTATCTGTATTTCTGAACATGAGTGTTATAGGAAGGCTTCATGATTTTTTTTGTGCTGCTGAGCATGATTAAATTTTAAAACAATGATTTCGTGCACTGTTAAAAACTAGCATTAGTTTGTTAAAGTGGTAATAGTTAAAGAAAAAAAAAAAAAAGAAGAGGATCAGTCATATCTCACACTCTACTTTTCTGGTCAAAACTTGGAACAGCTTCTGACTACAGCTGAAAAGGAATTAAACACATTAAAAGACTGATTTAATGCAAATAAATTATCACTGAATGTAAACAAAACAAAATTAATTATTTTTGGCACTAGACAAGGTTATCATAGTTTTGAAATTTTCATCAGTTTTTTATTTTTATTTAGTTTTTCAGTTTGCTTTTTTTAAATTTCAGTTTAGTTTTAGTTAGTTCGACAAAGGATTTTTTTTATTTTACCCCCCCACACCATACCCCAAACAACCACACAGCTTTACCCCCGTCAACACCCTCCTTATTCACACCTTCCTCCCACCCCTCCCACACAGCCACCTAATCCCTGCACATCCGCCCCACTGGTACCCACGCCCCCCCTCTCCACACCCAGGCCCACACCCCCACCACGGCCCTGACAGACACACTCCCCCAACCCCACCAGCACCCCCGCCCATCCACCCTCCCACACACCACCCTCATTCACACACCTGCCCCGCATCCCCATCCCCTCACAGATCCACCCCCGCCCTGCACCCAAACCCCTCCAACCCCGATACACACAAACCCCACCCATGCACCCCTCCACCCACACTCGAACACACACATCTCCCATGCATCCTCACCCGCCAACTCACCCCCATACACTCCCACAGGCAACCATACACACATCCCCCTGCACTCACGCCCACATGCATCCACGCCCATGCTCCAGGCATACACCCACCCACAGACACCACAGAAGGGGACTGTAGGGCCACCAACCCTCCCCCATGCCACGAGCCCACCCCACCCAGCCCCCAAAGCAGGCGAGACGAACCCGCACGAGGTCATTCGTGTCGGTCAGTTCCACCCGACAAAGCAGCCGGGCAGGACAGGCACCCGGTGCGGAAAAGACCCGGCCACCCAGTCAGGGCCCCACCAGCGACCCATCCACCGCAGAACAGCCTCAACCGTTGACCCACATCCACTCCCATCGGGCTGGACACAGTCCTGCTTCCACGGCGAGGCAGCCCAGGTCCCACCTCCAAGCAACTGCCAGGAAGCCATAGCCATCAAGCACTTGCCAACATCCAACCCCCACATCGCCGAGGCCGCTCTCCTACACCAACGTTAAGTGATGGAGCTAATCACAGGGGACCAGAGGGAGTGGAATTCATCTAACTGGTTCTTAGAGGAGGCAGACATTGTTTCAAAACTGATATGGTCTACTAAGAAATTCCCAAACTGGCTGGTGCTCAGATTATTTTTGGATTTCCAGTTTAACAGGATAGTTTTCTTTGCAATACATAAGACAATAAGTATCATATGTGCATAGTTAGTTACCATCAACAAAGGAATTAGTAGTTTCAGTTTAGTTTTTATTTAGTTTTAGTTTTTCAGGTATTAAGAGAAAGCCTTGAAATATAGATATTGAAAAGGGTGGAAGAATGTGTGACACAAAATATGCATAATCAAATCCTTTTATTTTAATTCCTGAACCACAATTATTCAAATTATTTCTGAATGTAAATCCAACTTTTGTTTCAATGTTTTCACAGGCCCTTATCCAAACAGGCAAGCTATAAAATCAGCACACATACAGCTCTCACCACATATCTTCAGTGAAACCGTGAACTTTTAATGAGCGTCTCTGTGAGAACTTCGCAAATGAACTTTCAAATTAGTTGGATGTTTCCCTTTTAGTTGCATTCCACAAATGTTCCCATCAGTCTTCATCACAATACACTTATTCTTATCTATTAGTAGGTCATACTCAAAATACTCCCATATTGGGCTGTGGTGTTTTCGACCTGCTGCAACTTTAGCCATTTTTGTCTGCCAAACACCCTCTTCTAGTTCAGGCGCTGCAGATTATAGCCGCTATACTGCCACCCTCTGGAGGAAAAGTGGAAGAACAGCAGCTGCCGCGGGACAGGCACCTCGCGTTTAATCAGGGGTGAAAACGAAACAACGAAAACTAAGGAGAATTTATCTCCAATTTTAGTTTTAGGTAGTTTTGCATTGTTCTTTGTAGTTTCTATTTTGTTTTAGTTTTTTTCTTAATTTTCATTTTTATTTTATTTCAGTTAACTAAATTATTTTTTCACTGCGAGTTTTAGTTTTAGTCTTAGTTTTCGTTAACTATAATAACCCCGAGACAAAGTAAAAACTTGGCTACAATCAGGATAATTTAAATTGAAATTGAAAGAATGCATGAAAATAAATCTCTTGGAGTGATTGTTGATGAGAAGTTATGCTGGAAGCCCCATATAAGCAATGTGAAAACAAAAATGTCAAAAATCATAGCTACACTTTACAAAACAAAATATATTTTGGACAAAAAAAACAAACAAAAAAAACCCCACATTTTTTTACATTTTAATGTTCTCTGTTTCTTCCATATATGACTTATTGTAGAGATATGGGGTAATGCTTGCAAAACCAACACAATTCCCACCTTTAAATTACAAAAAAGAACTGTAAGAATTGTTACCCATTCAAATTACTGTATATGCAACCAACTGATATTTTGTTTATTTGTAAACTCTTAAATTTTATGATACAACTGAATTCAAATTAGCACAAATCATGTTTAAAGCACAAAATAATTGACTTTGCTGCTGTACTCAGAGGCTGTTTGAAGTCCAAGAGAGTCAATATGATTTAAGGGTGAAAAAAAAACAGTTTAAAAAAAAACTAAAACAAGAAAAGAACAAATGTAAAGCAGAGATGTGTTTCTGTTAGAGGTGTAAATTCATGGAAACTTCTGACAATGATCTAAACGGATGTAGCTCACTATCTTAATTTAAAATCATGTTTAAAAATAAACTATGAAAATACTGAATTCTTTAGCTACAGTTGCTCAGAAATTATACTATGAAACTTTCTCCTATGTATTTATCTATTATTTTGAGATGAAAGTTTTTTTTTGTTGTTGTTTTTCTTTATTTACTTGGCAGTCTATGCTGTAACTGAGTTTCTTGATGAAGATGTGTTTTGTGAAAAAGCGGTTGGCGTAATAAGCACTGGCTTCGGCCAACACCTTTTGGATTAGCCATATCTTATGTTCTTTTCTGCTCTTATGTATTTATTAATAATTTGGATGCTAATCAGAATCAGTATAAACAAACAAACAATATCTTGAAGAAGCTGTACGTGTCCAAAAAGTATATCACATTATGTGAATGGAAGGGCACCAGTAGTAGTAAAGTGTTGATGATTCATGCAATTGTGGCAGCTAAGTGATTTGTTGTGGTTTCTAGAAGCAATGCTAATGTTTTGTTTTCTTGTGTTAATGTACAATGGAATATGTCTACAGAGACAATTAATATTTCCAGTAAGATCCTGAAATAGAGGTTGGACAATGGCAACAACAGAAATGAGTTTTTGTGGCCAATAAATGACAAGCTGAGAGATCCTGTAAGAGCACCAGCCACATCTCCTGTGCAGTTATCGTATTTGTTTACCGCATATTTCCTGTCAGTGGATCACAGGTTCTGATAGCCACAACAGTTTCTGCGGGCTCGTCCAGTGGGTCCAGTGAAACAGACATCATGAACCTCATGCATCCCATTTACAGCAACTGATAGGGAGCCTTTTTCATCCTGTCCACTGGAGGAATTAAGTGTTGTCTACCAATTATTGTTGCATCTGATAAAGTGTGAAAACAGCGCTTTGCAGCAACAGCCATCCATTAACTACAAAAGAGGAAATAGCTTTAAGACTGTGGGACCAATTGCAAGGACAGGGGAACAGCCATGGCAGACTGAGAGGAAAAAAGCTTGGAGACAACTGTTCCAGACTGCCAAGTCATTAGGTCCAATGCCAGAAGTAGGGATGCACCGATCCGATCTTCAGATCGGGATCGGCTCCGATATAGAAAAAAACCCCGAGATTGGTAAAAATCGTGATTGGTAAAAATGAGCTGATCCATAGGTGTATTTCTATGCTGCCGCTTTGAGTGACGTCACGTGTTACCGACGCAGCATGTGGAGGCCGTTATGTTTGTTTACAAGGCCGGAGTTGCAGCTGCTAGCCGCTAGCCGCTAGCCGGCTGCTGGTGTCTCCTTCTGTCGCTGCTCAAACAGTCCTACGGCAGTTTGGTTTCCCACGTTTCACAGGTAAAAATCCGAAGGGTGCCGACATGTCGGGGGGAAAGAAGAAAATACTGTTAAATCTTTTTGGACATGACAAGTTTTATACTTTGGGTATCCAGTGCAGCATGTGGGAGAGACGTTTCCTTTTTTAAAAAATCCAATCCGCTGTTTGGAAATGACCTCCATGTTAAAACACTGATGAAGCGTTTGTTTATTAAGCTGTTTTTGTCATGGATCTTTCATTTCTATTTTCATAATAGTACCAAACCATTTTAAAAAGATGATTTGCTTTTGTGAATATGTCTACACAACAAGCTAGTGGGGATATTTTTTTTCTCAATTTCAGCTCCTTTATTAGGCCATTTATCTTAAATTGGATTTTGAATTTCGAATTGCACTGACTGAACCATTTTAAAGAAGTTCTGTTCCTGTTTAATTTTACATATGTGACTAAGGAGGTCAGGTTGTTGTTTTTCCCTTCAGTTTCAGCATTTTATTATTTTACATTTATTATCTGCACTGACTGAATCAGGGGAAGTTGCGTTATATTTTTTACACGTCAGAAAGCTTGTGAAGCTGCTTTAAGCTTGTTAAAGTTTATTTAAGATTGCTGTGTGTGTTGCATAGTTGTTAAATAAGTAATTTGGTACATTTATCTGTTTTTTAAAACCAGGTAAAAAAAAATTCAAAGCCAAGTCTGATGTTGCCTTGCACAAAAGAAAGATCCCAATCTGTTTCCACACAATGAGGTGTGCTGTCAAACAATACCATGCCGTTTTTTTCCTCCTTTTTCTGTATCGGTAGATACCAAAACATCAAATATCGGTATTGGATCGGTTCCCAAAAAAGGCGGATCGGTGCATCCCTAGCCAGAAGGGGAGCAGTTTCAACTTAAGTCAGCAGATGAAGATTATTTTGAGCACCTCACCAGTTCAATGTGCAGTAAGACTTTAACAGAGTCTGAGGTACGGCTCATTAGCTACAGTTGAAGGATTTTGTAGACGCTGACGCTGCTCTTCCACATGTATCTGTGTCAAACCAATCAGGTCATGATCTTCATTCTAATGAAGGTCAAGTTAAGGTTGATATATTAACTCTGCAGCGACCTTTGATAATGAAGGCTCTGGAGTTGGTGACATAAATGCAGACGAGGATATGAATATATCTTAGTAGTAATTCACCATTTCACTAGATTCATGCAGGCGTACCCCACAAGAAACAGCAGGAAAACAGCTGCTGCGTTAATGTTCAGCGACCAACGTCAATTCATGACCAACGTCGTGAATTTGAAAACAAATCATCCCAAACACTGCAGCAGATGTCTGGAGTATCCCACTCTCATACAACACCTTTTCATCCAAAAGGTAATCCAGCCAAGCAGATGAATCGCATCATCCTCCAGATGTGGCGTAGCTTGACTGAAACAGAAACTGCGGTGGAAGGACCACCTCCCGCGTGTTGTAAACTACACCAGACACGACCAACCAGCTACTCGCCCTTTTTCCTCCTCTGTGGCCATCACCTCCCCCTTCCAGCTGACTTGTTGTTCGGGTTTACTAGAGATAAAGAGTCAGACACCCCAAGAGGATACATGGAAAATGGGCTCAGCGAATGTCACAAGTGTACCGGATTGCCGTAAATAGCAAGTCCAGTGAAAAAGGTAAGGCAACTTTATGACAGGAAAGTAAAGGGAGTAGCCTTGCAACCAGGAGACCAAATTCTGGTCCGCAACCATAGTGAAAGTGGAGGCCCACGCAAGTTATGAACATTCTGGGGAAAAAACTTCCCCCATAGTCAAAAAATTGCTTGCAGACACATCATCATGCAGATACATCATCTGTCCAGAATCTGATAATCAAAATAAAACCAGGATGTTGTATCGTAACCTCCTTTCTTTGGCAATTTACATACCTGCCAATGAGATTTTGCACCATGCCAGGCTGTGCGAGGAAACAGACTCACAAACCAAGATAAAGAAAACACAGACACAGATATGGAAATGAATGATTGTGAAAATTCTGATTCAGATGACTGTCCTGCAGGGTACAGGCTTAGGGTACTAGCACAAAGAACAGATCAAAGTCATCTTACCCACCACAAACACTCTACCTTGACAGCTCCACCTCAAACCTCTGTCCAAACTGTCCAGGAATTCATTCCTGCCAGCAACCATCACCCTAAAGAACAAGACTAACTGACTTTTTGTTTATTTAAAAAAAAAAAAAAAAAGTGAGCTTTTACAATACTGAATTTCCCTTCGGGGATGAATAAAGTATTTTTCATTTCATTTCATTTCATTTCAAACAGTATGTCACAATATGTTAATTACCTGATTATAATGTGACACTATGACTCTGCAATACTGGAGCTTTTCACGATATTCAAATTTTTTGAGTTTTTGAATTTGAGGTTTTCTTAATCTGGAAATCCTAATTGGCAACATCGAAACAAATAAAAGATTGAAATATATTGATTTGCATATTTTTTTTCCCGGATATTCAAATTTTTCGGGTAGTACCTGTGTGTGTGTATGTATCTATATCTATATCTATAGATATAGATATATATAATGTATATCGTCAAATACTGTAAAGCAGGTAGGATTTCTAAAAATACTGTGATATGAAAAATTTGCCATTCCGCCCAGCCCTACTTGTGTCGTCACATTGAGGAATTAATATTCTAACAAAAATGCGCTGTCACAGGAAGCTGAGTCTAAAAAGAGCTGAATGTGAAATGGAAAGGAAAGGAGGGAGACAGATGAGGCTCTGCCCCAAACATCTGGAAGATCTCCCACTAACATCTGGAAGTAGGGCTGGACGATAATTCAATATCGATATATATCGATCGATAGAGGGTTTTTTGATAGAAAAAAAAGAGGGTCAATAAAAGTTCAATATAGAAACACAGTTTTCCTCTGTAGCCTATCAGGTAACATGATACTACAGTCACTCCTTCCCCCAAACCAATCACAAACACAGACCAGGCAAAGGCTGAACTGGAATTCAGTGTTATGCCCCTTTCAGACGTGTACTGGAAAGCGGTAATATTGCAAACTCTGTCCTTTATAACCCTGCATTCACACATGCGTACCAGTCTTTTACCTTGGAGATGTCTACATGTCACAAGAGTGGAAATGTTGCAGCACGTCTTTTAATTTCGGACCCTGGTCAGAACAGTAATGTGAGATTTCAACAGAAGGGTCCCAAAGAAGTAGTCCAACTCAGAGCAAGTATTCTATCACTCTTCCCAGTTCCCATCCCGAACTGGTGCAGATTCATTAGTGGAAATGAGGTTATGTTTCTAACCCAAACCTGACCTCCGCTAGGGTTGTTGTCACAATACTGAAATTTCAAACTCAATATCGATATCTTAAAAAATATTTGATACTCGATACCATTTTCGATACTACAGGGGATAAAAAAAAGAGAAATACTTAAAAGCATAAGAAATATTTGTATGAACTTGAAAATCTCTCATCTTTAAATGTGCAAATAAATGCAAAAAATATACCCAAATATAATGCAATTTGAGAATATTTTAAGGTTGTCTGAGGAGTTATTTTTTAAAATATGTAAAACACCCAAAAAAATCTAAAAGTAACAATCGTAAAAATATACAAACAGTTTTCTGAGGTAGTGCAAAAAAAAGAAACTGGTTTTGACTTTGTGCAAACTATAATAATAATAATTATTATTATTATAACAACAATGACGCCACTTTTAGTTTGAGGTAAACACAAAAAATAATTAGAACAATATTTTGAGGTATTGAACTATACAAGTAGACAGCAACCAGTTCTGAACAGGACAGCAGTACTCGTTTGTTCATTCGTCTAAAAAGTATTGGTGAAATGAAGGAGTTCTACTGCAGATAATGTTACATAGAGACCTGCTGCCTCCTTCACCCGCATTATACAACGCTCATACACAGACGGCGAGAAATGTGAATATCTTCCGAAGAAATTAGAGTGACACATAAATGTTACCGGTGAGTAAAGACACATATTTCTAGAAATAAGGTCCAGGTTGGGAAATGCGGACTGGCAGTGGCGCTAACCATCACTAATAATGTGTTTTTAAGTTACATAATAAACGGGAGCTTTAAGTAACAAACCTGTCTGAATTCATCATTAAGGCCAGGATGTCGGTCCTTAAGATGTTTCTCCAGGTTTGCTGTGCTGCTGGACTTCGTTGCGACCGCTTTGACGCACTGTTTGCACACAGGCCTGTCTACATCTTTCGCTTTTCCTTCCTCGTCTGCTGCATGTGAAACACTTCCAAACAAGACTTTTTCCTGTTTCATTTTCGAATAAGACTAGCTGGCCTGGACTTCCAGCAGCAGAAACATGCTGTCTGGCTCTCTGCCTGCCTGTTGGTCAGCTGCTGTTTACCTGGCCGGCTAAGCCTGTCGAGCGCACTACAGTATCGATACCATGGCAAATTAGTATCGTACCCAGATACAGCGTTTGAGTATCGATACTTTTCGGAGTATCAATATTTTCAACAACCCTACCCACCGCACAAGTTCCTCCCAGCGCAAAGCTGCTCCAATAATAATTCTACTCAGAAAATACCATCTTTTCTAAGTTTGTATTCAAGTGGTTATATTATTATTCATCAAACTTTAACACTTTGTTGGTCACCCACTGAGATACTTGGAAATTCAACATTTCCACCAAAGAGATGATGATACTGGAGGATATTGCAGGTCTTTACAAATTGGTTAATTTAACCTAAAAATGACAAAAGCTCTGCAGAAATAAATACTCAGTAGTAAAGGTTTCCTCTCATTTTATAGTGAATGCCATTCTCCGTGATGTATCAGGGACGTAGCCTGGATTTGCTGATTGATAGGGAGAATCATGTGGTTCTAGATGAGGAGGTATCTTGTCTGTCCTATGAAGTGACCAAATATGGGGCTTTACCCAATAAAAGATTAAAGATGCATTACATAACTTCCCAACCTTAGAACTTTGCATTTTTTACTCATTTTATGGCACAGTGACATTTCTTATGTTCATTTCTGCAGCCATCGCTGTCCAGCAGGATCCCGAGGCTGAAAACCACATCACAACTTTCACTTCCTGAACGGTTTAGCTGAGTTTAGCTTCACACAGCAAGTTACAGGCTAGAAAACAGCTATCAACACACTAGCTGCTTTCCACGTCCCCATGGCTAATTCACCGAACCCCAAAAGACATCAGAGGAGACAGAGCAAGGAGGAGGATGATGTTGCACTGCAGATAGGATGAGGATGACAGGCTGAACACCTTAAGATAAACTCCAGGCTGAACCCGTTTACATCAACTACAGGCTGAACCCCTTTAGATCAACAACAGGCACAATAAGTTTAGATCAACTACAGGCTGAACCCGTTTAGAAAAATTACAAGCACAACGCATTTAGATCAACTACAGGCTGAACACATTTAGATCAACTACAGGCTGAACACGTTTGGATCAACTACAGGCAGAACACTTTTAGATCAACTACGGGCTGAATGTTTAGATCAACTAAAGGCTGAACACGTTTAGATCAACTACAGGCTGAACATGTTTAGATCAACTACAGGCTGAACACATTTAGATCAACTACAGGCTGAATGTTTAGATCAACTACAGGCAGAACACGTTTAGATCAACTCCAGGCTGAATGTTTAGATCAACTACAGGCTGAACATGTTTAGATCAACTACAGGCTGAACACATTTAGATCAACTACAGGCTGAATGTTTAGATCAACTACAGGGAGAACACATTTAGATCAACTACAGGCTGAATGTTTAGATCAACTAAAGGCAGAACACGTTTAGATCAACTACAGGCTGAACACGTTTAGATCAACTACAGGCTGAACACGTTTAGATCAACTACAGGCAGAACACTTTTAGATCAACTACAGGCTGAATGTTTAGATCAACTAAAGGCTGAACACGTTTAGATCAACTACAGGCTGAACCCGTTTAGAAAAACTACAAGCACAACACATTTAGATCAACTACAGGCAGAACAGGTTTAGATCAACTACAGGCTGAACACGTTTAGATCAACTACAGGCTGAACATGTTTAGATCAACTACAGGCAGAACACGTTTAGATCAACTACAGGCTGAATGTTTAGATCAACTACAGGCAGAACACGTTTAGATCAACTACAGGCTGAACACGTTTAGATCAACTACAGGTTGAACACGTTTAGATCAACTACAGGCTGAACACATTTAGATCAACTACAGGCTGAACACGTTTAGATCAACTACAGGTTGAACACGTTTAGATCAACTACAGGCTGAACACGGTTAGATCAACTACAGGCTGAACACGTTTAGATCAACTACAGGTTGAACATGTTTAGATCAACTACAGGCTGAACACATTTAGATCAACTACAGGCTGAACCCGTTTAGAAAAACTCCTGGCTGAACACGGCTAGAACAACTACAGGCTAAACCTGTTTAAATCAACTACAGGCAGAACACATTTAGATCAACTACAGGCTGAATGTTTAGATCAACTAAAGGCAGAACACGTTTAGATCAACTACAGGCTGAACACGTTTAGATCAACTACAGGCTGAACACGTTTAGATCAACTACAGGCAGAACACTTTTAGATCAACTACAGGCTGAATGTTTAGATCAACTAAAGGCTGAACACGTTTAGATCAACTACAGGCTGAACCCGTTTAGAAAAACTACAAGCACAACACATTTAGATCAACTACAGGCAGAACAGGTTTAGATCAACTACAGGCTGAACACGTTTAGATCAACTACAGGCTGAATGTTTAGATCAACTACAGGCAGAACACGTTTAGATCAACTACAGGCTGAACACGTTTAGATCAACTACAGGTTGAACACGTTTAGATCAACTACAGGCTGAACACATTTAGATCAACTACAGGCTGAACACGTTTAGATCAACTACAGGTTGAACACGTTTAGATCAACTACAGGCAGAACACGGTTAGATCAACTACAGGCTGAACACGTTTAGATCAACTACAGGTTGAACATGTTTAGATCAACTACAGGCTGAACACATTTAGATCAACTACAGGCTGAATGTTTAGATCAACTACAGGCTGAACCCGTTTAGAAAAACTCCTGGCTGAACACGGCTAGAACAACTACAGGCTGAACCCGTTTAGATCAACTCCAGGCTAAATGTTTAGATCAACTACAGGCTGAATCCGTTTAGATCAACTACAGGCTGAATGTTTAGATCAACTACAGGCTGAATCCGTATAGATTAACTACAGGCTGAATGTTTAGATCAACTACCGGCTGAACACGGTTAGATCAAGTACAGGTTAAACATGTTTAGATCAACCACAGGCTGAACACGTTTAGAACAACTACAGGCTAAACCCGTTTAGATCAACTCCAGGCTGAATGTTTAGATCAACTACAGTCTGAATCCGTTTAGATCAACTACAGGCTGAATTTTTAGATCAACTACCGGCTGAACACGTTTAGATCAACTACAGGCTGAACACGTTTAGATCAACAACAGGCTGAACACGTTTAGATCAACTACAGGCTGAACACGTTTAGATCAACTACAGGCTGAACACGTTTAGAACAACTACAGGCTGAACACGTTTAGAACAACTACAGGCTGAACATGTTTAGACAAACTCCAGGCTGAACACAGCTGGAACAACTACAGGCTGAATGTTTAGATCAACTACCAGCTGAACACGTTTAGATCAACTACAGGCTAAATGTTTAGATCAACTACAGGCTGAATCTGTTTAGATCAACTACAGGCTGAATATGTTTAGATCAACTACAGGCTGAACACGTTTAGATCAACTACAGGCTGAACACGTTTAGAACAACTACAGGCTAAACCTGTTTAAATCAACAACAGGCTGAACACGTTTAGATCAACTACAGGCTGAACACGTTTAGATCAACCACAGGTTGAACATGTTTAGATCAACTACAGGCTAAATGTTTAGATCAACTACAGGCTGAATGTTTAGATCAACTACAGGCTGAACACGTTTAGATCAACTACAGGCTGAACACGTTTAGATCAACTACAGGCTGAACACGTTTAGATCAACTACAGGCTGAACACGTTTAGAACAACTACAGGCTAAACCTGTTTAAATCAACAACAGGCTGAACACGTTTAGATCAACTACAGGCTGAACACGTTTAGATCAACTACAGGCTGAACACGTTTAGATCAACTACAGGCTGAACACGTTTAGATCAACTACAGGCTGAACACGTTTAGATCAACTACAGGCTGAACACGTTTAGATCAACTCCAGGCTGAACACGTTTAGATCAACTCCAGGCTGAACATGTTTAGATCAACTCCAGGCTGAACACGTTTAGATCAACTCCAGGCTGAACACGTTTAGATCAACTCCAGGCTGAACACGTTTAGATCAACTCCAGGCTGAACACGTTTAGATCAACTCCAGGCTGAACACGTTTAGATCAACTACAGGCTGAACACGTTTAGATCAACAACCATAGGACCTTTGTTTGAAACACAGGAGAGGGAGTGATGCTTCCTTTCACATTCTAAAACAGTGGAAGTGAAAATGTTCCTCATGTCTTTTTCTTGTCAGGATCTGAGTCAGACTGAGCCAGCATAAGTGGAATATGTGTCACACTGACTACTTCCTTTGGTGCTGTGGCAGCTTTCCTGCAGCAATATCTATATCTAACAAACTTGTGAGAGGGAATCAGGTCTGAAACATGAGTTTTCTTTGGTCCCGCTGAACTCGGCAGTGATTTACACCCACTTGTAATAGAATAATAACGTTTGCTGAAAAGTCAAAGGTTAGCAGGTGGGGTGTGTGTGGGGGGTGTGGGGTGTGGGGGGGTTGACAATGAATGCAAAAGCTAACACAGCAAATGCTGTAATGCAAGCTGGTCCATAATGGAGGGGTTTAAGGTGCAGACCCAGTGAAAACGCTGAGAGTCATGGAAAGCGCCGGGACACAATGGATGGTGTCAGAACAGCTCGGCAGCACAATGCGGGACGAGAATAGCCTGCTTCCGTCTGGGCCTGAGCTAACACCAAGGGGGGATCATGATGGGCCGGGGCCGGGGACTCCCACCGCGACCCAGAGCTTTTTAAACATCACTGTGTGCCCTGAACCTAATGGGGTCACTGAGTCAGAATCGCTCCCGTCTGCCTGATAATGAGAAACTACTTTATCTCAGGTTCACACCAGCGCAGACCCCGTCATATCTCACCCACTCCTTTACAGCCTTCCTGCCATAAAGTATGTTACTGAAGCGTACAGTGCACTCAAACAGCAGCCATTATGGTGATAAGATACCTGCTGGACGTTGACCTTTACACTTGAGCTATGACAGAAAGGGATGAATGTAGGATGTGCTTTAACAAGTAAAAACTTCCTGGTCAATGCTTTCAGGTGCTGGATCTTTGCTGTTAAATAGTTTAAAGCAACCTTCAATTTTTGAAATAAGAACCCTAAAGAGAAAACTTGAAATAAAACTATGTAGAGGGCTGAATACCACTGGTGCTCAGTGAAAGTCAGTTGACTGAACTGCTAGTGTTTATGGAAAATTGGACCTTTAAGAAAAAGTAATCCCAGTTTGCAGGAAATAAACCAATAGTAAATGTTGTAGGGCGTTGTAGTCGGCTGAACTGACTAGTGATGGAGACACTGATGAACAAAAGTCATCGAAGCTGTGACTCAATCAACATGAATTTTTCAAAGAGAAATCCTGGATATGTGGCACTTTTCTGTCTTACCCTCTGGCTTGTTGACTGTACAGCTGTGTTCTGCTAACTCAGCCTCGTCTACAACCAGCCCAGTGAAAGTGAGACCACCCCAGAAACATAGTTTCCAAGCCACAGTTTGTATAAATAGATCTGAAGCACAGAGACCAGAAGCTGGAGAGGTGGGGTTGGGAGGGGGAGGTGGACTGGTGGTGGGGAGGGAAACGCCACACCATCACTAAAACGATCATTCCAACACTTACCGGCAAAAGGAAAAATGTGCACGCGCGTCCAGCTTCCTTCCCCTCCCTGTCGTCCTCTCAGCTGAACAGTTTGTCTTCTGCATCAAGTTTACTTTAACTTCTCATGAGAGGAAGAAAACGCTCGTCAGGTGGCAGAAATGCGTCCCGCGTGAACAGTCGCAGTCTGTGTGGAGGAAGAGTGTTGAGGTGTGAGAGTTTTTCTGATCCTTCCTCCAGCCGGAGTCTGTAGACTGTAGGTTGCTTGGAAATGAGTCAGTTGCCGTGGCTCTGCTCTCTCCACTCCCTCCCTCCCTCCCACTGCTGGCTGTGTAGGTAGTAGTAAAGCAGGGGGAGGACAGGATGAGGGGAAGGCCTGCCCTATGTCTCATCTTTGTGCTCTGCATAAACGACTCACTGTCTAATGATTATTTTACAAACAACCCATAAAAGGAGAGAAGGGATTATTAAAAATTTGCATTTCCTGGATTGTGTTTGGGGGGAGGGGGGGTGAATGCCAAGCAACATGACACACTGCAGTGCCACGGGACTGATCAGTCTGATCCGGTTTAACAGCATGAAGAGCTGCAATGCAAACGACATGGGTAAACTGTAACATGATGCCTGACCTGTTGTACTAACTACTGCAGGGTGTACACCTTGTTTTTTACTCCTAGATTTATTTTCATTACACTTTCTTCTCACAATAATATGCACAAAATACGTCTCAATAAAAGTTTATTTTACAAAAAGAAATAGACGAAGACATCTTATTTATAATTCTAACTCCAGAGAGGTTGGGACTCTGAATAAAATGTAGATACAATCAGATTAATTCAGTCCCAAAGATGGTTGTCTGGTCCAGTAATTAAAAATTTCCTCTTGTGGGACAATAAAGTTTATCTTATCTTATCTTATCTTATCTTATCTTATCTTATCACAGCCTGATTATCTGAAAAACTTTACCATAAAAAGTAAGTATTAAAAAAACTGCAAAAAAAGAATGTTTCTTAAAAAATTTATAGAAAACCCCGCACAGTGTTAGATGCCACCAAAAGTGTCTGTGTGGTGGCATCCAACACTACCTACCAGCAGGAAACTAAAACCAAACTTCGCACTTAACAGGTGTTTCACTAAAAGTGTATTTTTGGTGCCTGAAAATTGCATTTGCATGTGGACAAAAGGTGCAAACAAAAATACAATGTGGCCATAGCTGTGGAACGGTTAAATGTGACTTGAAATATTACAAGAACAAATCCCGATGACTTGCTGGGTCAGGCTTTCTGTTTGTCCTGTGAGGAGCAGAGCGCGAGCTAGCAGAGAAGTTAGCACGACGGCTCTGGTTTAAATATTTACATCTGAATTACCTCATTATTAGAGCGCTAAACAGAGAATTGCATTAGGGGAGAAGGAGTAGAGAGGGCAGCAGTGCTGTCTTGCTGGAGGAGGCAGATATGGATGTGACTGCGTTAGCACACAAAGAGTTCATTTGCAAAAACAGTTAACCGCCATTTAGAAAAAATGGAGTTAAATGCTTCTGCAAATAAATTCTTCTTTTAATTTTTGAATATTTTCATCAAATCACACTCACGTGAAGTAGAGGGTTTTAATGATGTTAAATGGAGATAGGAGGTTTGTACCCGACAGCGACGAAAAGCAGTTAAAGGGGAAGTTCTTTTTTTTTTTCAATCTGGACCTATTTTCTAGCATGAAATACGTTCATTTAGTCACCCAGACAGTTTTGGTGCAACTTGAATTCCTTCAGGAGATATTTAGATCCACTCCAGATCAGCGTACGTCCAATATAATGGAAGTGATGGGGCAACCGGTGACATCACTATTATGCGACACCATAACAAGTAAATGTTTGCAAATAAGAACGAATCACCACAAAAAAGCTGCTTCGAGCTCACAGGGGGGGTCCAACTAATGTTTGGTGACAAAACATTGAAATGAAGGAGTTTGTGGCAGATGATGCCTTATTTAGAGGCTGCCCGCATCACTTCCATTATATTGGACATACGCTGATCTGGAGTGGATCTAAATATCTCCTGAAGGAATTCAAGTTACACCAAAACTGTCTGGGTGAGTAAATGAACATATTTCATGCTAGAGATTGAAAAAAAAAAAAAAAACTTCCCCATGAACTCCGTTTTTTCTAAATGGTTGTTAACTGTTTTTGCAAATGAACTCTTCACATCATGACTGGGTTTCATTTGCTACACAGTTGAATGCTCACATACATCCGCTGGATAAAGTGGAAGATATTGTTTAAAGGCAGAGTCCGTAGTTCCTCCCCGTTTCTGTAAACACTATTCAAACTGAGAGCCCTTCCCTTTGGGCTAATGGCCGCCTCACTCTTCAGCTTCAAGACTCTCCTTCAGAGCTTGGAAGCTGATGAAAGCCAAACCAACATTAACCCTGGTTTTCCAATGTGCACTATCCAAAGCTCTTTTTACAGCAGAATACTTCCTTTTCTTCGCTGCATCCGCCGGTTTTTCCCCTGATAGTTTGAGTGACTATCAGGTCATGAGCCTAAACCCACACAGCGTCATGCCCTTAGCTCTGTCATTGGTTGGCGATATAAACAGAAATCTCCGTCCAGAAACGTTCTAAACACATCAAAAAAAGGGTGGGTAAAAATATTGATTAATCGATTCATCACAATACTTCCTTGTGGTCACATACAAAATAAATAAATGTTAAGTCGATTACTAATACATTAATGGTGTGTTTTGCTGTTAAAATCATAAGTTTTTCCACAAGAAGCGGCTGAGCAGATTATTTAATATCTCTCGTAGTGACGCTTTGCCATGGTAACTGGTTGTTGCCTCAGAACCTGCAGACTGTAGAAAATAGGTCATTCTGCTGAATAATAATCAGCCCTGATCAGAGGGAAGTGAGATGACTGCTTAATGTGATGTTACGTGATGCAAAGTTTTATTTCAGAGGGACTGACGGAGCCCAGTAAGCCCGCAGGCTGCTTTCACGGGGAAGCGCTGTCATGACAGCCGTTGTTATCTTCGGGATTTGGTCTCTTTCTTTCTGCTTGCAAGCCCTCCATTTACTTTCTTGCAGCAGTGGAACAACAGGTTACAGCAGCACTAAATCTAACTAACACAGAACGCAGACGCAGTCACAGACTTATCTATTCACTGCTGAGTTTATTCATGCAACATGGCGGCACTATCCCAGAATTCCCGAGTGATGACTAATTTCTTCCTTTCTCTAGAACAACTCAAACATGAAGTAACAGGTACTGGGCGGGAAAACGAGGCCACTTCATCATTTCCAGCAAAAAATTCTGAGGAAAATTAACTTGTAAGACAACTAGAAGGCACAATAATATCCTCATCCTGGATTGGAGTTTTTGATTAGTCTTTGCTACTTGGGATTGGTGTGAAGCAACTTCGCTTCCCTCCAAGCTGGAGCCTGGTTTAGAAAGGTTGCGAGGACATGTTGGTGAATGAAGCTGAAACATTAGCTCAAGTTGAAATGAGCTCAACTCAGCAGCAGATTCTGGCATGCTTTGACTCAGCTCTTTTTATCCCAATAAAAGGTTTAAAAGCCACTTTTCTCAACCTCACCATAAAATCCATGGTTGTTCTCTTTTTTATGACTAAACAAGGAAGCCTGAAGTAACCTCGATTGGTTTTCAGATTTAACAGAAAAGCCAAAACCAACGCAAATATTACACAGACCCAGACAGAAACAACAATGTTGGAACAGGTTTTACAGCAAAACCTGTGACCCATCAAGAAGGACAATACAACCCAGTAAGCCCAAACTTTAAAAAGTTTTTTTTTTTTTTTTTTATCTCTTCATTGTATTTAATCAGATGTCACAGATTTCGATGGGTAACAGGTTTTGCTATAACACCTGTTCACAAAGTATTTATTTGCTGTTCACTGTAATGACCAGAAATCTGTGTGTGTCTGTAACCGTCCACGGTTACGCCTGACTAGCGTACTTCTTCTAACGGACCAGCGGTTACCATGACAACAGCGTTCAACCACGGAAAATAACTCTTAATCTAGGTAAACACGGCTAATTGTTGACAGCCAGTACAGCTTAAAGCCAAACCATTAACATTAAAAAAACAGAGAACATAGATAAACATGACAATATTAACAGATTTGCCAGGCAGATAAGCATCATGTTAGCGTGCGGTGCCGACATGCTAACGGTAGCGCCGAGGCTAGCTTTACTTTAGTTTTACGATATGCATTAATAACACATAAAACGAGATGAATGTGAATAAATACAATGACAGATTGTTTGAAACATAAACATATAACAGCGTCAGAGTATGGATCTCACCTGTAGTGACAAGAAACCTGTGTGACCGTGTCGGTATGGCGCCGTCAACAGTTCTGCCTGACTGGCGTACTTCTTCTGACAGCGCCCGTCGCATCTGTTAGAAGACTGTACTGCCCCCTACTGGCGAAAAGTAGGACAACTCCAGTAGTAAGAAGTCCCCCAACAATATTTAAAGAAATAAATGAGGGAAGGCTATGATGAGATAAACAAAATTCGGCAGTGGAAACCATGTGCCACATAAACATTGGCTTGACAAACATCATTTTCTAGTAATCAAAAACAAGTTTGCCACGTACGCAATCATGTCCAGTTGTGGTTCTCAACCTTTGTTATGCTGCGGCCCAATTTTTTCCATACAAACTGGTCTGGGGCCCATTCACATCCTGTACCAGTTCAATCAATCTCACTCTGTGTTTAATTTAATTTAGTAAAACCAAATAAAAACTACTTGCACCTAACAGACCAAAGCTTGAAAAATAAGACATGATATACATGAATAACATGATAAAAAAATTTTTTTAAAAAAATGACATTATACTGGCACAAAGACATTTATATCATGTGTATATGAAATTATACAAACAGGTGCAATAATTCATGAAATAAAATCAGACTCCTACAAAAACAAATGTAAAAACTTGAGTCGGGATTATAAACACAAAATCTACTAAATATAACATTTTATCACAGGAAAAAAGGGAGAATAGGAAAAAACTGATGGAATTAGACAAGACAGATATTTGATAAAATAAAATAGGGGCAGTCATAAAATACTTTCAAAATAACATTTTCAGATTCAATCATCTGAAAAGAGACTATGGTTTAATTTTTTTTTTAATTTCTTTTACAATTTTTTAAAAACGTTTTCTGCATTTGTATCTCTTTTTTCTCCCCTCTTTTCTTTCTTGGTTCGTTTTTTTGAAAATTTCACTATCTTTCCAACAAACGTTAGATTATTGGTTTCTATAGATGCAAGTCAATGGCGCTGATGGCTTCAGAGCTTCATGATGGCTAGCTTTAGCTTTAGCATTAGCGTTAGCTAGCATTCCATCCAGACCTCACAGCTCTACCTTGTTTTCTCTGTTTACTAAACTGTATTCAGTAAACTGGATTTCTCTTTCACATTATTCTAGCCTTTTAGGAGCGGTTTGGGAAAATTTTGTCTTCATCAGTTTGTTTTATAGCTACAACTTTTTCATCAAAACAATTAATTTTTCATCAATAATACATCCACAGAACATTAATGCTGCGTTCCATTTGAACTTGGAAGTCAGAAATTCCCAGTTCTGAATAGGAAGTTTCAACTGGAACGCATAGCCCTGAGTTCTACTGTTGTTTTTCTCCCATCTGATTTCACCAAACATTTCACCGATCACCATCATTCAGGATGTTTTTCCGACCACATTTCTTAATGGAAGACGATGGTTCCTTACTATCCTCCCGTTATTAATAACACGTTGGACAGTTCTTTACCCAGTTCTAGTAGTTTCTGCATCTCCTGAGATGTTTTCTCTGCTTGATGCCAATAATCAGACCCTTCCGGAACAGACTAGCATCTTTTCCATAGCCACAGGAAAAGGTCCATCCACATGGTTGGTGAAGAAATGAGAAGTTGTTAATTGCATCAGTTGAAAAATAACTTGTTGCAGCTGAAAGATAATCACCATGCAGGAATGATCCAAATAGGAGGCTGTGACCCTCTTAGCATAGTTAAGTCCAGAAGGTAGCTCTTCGGCTAGGCAGTGTGTATTTGGTTAATCAGTAAAGTCGCAGAGGTTGCAGAGGTGTCTGGGAAACCCAGTCCTCTGGGAACCACGTTGGCCCTTGAACAAGACTTAATCCCAAACACTGAAATATGGTAGCCCACTGCTCTCTAGGAAATAGAAACAGATGAAATGAAGGGCTGAATAACCCAATTGGGATTAATAAAGTTTTTAAAAAATTGTTAGATTGATTATGTGTGAGAGAGCCAGATTATATAAGACTATTCACTCCTTGACATTCAGGTTTATGAAATTTAGATTTGCATTTTGTTTGGTTAAAAAATAATCAGTAAAAATCAGTAAAATCAATCTTAATCAGTAAAAAGTGAAAAAAAGAGAAAACACATTTATTTAAACAACTAAATTCAAGTTTAGTAACCAAAAGACTGTTATTTTACTATGAATTTATTTATACAGATATGTAGTAGATATACATTCAGTTGTCCTCAAAATCATTCATGCCCTCTCATTAAATAAGGAAAAAGAAATTAAATATCAGTTGAATAAGTTGGAATTGAAAAAATTAACAATACATAAACATTTTCATTAAAATCACGACATTGATTTTGTATTGTGATTAAACAGAAATAATAAAGACAAACAAAAAAATAAAACATGTAAACAAGCTACATGGGGCTCCTGACCTAAAATTTTGTTGAGCAACACTTTGAGGCAATCACTGCAATCAGGTGTTTTCTGTTCAATAAGATTTCTACACCTGTTGACAGGTATTTTTGTCCGCAATATGTCTGGGACAATTTTGTTTCTTTTATTTTTAAGATTATTCTTTTCAACCACAATTCAAAAGCTACATTTTATTTCACTGAATTATAATTTACAGATTTTTATTTATTGTTACTTTTTAAATATTTTTATTATTCAAATTACTATTTTGAATTCAGCATTTTCTTTAACTGGATGGTATTAATAATTTGGAGGACGACTGTACATATAAAGCTTTAAGAGGTTGACTTAGAGTCAGAGGACCAGCGTTCAAGTTCCTGAACTGCCAACAAACTGAGTTAATATTTTACATCTTTGCTTTTGACATTAAAAAGCTGAAATAAAACTAAAGATCCCAGTAATGGCTTATTTCTATTACAGGATTTTACTGTAATTTTACTGATTTTTTTGTTTGTTTGTTTTTCTATTTTTTTCACAGCAATTCCTGCCCTTATCGTACTGTTTGATCATCTAATTATTATCATTGTTTAATTAAAATTTATTGATAATTATTTAGAAGTTATTTATTGTTATTTCAGAATGTTGTGGTATAGTTTGACTTTATGTGAAGCATTTCAGTCAACCCTGGTTGTTTATAAATGTACCATATAAATAAACGTAACCTTGACCTATTACCATTTTTTAAAGGTTTCATTTTTGTTGTAGTTTACAGTGTGCCGCAAACTCAGTAGCCAAACCGTGGCGATCTTTGTATGCCGGTGACAAAAACCCAATGATACCCTATAATACACGTGTTACTTGGCTGGAAGGTGTCATGTGGAGGCTGAGAGCTCTGCAACAGTTCTCAGACAAAACAGGATGAGATCAGTATCTGCTGTCTTTCTTCAACATGTAGCTTGACTGTGGTGCTGACGTCTGCAGTCCATGTAAGGTGGAAACTAATATGCTTATCGCTGAGAAAGATAATTATGAGAAGTACACCCTGCAGAATGCACTACAATACTGTCCTTTCTTGTTGTCGGTGACACACCTGTCGCCTGAAGTAGTTTTACTGGACTGGTGAGTTTTAGCTTGAAGAGCACGAAATAAAAAACAAAAACCTGCTACAACAGGCACCGGGGAAGACTTTACTGACTTGTTTGTACATGCTTAACATATTTAACACTCATTTGGTGTTAAAACAGGCATAAGTGATGTAGTTGAGAAATATTCATCCAGAATCAGTCTGTCTACTGTGTCTCTGGGTCTCCCTCCTCGATATTTCTGACCCACCAGCAGGTATATGTGGGGTTAAAAACTGGGCTGACAACCGGGTTGACCTCAGGGCCCAACTTGTCCAGTACATGCAGCCCTGGGGCCCATTCAAATATCAACACTGTAATAGCTAAATTGATCTCATTCTTTGTATTTGATAAACCAAATCCACTTACAGCTTAATGACTAAAACCTATCTAAATACATGAGATGATCCAATGAGATCATCACAAAGACTTCTTTTAGAACTGTCCAAGTGTTGCCACTCAGCGATTTAACAAACGCTTTCTGCATTTATAGATAATTTTCTTTTGTTTGTTTGTAAAAATGGCTTCCCACGAGTGTCGCCATTACAGGATTTTACTGTAATTTTACTGGTTTTTTTTGTTTGTTTGTTTTTCTATTTTTTTCACAGCAATTCCTGCCCTTATGGTACTGGGTTATGCATATTTCATCATATAATTTTTATCATTGTTTAATTAAAATTTATTGATAATCATTTAGAAGTTGTTTATTGTTATTTCAGAATGTTGTGGTATAGTTTGACTTTATGCGAAGCATTTCAGTCAACCCTGGTTGTTTATAAATGTGCCATATAAATAAACGTAACCTTGACCTATTACCATTTTTTAAAGGTTTTAATTTTTGTTGTAGTTTACAGTGTACCATAAACTCAGTAGTTTGGTGTCTAGATCAAAGACTAAATAAAATGGACGCAGTATCCGGTTACATCTAAATAGAGGAAAGGGAAGCCAGCTGGGCGTGTCCCACGGTCGCCATCTTGCTGTGAAGCGTGTGTCGTCACTCCCGGAAAATACTAAAATGGGCAAAGCGCGGCCGTGGGACAAATGATTGACAGCCAACGTAGTCTGGGCTAAATGCAAACCAAGCTAACTCAAAATTAAAAGGAGCTAACGAAGATTAGCCTCCTAAGTGGCGGGATAAAGGTAAGACATGTTTGGATTTGCTATTAGCTGACTAAAACCCACCATTTTGCTACTTTGCTGCAGACTGAGACCTTACCGAGAGCAAACAAGGAGCTAACTAAGGGCCACCGGTCGGCAGGCCGGCTTCCGGTCTGCCACATGTCAATCAAAAGGATTAATTATGTTTAATTTCAAGATTAAATAACATCTAAATTGATGAGTTATGAAAAAAAAATCACCCCCTCACAGTTAACATGAAGGTAAACTTCACCTATTAAACCTCAAATGATTTTTTGAACCAGACTGTAAACATGTTTATTTTTGCTGTGAAGTTGGTCTTTTTAACATGCAAGTCTATGGGGATTTGCTCTGTTTTGGAGCCAGCCCCTAGCGGATCATAAAAGAATTACAATAAAAATTTCACTTCCTGGTTTCATACTTTTCCAGCTGAGTTTGCCCCTTGGTCTATATGCTGCTTTAGTGTTGAAGGCATCGGCCGTCAGTAGAGATGGACGCAGTATCCGGTTACATCTGAATAGAACAAAGTGAAACCAGTTGGGCGTGTCCCACCGTCGCCATCTTGCCGTGAAGCGTGTGTCGTCACTCCTGGAAAATGCTAAAATGGGCAAAGCGCGGCCGGGGGACAAATGATTGACAGCTAAAGTAGTCTGGGCTAAATGCAAACCAAGCTAACTCGAAACTAACAGGAGCTAATGAAGATTAGCCTCCTAAGCAGTGGGATAAAGGTAAGACATGTTTGGACTTGCTATTATCTGACTAAAAACCACCATTTTGCTACTTTCCTGCAGACTGAGAGCAAATAAGCAGCTAATTGCAGCCACTGGCTTCCATTCTGCCGCATGTCAATCAAAAGGACACACCCCTAATTATGTGTAATTTCAAGATTAAATAACATCTAAATGGATGAGTTTAAAAAAAATCACCCTTCTCACAGTTAACATAAAGGTAAACTTGACCTATTAAACCTAAAATGATTTTTTGAACCAGGCTGTAAACATGTTTATTTCTGCTGTAAATTTAGTCTATTTAACATGGGAGTCAATGGGGATTTGCTCTGTTTTGGAGCCCCTAGTGGATGAAGAAAGATTTACAAATAAAAACTTCACTTCCTGGTTTCACACTTTTCCAGCGGAGTTTGCCCCTTGGTTGAAGGCTTCAGTGATGGTTAGCATTAGCCAACACTCCAAGGGTTATGGTGTGTTCCACCTACCTCCAAACTGCGAAGTTGGATGTGGGGGTGATGTTACACTCGACCAAACTGTTCCCATTGTTCACCAGTTCACTGGTCAGAAAACAAGCAGCCTAGCAAAACAACATGTTTGCTAAAGCTAATGTTATTAGCTGTTGTTTGCACATATACCACGTTAAATATGTGAATTACACTAAAAAAAAGCATCCCCCTACATCTATATAAACCAATATTAAGTGGGCGACTGATTCAACAAAAATTTGTCGGAAGTGCAAATAAATGTAACATCACAGGAGCTTCTACTGCTGCTAACACTGAGCGTGGCCATATTTAAATCTGTATTCGGAGGTGGTGAGGATTCTCTGACTTTCCAAGTCGGAAATCCCATCTTGGGGGCCATTCCAGTTGAAAGTTCCTACTTGGAACTGGGATTTTCTGACATCCGAGTTCAAATGGAATGCAACATTAAACATTAGGGGTAGGGTTAGTCCAGGGCTCTTGGTTCTGCCTCCTTACCTTCTTTTACAAACTCTAACAAATGCGATTGTGCTGTATTTGTTCTTTTAGAGGACTTGGGACCACGTTGGTCCTGATTTTCTGTTCAAAATACTTCTTTTAAAGGTAGAGTCCGGAGTTTTTATCAAGGTAAGAATAAATGGTGATAAAAATCAGCCTAATCATTTGAATTTTAAGATATCACTACATTCTGTCTTGAAAGCCCTAAGATAATACTAGAAACCACTACATCAATAAACTACATCAACTAAGTTCCAGAATAAAGCATAACTGTATAGCAAAACTGTACCATGGGGAATTTCTTTGACGTTATATCGCACATGATAACATTTTGTCCATCCCTGCTAACTGTACTTTGTCTTTTCCTTTTGTTTTGGTGTGTTCGGATGTTTTTTTTTCCGGATGGAGATTTGCGTGTCTTCTCCAGAACTAAGGGCGCAGTGCTCTGTTGGGATAAACTCGTCAATTGGAGCAAACTTAAAGAAAAAAAATCGACTGGAGCCGACACCAGATTCACTTGAATTCTCAATAAAAATGGCAGATACAACGAAGGAAAGGAAGTATTTTGTGGTGAAAAGAGCTTTAGGTAATGCACGCTAGGGTGCGCCAGGGTTAATATAAAAAAAAAAAAGAAAGAAAAGAAAAGAAACGCCTTTCACTTATTTCACTTATCCCCATACTAGGATCAGTCTCGATATAGGCAAGTACTCGAATGCAAGTACTCATACTTGTACTTGGTTGGCAAAAAAGTAGTATCGTAGTAATGATAAATAAAAATTTTACAAAATCATGACAGTCATTTTGAATGTGGTTAAAAAGAAATATTAAACACAAACAAAAACAAGCATGATGGGGCTTCTGAACTAAATTTTGAGACTATCACGTGTTTTCTGTAACGTCCAATCAGACTTCTGCACCTGGTGACTTTGAAATGACATGAAATGAAAAATACTTTATCCCAGAAGGGAAATTCAACATTTTTTCATGAGTGAAGTGCTGTAATTTGGGACAGTTTTGTTTATTTTTAATTTTTTTTTAACCACAATATAAAATCAATGTTTTATTTTACTAAACTATAATTTAGTAAATTTTTATTTATTATCTTAATTAATTCTGTGAATTTAGCCTTTTCTTTACTGGGAGTGTGCCTAAACTTTCAGCCCGACTTGTACTGTAAGTTGAGACAGCTGGTCTGTAAAAGCCAGGGTATGAGCTTATAGTCACATCTCTCTGGTTTTAATCACACCAGAAAACGTAGCTGAGCTCCCACTGCTGGGAAAAATTTACATGGGTGTGAATGGAAATACAAATAGGACTCATTTGGGTTCAATAAATCAGTGGTAAAACATGTACGGCACCCAGTAGGCAAAGATGTAGCAGGCTGGCCTCACATGCAGCAAAAGCTGCTACATGGAGAATTTAGATCAGGAGAAAATATCAGTCCCAGCTGATCCCAAACAGACAATAACCAAAGAAGGCATCAATATGGCTGATCTAAGAGGTTCATGGGGGGAAAAACAAGTTTATTGTGCATCTATTTAGCTTTTGAAGCTATAAATGCTGTTTCAGAATAATCCTTGAAATCTAAAATTAGTAAAACGGTTAAAAAAAGAAAAAAAATTAGTAAGAAAATATGAAAATGCATATTAGCGGATATGAAAAATAAACATTTCAGTCAGTGCATTATAAACAACTGGCAAATAAAATCTCTGAAAACCTGAACACACATTTTAGCCTCTACTTTCCACTGTGCACAAAATTTAACCGGAACCTGAAGACTGCACATAAATATCAGCGCTAAAGCAACGACTTTTCTACATGCTGGACTATTGCAAATAGAACAAAAAATCTCGCGAGATTTTGTTTGTTGAAAAGATTGGTACAGTATTTTTTAATATCAATAGGATATAAAATAAAATATCGCAATATTTCAGCACATCGATATTTCGTCACACCCATATTTATTTATACACAGAAGGGAAATGATCACTGGAAATAGCAGATAAAGTTTAGCTTTTAATGTTTGTCTTTGTGGAAGATATATTAGAAAAATAATAATATTAATAATAATAATAAAAACTATACAGCTGGAGAGATAAACAACATATGGAGGATGTATAGCGCAGCATGTGGACAAACAGCAGGATGAAGTACAAACAAAAAAACAATAGAAATATTGATAATTATTATTTCTGTTTGATAATCCTGTAATGCAGCAGACGAGCTCTGCTGGACCAGATCTGTCTCCATCTGTGCTCCTCTTCATCTGTGACCTTCTGACAAACATTTTTTCTCTAATCAGGCCATTTGGTATATTTTTAGACATCCATCCACTCTCTCAGCTGCAAAACTCTCAGGTGAAATTCTGGGCAGGCTGATGTATTAAAAGAGGTCTGAGTGTTGGGGGGCTGCTATCCGGTGTCTACATGATAAATAAAATTAAACCTTGATGTTGGTTGAGTATTAAAATGTTACATCAGTAAATCTATTCTCATTTATCCTGCAGGGAACAAGTCAAAGTTGGGGTGAAGACCAGTTTTGGGGTTGGAAAAAGTGACCTGCGTCATGGCAGGTTATCCACACAAACACATCCACTTCATCAGGCCCACCTTCTAGAACCAGGTCGAACCCTCATCTTCATTCCTGGTGTCATAGATCCAACAAGGTGATAGAAACATTCCTCAGAGATTTTGCTCCATGTTGACATGATAATATCACACAGTTGCTGCACATCCATGATGAGAATCTCCCGTTCCTCCACATCCCAAAGCTGCTCTGTTGGACTGAGATCTGGTGACTGTGGAGGCTGTTGGAGGACAGTGTTGGAGATGTGATCTTTGTGACATGGTGCATCATTCTGCTGGAAGCAGCATCAGAATGATGCTACACTGTGGTCATAAAGGGATGGACATGGTCAGCAACAATACTCAGGTAGGCTGTGGTGGTTAGATCGACACGTTGGTACTAAGGAGCCCAAAGTGGGACTAGAAAATTTCCTCCACACCATTACACCACCATCCGCCTGAACCGTTGATACAAGGCAGGATGGATCCATGCTTTCATGTTGTTGACACCAAACTCTGACCCGACCATCCGGATTTTGCAGTTGAAATGGAGACTCATCAGATAAGGCAACATTTCTCCATCTTCTATTGCCCAGTTTTGGTGAGTATATGTCTGCTGCTGTAGCCCATCTGTTTCAAGGTTCAATGTGTTGTGCGTTCAGAGATGCTCTTTGCTCTTTGGCGTACAGTTGTGTGAAAAAGTTTTTGCCCCCTTCCTGATTTCCTATTTTTTTTACGTTTGTCACACTTATATGTTTCAGGTCATCAAACAAATTTAAATGTGACACCAAGATAACACAAGTAAACACAAAATGCAGTTTTTAAATGAAGATTTTTATATTAGTAATGGAGGAAAAAATCCAAAACATGCATGGCCCTATGTGAAAAAGTGATTGCGCCTGTAAAACATTACAGAGTAACGCTGTGTGATATAATGATATAAGATCGTGAAGGTTCTGAACGTGCTGACGATCTGCCAAAACACAAAGATGGAGAACCGTCTTAATGCGACTGTCTGTTTACACCACGTTTATTTTTCTCAAGTGTCAGCATGGAGTTGCTTTGTATAGCTCCTCCCTTCTTTCCCAAACACATGAGGAAAGCTAGCATGACTGCTAACGAGTTAGAAAGTGAGGCGTTGATCCCGAAAAACGTTCAACTTCGGTCATATGGAACTGGTTTGGATTTGTGAAGTTTGCAAGGATGAGGGTCGGTCGTCTGATGGAAATACAACCTGCGTTTTTAATCACAGAAGGAGGCAGCAGCCGAGTCAGTCAGAATGCGAGGAGACTCCCGTGAACCACAGTGAGAGCCATTATCCATAAATGGTGAAAACATGGAACAGTGGTGAACCTTCCCAGGAGGGGCCGGCCGACCAAAATTACCCCAAGAGCACAGCGACGACTCATCCAAGAGGTCACAAAAGACCCCAGAACAACATCCAAAAAACTGCAGGCCTCACTTGCCTCAATTAAGGTCAGTGTTCATGACTCCACCATAAGAAAGAGACTGGGGGGCAAAAATGGCTGCATGGCAGAGTTCCAAGACCAAAACCACTGCTGAGCTAAAAGAACATAAAGGCTCGTCTCAGTTTTGCCAGAAAGCATCTTGATGATCCCCAAGACTTTTGGGAAAATACTCTGTGGACTGACGAGACAAAAGTTGAACTTTTTGGAAGGTGTAGGTCCCATTACATCTGGCGTAAAAGTAACACGGCATTTCAGAAAAGGAACATCATACCAACAATAAAATATGGTGGTGGTAGTGTGATGGTCTGGGGCTGTTTTGCTGCTTCAGGACCTGGAAGACTTGCTGTGGTAAATGGAACCATGAATTCTGCTGTCTACCAAAAAATCATGAAGGAGAATGTCCGGCCATCTGTTGGTGACCTCAAGCAGAAGCGCACTTGTAGGGTTTCCCACACAAAGACCAATGTATGCTGCACAGCCACAGATTCAACTCAAGCGCCACAAATTGGATTTTGGAAGAAAAAATCCCCACATCATCCCATTCATTCATACCACTCTTTTTCACTTCATACACACACACTGACATAATGGAGGCATGGTAAATGTCTCCCGCACTTTGTCAGCTGTTACAACAGTTTAATCCGTCATTAAACTCATTGGTGTGCGTCAAGTCCAGCAAACCAGTCACAGCCAACAAAAGGCAGAAAACATTACAGAGTAAGGCTGTGCGATATAACGATATAAGATCGTGAAGGTTCAGAACGTGCTGACGATCTGTCAAAACAAAAAGATGTAGTACCGTCTGAATGGGACTGTCTGTTTACACCATGTTTATTTTTCTCCAAGTGTGTCAGCATGGAGTTGCTTTGTTTAGCTCCTCCCTTCTCTTCCCAAACACATGAGGAAAGCTTGCATGACTGCTAACAAGTTAGAAAGTGAGGCGTTGATCCCAAAAAACGTTCAACTTCGGTCATATGGAACTGGTTTGGATTTGTCAGATATAATTATATCGTATACGATATAATCTTATATTGTGCGTTCAGAGATGTTCTTTGCTCTTTGGCGTACAGGTGTGTGAAAAAGTTTTTGCCCCCTTCCTGATTTTCTATGTTTTTTTTCTATGTTTTTTTTACGTGTTTGTCACACTTATATGTTTCATGTCATCAAACAAATTTAAATGTGAGACCAAGATAACACAAGTAAACACAAAATGCAGTTTTTAAATGAAGATTTTTATATTAGTAATGGAGGAAAAATCCCGAAAAACGTTTAACTTCAGTCATATGGAACTGGTTTGGATTTGTGAAGTTTGCAAGGATGAGGGTCGGTCGTCTGATGGAAATACAACCTGCGTTTTTAATCACCGTAGGAGGCAGCAGCCGAGTCTGCAGTCAGTCAGAAGGCGAGGAGAGCGGCAGACACACCTCCACCCACACAGGTAAAACACAACGCTGACAGCGTTCGACAAGGCAACTCCAGTGCTGGAGAGACATGTACCTCTACTTCAGATCAGAAAATTATGCTTCACTCACCGCCAGGTGGACGTAGAAGCGCTAAACGGATGTGACGGAGCTCAGAGCATTTGCTTGAAACGTACACAAACAGCTAAGCTAGCGTTAGCTTGTATTTAGCTTAACGGCTGTTTGTAAACTCTGACTGTTCACAAACATGCAACTCCGATCTGATTACTGATGTTTCACCACGTATTACTCTTCTTACGGAGATCATGATCTGTCTTTTAGGTGGTTTTAATGTAGTTTTTCATGTAGTTTCTCTTCCTCCTCTGTATGTACTGTAGCTTCTGACTACATCACATATAGCTGCCATCTTATTGGCTGCGCTGAAAGGTCAGAGGCAAACGAGGTCAAAGTTCACATAATTTTCATTAAAAGTTGTAGAAAAGTTGTCAAGTTTACATGGTGGCTGAAGTGTAGTCTTACACAAGAAGTGACATTTTTATTTGATGTGACTTTTCTTAAAAGCTATTGTTAATGTTTGGTTTTATTGTATTTTAGCATTGATTGGATTTTAATAATGTGAACTTTCTCAAAAAATCAATTGAAGTCAGTAGACCGGTGCTGCCTTGTTATTTAACATTTTTGCTCAGCTAAATAAAGAAGTGCTTGAACAGCACCTGTTTTAGGGGATCTTTTGTCCTTTTCAGGGGTATTATTTTGAATGGGTAAATTGGTTTGTGTTACTTTTAATAACTTGCTAAATAGTCTGAATGCTCTACATGGGAAAAAAAATTGTAGTAAAATTGAGATTGTGATTTTGCAAAGAAAACATCGTGATATAATTTTTTTCCCATATCGCCCACCCATAATGTTGGGTCTTCACTGTAAAAGGAGAGATTATAACTTGCTAAGAAAGATATCTATTTTATGGTGAAACCAGGTAGAGTTCTGGCAAAAAAAAAAAGTTTTTAATTGTCTTATATTTAAGAACTTACTCTAAAGAACTAAGATTGAGCTGAATAATAATTTCTAATGCTTCCTGTAGCTTTAAAACTGACTCAGCAGACAACTTTGAAGAACAATAGATCAGTATAGAAGGGTTTATTTAATATGGCAGCTCAGGAAGTGTTTGAATGCCGCCTGCTTCACACACTTTAGAAACACCCAGATGACAAACTCCACTGACACCACGACACCACAACCCCTGATTTCCCCAGCCTAACCAGGGGAGTAGTATTTCATATCACGGTTATTGTGACCAAAATGATCACGGTTATCATTATAATCGTGGTATTATTGAAATACCCCACCAGCATCTTTAAAAATATCCAAAATGGGTCTAGACGTCTCCTCTGTTCTTTTTAAAGGGGGAAAAACTCCACAGCACCGTCCATGTGGGTGCCTTTGTTGCATTCCACCATGTTTTCATAAGTTAAGTAATGCAAGCTCGGACTGTTGATGCTTTTCCTGGCAATAAGTAGCATCATAGAGAGTTTTTCAAAGTGCAGTAATCAGTCACGGTTTTAACAATAATTAAAATTCGAAACGGTATTTCTAATCGTTGGGAATTTTATCATGATTAACGATTTTATCAGTAATTGTTACATCCCTACAGGGGAGCATAACACATTGCTGCCTGGTCAGTGGGAAACTTAAGTGGTCCGAACTTAAGTGGAGCTGATAAAATGGCTAGTCAGTGTCCTTCCCGTGTACTGTAGTGTTTTCATCCATATTAGAGCGTTACAAAAACTTTTTAAAACCGACTGAATTCGGTTTATTTGACTCTTCCTCATAGTAAAGATCTGAATTTTCTCATTTACAAAAATATTAGTTCTCCTCACTCAGTAAAAAAACACCCCAAGTTGTCCTCTTCTGAAACTTTCCTTCATTATAGGAAGAATTTTTAAAGCTCCAACCGGATCATGGAGCACAGCACATTTTCAACTCTCTCTGGATTCTTTTGGATTGTTTTCTTGATCAAAGTAAACCTTTGTTCCTATGTTTCACTCCTGGGCAGTCTGGATATAATTTCTGTTTCACCTGCTTCCATGTTCCCTCTACTTCCCCCTCCAGCCACATTCCCACAGCATGATACTGCCATCACCATGCTTGACTGCAGAAATAGCATGAATTCAACAATGCTCAGATCAGAGGTTTTTGCCTCACCTGCTCTTAAAGCTGTCAGCTGTCACGTACCTTTTAATAAGGCCTGGCCTCTGTCAGTCTGTCCCACCGTATGGGTCTGATAGTTGTCCTTTATAAACTCCACAGAGGAAGAAGTCATGTGCATCCAAACATGGTCTGTTTTAAGTGCTGTTCATCTACTAGTTACTATTTTTACAAAAAAAGAGGCAAGAACACTGACTTCCTGTGTCTTTCTGGACAACTTCCCCAAACTCAATAGATTTGTCTTGTGACCCGCAGGTCTCATCGTTAACTGAAGGAGACATGCGGGGTCTTTGCTTGAACAACTGATATCAGCAGAAGAAAACCAGCCGTATAATGTAGCACATCCTTATTTTGAGTCTCAACCGGGTTCCAATAGTATTCCAGACATGGAAAATGTGACTTCTGGTTTGTCATATCCTTGAAAACAAATGCTTTCCTTCCAGCTCGTATAATCTTCACCAGTGGAGACTTTTCAGAAAAATTCTGGACCCTGGAGCAATTTGGAATGAAAAATTGGGCCCCATCATGAAAAAGGTTGAGATCTCCTGTTCTAATGTATCTGGGACAGTTTTTATTTTTCTTATTCTTATTTCCAACCACAATTTAAAACAAATGTTTTATTTCACTAAATTATAATTTTGTGATTTTTTATTTATTATTAGTTTCTTTAGTTCCTTGTTATTTGAATTGCTATTGTGAATGTAGCCTTTTCTTCAATGGAAGGGTGTGAATAATTTTGAGGAGGACTGCTCGTGTCGGGGACACGTAAATGAGTAAGGCTGTTCGTGCTCATGTCACATAATTTTATGAGATCAGGTTGAGGGATGTCCTAATACCACTTTTTTGGTGACCAAGTACAAGTACAAATACTGACATTTGAGTTCTTGCTGATACAGATCCGAGTGATTAACAGGGGAAGAGTGAGGGGCTTTTTTTTTTCTTCTTTTTTTCAAAATAAAGACAAGCATCTCTGCATGCTCCAGTGTGATGCGCACATGTTGCTGCCCTGCAACCTTACCACAGCATTTACAACCACTTCATCAAGCCTCTTTGCTTCAGTTGTGGTTTGCTGTATTTTAACAATGCATTGTCATAATTTTACATGGATGAATATGTTCAAAATTATACCAGCTCACCAAAAAGATACCTGGAAAGTGTATGAACAGAATTGTCAGGAAGCTTACCACCAACAAAGTGAATTCTGAATGAAATGTCCGAAACTGTACATCGTTTTCCTTTCATTCGAGGTTTGGTTTTGTGATTATTTTTGGAAAATCAGTAACATCTCTCTCTGAGGTCTGCTGGCCGTGGCCTCGTGGAGTGCACACATGAGGGCAGCCCAAGGACTCCAGCTGCTGGGGACTGCCTAATAATCAACTGGATTGGGTTAAAACATAAATGCAGAGTACAGAGGGGGGGGAGTGAATGGGGATTTTAAATGGTTTGTTTTGTTTAGCTATTTGTCATGCTTTTCTGTTACGTAGTTAATTTAGTTAGTCACAATGTATGTAGTTTGTAAGTAATTCCTGTGAAGCAAGATTGTAAATAGTGATTTATCTGTATATTTATACAGTGAGGGCCCTTCGCTTACTTGGGTTGGCGTAACCGGGAATTTATATAAGTGCAGTGTAATGGTGTGACAAGGGGTGCTGAGAGGCGAGACAGGTTGGAGGTCTGAACCTGCGTACACACCAAACGCGCCTGACGCCCAAAGTTAGACGCTGGGTCACTTAAAAGTCAGACACTTGATTTCCAGCGTCTTGATACCCCCGACGCGCATTGAGGGACGTCCAGCCAAGGCATGCTCGACCCACGTTGGGAGGAGCCCCTCCTCTTTTTTCCTGTCACTGGTCTGTTTGCACAATGACAGATTCGGGGAAAAGAAGGGCTCAGTTTTATGTGATAAACAAAGCTATGGAACGTCATCGTCGGGCATCTCTGCTCTGTGTCTGGTTCCCCGGATGATTCCAGGTGTTCTGAGTGTGATGAGTTTCATCATTTACTCCAGGAGCTGCGCGCTGGTGAGGGGCGCTTTCACCTGTCTGATCCGGTGTAACCTGAGCACATCTGGTACCTACAGCGGCCATGTTTAACAACCCGCTGTCCCAATGCGGGACAGCATTATAAGCCCATTACATCCCATTGGCACAGCAGGTCATCAAACCGCCGTTCAGAAACCGAGACCGACGCAGATCACAGTTCCAAATATTCCAAGCAGATCACTTCGCTCTCAGACTGCAGGTCTTCTGGTGGTTCCAAAGGTCTCTAAGAGTAGAATGGGATGCAGAGCGTTTGGCTATCAAGCCCCCCTATAGTGGAACCAGCTACCAATTCAGGTTCGGGAGGCAGACACCCTCTTTACCTTTAAGATTAAGCTTAAAACCTTCCTTTTTGATAAGTCTTATAGTAATGGATGGTTAGCCATCTCTTAGTTAAGCTGCTATAGGTTTAGACTGCTGCAGGATGTTCATGATGCACTGGGCTCTTTCTCTCCCACCATCTCTGCGTCTCCATGTAGAAACGTGTGACAGTATTGCATCATTAACTGTGTTCTCCTCTCTCAGCAGATCTGGCTGGATAACGTTGCAGTGTTTGTTGGTCTCTCTTTCTGTCTTCTCCACCCCAGCCGGTTGAGGCAGATGGCCGCCCTACCTGAGCCAGGTTCTGCCGGAGGTTTTTCCTCCCTGTTAAAAGGCTGTTTTCCTTCCCACTGTCGCCACCACTCCATCCTTGCTCAGAATGGGGGATTAGACCGGGTCAAGCCAAGATTCAATCCAATCTGTTGGTTTCCTTAGCTAGGCTATTGTGAATCTGACTTGAATTTTTCTGTCTGTTGAGCACCCTGAGGTGACGTCATGAAGCTTTACAAATAAAGTTGAATTGAATTTACCCTCTTCTGTCTTCAGAGAGAAAGGAGACTCCCCCTGGTTCTTCTGGGTGTTTCCCATCCTGTCATAAAATGTGTGTCTGTGCCATGACATTGAGTCGATCTGATTGGTTGACGTCCTGCATCAGGACGCCAAAGTTCAGATTTTCCAACTCCAGCGTCTGCCACCCGTGCGCGTCAAACGCTCAAAATCTCAAAACGCGAAACGCATCTCGTTGCGCCGCAAGGTTTTTGACACCTCCTTGACGTGCGTCAACCATTGACTTTGCATTTAAACCTGACGCCCTTGACACCCAAATCGCGTTTGGTGTGTACGCACCGTGATCCTTTTAAACCAACTGAAATGCTATTAAAGGTTGGAAATGAAACACAGACAGAATGTGGAATGTGCCGGGGGCTTGGAGCTCACGGCTCCTTCTCCGGCCCGGGCTATCACCCAGGAGGCACGCAGGCAAGGGTAAGAGTGAGGTGGGTGTGTGAGAACAAATGAATGTGAGTATGAAAGAGGAAATGTGGGAGGGAGGAATTTGGGCTGGAAGAGGGAGGAGATGTGGGTAAGTGGTTTGAGGAAAGGGGGGATGGGGGAGGGAGGCTTATGCTTGTGAGTGTCTAGTAGGGATGGTTGTGAGGGGCTGAAGAAAGAAGGGCGGGAGTGTGTCAGGTTGGAGGGAAGGAGCGAAGCAGCTTTGCTGCAACCTGATGCAACATGAAAGCTGGTGGTTTGGGGGGTAGGGAGTTACTGAGCCCACACAGGTTACAGAAGAAAAAGCTGCTCTGACCAACAACAGCTCCATGTGTCAGGCTCAGTTTAATGTTTCCAAATTACATTCAAAGAGCAGCAGCTGGCTGAAAAAATGTTTCTTTGTTCCGATAAGCACAACGAAAATTAAAAAAGGGGAACCAGCACGGTGGAACATGTCACACTCACCAGCTGCACCGAGCCAACTGTTTGGTTCTTGTGAACTGGTAGAGCAGCAATGCAGCGGCTTGATGAAGAAGATGCTTAATCTTTATTGAATCTATTTAGCTTGATAAGAAGTGTCTGTTGCAGATCATGTGCAGCCTCTGTAGGATAAAATCTTGTTGCATGACTCAGTGATGAGAGCTAAAATTCAAAAGATAAAGTCTGCATTTGTAGCAAACTCAGAGATGCTTCCTCTTCCTCTATTCAAAGCGTGTTTGGTCACAAAGTTATTTAAATCAGGTCAGATCTGGTTTTCACTCGCCAGAAACCCCACAACATTACTGGGGCATATTTCACTTGGATGAAGTGCACTAAAAGTATTGGCTTGTCTGTCTTGACTCACATATGAGCTTCAGTAACATCCCATTCCTAATCCATAGGGTTCAGTATGACGTTGGTCCATCTTTGCAGCTAGAACAGCTTCAACTCTTCTGGGAAGGCTGTCCACAAGGTTTAGGAGTGTTTATGGGAATCTTTGACCATCTTCCAGAAGCACATTTGTGAGGTCACACTGATGTTGGACCAGAAGGTCTGGCTCTCAGTCTCCGCTCTAATTCATCCCAAAGGTGTTCTATTGGGTTGAGGTCAGGACTCTGTGCAGGCCAGTCCAGTTCTTCCACACCAGACTCTGCATCCAGGTCTTTATGGACCTGCTTTGTGCACTGGTGCACAGTCATGTTGGAAGAGGAAGGGGCCAGCTCCAAACTGGTCCCACAAAGTTGGGAGCATGAAATTGTCCAAAATGTCTTGGTATGCTGAAGCATTCAGAGTTCCTTTCACTGGAACTAAGGGGCCAAGCCCAGCTCCTGAAAAACAACCCCACACCATAATCCCCCCTCCTCCAAACTTTACACTTGGCACAATGCTGTCAGACAAGTACTGTTGTCCTGGCAACTGCAAACCCAGACTCCTCCATCAGATTGCCAGATGGAGAAGCGTATTTCATCACTCCAGAGAACGCCTCCACTGCTCTAGAGTCCAGTGGCGGCTGCGTTCCACCACTGCATCCACGCTTTGCATTGCACTTGCTGATGTATGGATGGATGCAGCTGATCGCCATGGAAACCCATTCCATGAAGCTCTCTGCACACTGTTCTTGTGCTGATCTGAAGGCCACATGAAGTTTGGAGGTCTGTAGTGATTGACTCTGCAGAAAGTTGGCCACCTCTTCACACTATGTGCTTCAGCATCCGCAGACCCGCTTCATCAGTTTACGTGGCCGACCACGTCGTGGCTGCGTTGCCGTCGTTCCCAATCACTTCGATTTCCTTACAATACAGCTGACAGTTGACTGTGGAATATTTAGGGGCGAGGAAATTTCACGCCTGGATTTCTTGCACAGGTGGCATCCTATCACAGTTCCACGCTGGAGTTCACTGAGCTCCTGAGAGCGACACATTCTTTCACAAATGAAAGTCTGCATGCCGAGCTGCTTCATTTATACACCTGTAGCCATGGAAGTGATTGGAACACCTGATTCCATCATTTGGATGGGTGAACAAATACTTTTTGCAATATAGTGTAGATAATCTGAGTTTTAATCTACATCAGAACTCTTACAACTGTAAGAGACGTGCTGTATGCAGGAACATTTATTTAAACTGGTTTCATATGGCTGCATCAGAGCAAGTTGCTCCGTGTTTCCAGGACTGGATCAAATGTGGCTGTCTTTCCTGTTACCACACAGAAATAAAGTCTGAATGGATTTCTTCACAACTTGACCCATCTTTTCCAAAAGTGAAATAGGTCTGATGCAGAAAAATGTCATCTTGCTTTCATTCAGCTTTAAAATATGTTTTTTCGATGGTAAACCCTGGAACTACTTTTTACAGACGTGTTGCTGGCAACACATTCACATTTAGTAGTGAATATTTTCCAGCAGATGGTAAAATGTCTTAGTTTCCTCATCTACTTCGATGCTCATGTTCTGGGGATAAATATGTGGATGAGGTTTGGAAATCGTTGCATTCCGTTTTTATTTACATGTAACACACAGACCCAACTTTTTTAGGAAGTGGGGTTATGCATGTTCCCGTAGATGATTTAGTAACAACTCTTTGTGCTCATCATGTTGAAATACTTTCTGTCAGTCACTTATCTTCTTTACTGCACACAGAAATTTTACCAGTGAAAATGAGACAAGTCTTGTGACAAACACACAAACACTTAGCTGCACATCAATGTAACATATGAAACTAGAGCTGAAATTCTCACTTTACATGTGAGCTAGCAAAGGAGGAAGTAGCAGACAATGTCTCCCTGTGTGAAACCACAAAGCAGACGCGAGAGGCCCTTGTTGAGAATTTGTGAACTTCTTCCGATAAGATGCAACTAATACATGAAAGTATGGCGCTGTAATCAGCAACACTGAGCCGCCCTGCGTGATGCATGTGAATTACTGAAGTAAAAGTTTGATGAAGAGGATGTTTAATGCTTAATAAATAGTCTTGTTAGCTTTAAGAGGAGTTGTGTTTTCTCAGTGAGGAGTTTCTTGTGCTATAGAGGTGTGGCCACTGTGTGGAAAGGACTTATGTCTGCATGAATCAGCAGTAAGAGCCACAGGTCTAGAAGACAAAGTGTTGCTGGACCATTGCTTCCTCTGTCTTTAAGAAAGCTTCTATTAACCTGTTAAACTAGTTTGACCCAATTAAACATATCACAGATGCTGGAAACATAATCTACTTGGATTAAATATATATTCTAAGTTTCAATAAACATAAAGACAAAAACAGAAGAGCTACAGGGCTCATTTCAACAACTAATTTTAGTTTCAGTCTTATGACTAAACTGCCTTTTGGTTGTAGTCATAATTTAGTCACATGACTCGTGAGTCTTTTGGGGTTTTAGTCAACTAAGTGAAAGAGTAATGAGCTGTTTTTAAACATTTACTCAGATGAGACAACATATCTATAACCAGCCGCAGACTGCCAAAAGGCAAAGGTAGGCAACTGCCTGGGGCCCCCAACCTAAGGGGGGCCCCTGACCGGCTACCCTCTCCCCATTAAAGTCATATGCTACCTCTGGGTGAAATTGAGCCTCCCCCCGCAGTCCCCTTAGTTGGACAAGTGGGCAGAAGCATTTTCTTGCCGACCCAGTCATTCTCTCAATCTGGCAGCACTGACTTTAGCTTAGCTTAGCTTGGTTGCTGTAATCTGGTGTTTCCAACTAGCACCATGACCCGCACATCCGGATTGAATACAAATGAGAAGCTGATTTCTCATCAAAGGACTGACTAGGCGGCATTCAATAGGGGAACTAAATGCCGCAGAAGTACAGACCAATCACAGGTGAAGCACCGCGGCCAGTAGCAACCCCGTTTACGCAAGTTAGCGATGCTGCGTGCTGCCTTTGCTACTTGTGAATGCTGCCTAGTCAGTCCTTTGATGTGAAATCAACTTGTCATTTGTACTCGATCAAAATGTGCAGGTCACAAAACGTAATTGGAAAAAATCTCCAGTTTATTAGTTCACTTTTGTCAAGTGGTGTTAGTTGGAACCGCCAGACTACAGCAACTATGCTAAGCTAAGCAAAGCTAAAGTCAGTGCTGCCTGATTGAGAGAATGACTGAGTCGGTTAGAAAACGCTTCTGCCCACTTGTCCAACTCATGGGACTGTGGGTGGAGGCTCAATTTCAATCAGGGGTGGCATATGCCTTTAAGTGTGTGTGTGTGTGTGTGGGGGGGGGGGGGGGGCAAAAAAGACATCAAAATGCCTCAAATAGTATTTGTATTGGGAGATCTGAATCTTATTCCAACTCAGGGATGGGCGATACAAAATTTTTCCTGTTGATATGATACTATTAGTTTACGGTACTTTTTCATCAACATCAATACAATACTGATACTTTTTGTCCCTTACAAGAAAATCACGATTCTACAGTGTGCACTAATATCTTTATTGCAAGGGCAATATGAAACATAAATAACTTGAGAAAAGAAGTACTTGGAATTATCCCTTTTAAAATAATAAAAAATTGTATTGTTATGAATAATAAGATATTCAAAGATTTTTTTAAAAAAAAAAACTTTCAAATGATAACATAATTAAACTAAAAGTTAATATAAGATTTATTGAATTTATTTAATGTAAAATGTTCAAATATAAAATGTAATAGTGATATTATGAATAAACTTTACAGGTGCCTAATGACACTTGCCAGGCCGGCATTGAAAATAAGAATCCTGTTCTTACACTGCAAAAACTCAAATCTTAGCAAGTATATTTTTCTAATTTCTAGTCAAAATATCTCATCACACTCAAAATAAGACAAAATTACTCAAAGCTACAGTGTGTAAAAAAATTAAAGGTCAATGGCAGGAAAATTTTATATATAATTCAAAACTCTGTTTCTATTTGTTTAATTGCGGCACTAGAATAACAGTTATGTGTTTATTTTAATAGAATAAGTTATTTATATCTACTTGTTTAATGGGAGTTAGAGACTGTTTGGGATCAGTAATGCCTTAAAAGATGTAAAATGTAGTTGTTTTTTTTTTTGTTGTTATACTTGTATGCCCCCCGGGGGAAATTAGCCTGCATTTCACCATCTCTGTACTGTGAGTATCAGAGAGCAGTGGGCTGCTACTTAAAGCACCCGGGGAGCACTGGTGGGGGGTTAAGGACCTTGCTCAGGGGTCCACAGTGGTACACCCAGGAGTCATGTCTCCTCGTGGCTATCCCCCCCCTATTCCACTCCTAGTTACTCATAGTACAGTCATAGCTACATGTGAGACCACTGGATCCACTCACAGATGAAAACATCTTTATGACTGGGAGAATTTTGGCCATTTATGGCCACCGTACATTCATAACAGTGCTTGGAATATGAAGGCATTTGAAAGAAAACATGTTTACTTTCAAATACCCATCTTTACCACTAGATGTCAGTAATTCTTACATACTGTACCTTTAAAGAGAAACATTTCAGTTAGTTATAGGCAAGATATATATAATATAATATATATAATAGATTGGCCGTTCCAATATGCGACTGCGCTCATTCTTGTACTTTTAAACGCAAGATCAAACTCCAATCCACCCCCACCCCTCTCCCCACCACCCTCACCCCCCCACCATAAGATCTTGTTTTAAGGCAATGCATCTTATTTTAAGAAATAAGACAAATTTGCTTATGCCACTGGCAGAACTTTGTTTGTTTGTTTATTACAAGCAAAAAAATAAATATATAAATAAATTATATATATATATTACTTATTTTAAGATTGGCCAAGAAAAAAATCTGCCAATAGAACAAGCAAAATTTTCTTTATAAGATTTCTTGAAATAAGATGCATTGCCTTAAAACAAGATCTTACTGTATATCTTTCTGAAATATTTCTCTTATTTTGAGTGTAATGATATTTTGACTAGAAATTAGAAAAATATACTTGCTAAAATTTGAGTTTTGCAGTGTCATGTCTTTGCCTGGTTAAATAATAATAAAAAACAAACCCTCAAACATAACATGCAATAACCTAAATTAAACTACTGAAAAATAACAAAACATTCTCATCTCCAACAGAAGCAGCAGCGTCATATCTGATACTATGATCTACTATGATCATGTGACACAGAAGCTTTGATCTGTGGGTGGTTTTGCAATCTGCATATCTAAGGAGTGAAAAGTTTTGTATTGTGGTATCTCAATATTCAAAAAGGTGTTGGTGTTTTTTTTTGTTTGTTTTTTCTTTATATATTTTTCACCCTTCACAGGAGTCCCTGGGGGACACGGTCGAATGCCTTGTCCAAGTCCACAAAGCACATGGAGACTGGTTGGGCAAACTCCCACGCCCCCTCCAGGACCCCGAAGAAGGTGTAGAGCTGGACCACTGTTCCACAACCAGGACAAAAACCACACTGCTCCTCCTCAATCTGGGTTTCAACTATCTGGCGGACCCTCCAGATCCTCTGGACCTTTTCCTGTTCATGAATGAGGGAAGAATGGAGCGGGAGATTGACAGATGGATCAGTGCGGCGTCTGCAGTGATGACGACTCTGCATCGGTCTGTCTTGGTGAAGAAGGAGCTGAGCCAGAAGGCGAAGCTCTCGATTTAAAGGTCAATCTACGCTCCTACCCTCACCTATGGTCATGACTGTGGGTAGTGACCAAAAGAACAAGACTGCAGGTCCAAACGGCCAAAATGAGTTTCCTCCACAGGGTAGCCAGGCTCTCCCTTAAAGGAATACAACACCCACAGAATGATGTGCATTCATTTTCTACTCACCCTCATGCTGAGCAAGACTCTGGAGCACTTTTTTAAAATCTCAAATGCAGCCGGAGATCTGACAGGTTTTCATTTTCTCCCTCCGTTCATATAATGGAAGTAACCGGGGCTAGAATCAAAAAGGTCCATAAAAGTCCACAAAGCCTTGGCAATATTCCTCCATATTGCTCGTCCAATGTAATCCAAGTGTCCTGAGTGGGTAGCGTCCAGAATTTACTCAAAACCACATCATTTAGTATATTTTTTATAGCCTAAACAGTAGTCATTCTAGCTGCCGTAAAGCACATCCTTGCAAGTTCAAGACACTACAGAAGCCGAGGCATTCAGAGCCTACTCTGCCGATAATGCAAGAGTAGAAGAAGAAATTCTCTGTTTACATTGTTCTAAGTGCGAACGAACTGCGGACAAACTGGAACAAACACAAGAGGGGTTTGCGAGTGATTTAAAACAAAGAAAGAAAGAAAAAGAGAACGCGTGATCTCCTCTGCCGCGGCTTCTATAGTGTCCTGAAGTTTTTGAAGTAGACACCTCCTCTACTGACGCCTCGCGATTGTCAATGCCGGTAAATTTCAATGCAACACTGCCCCCTAGAGGGTCTACAGAGCAACATTCATAACAACGCTGACACCGGACGGAGGTACGTCGGCCAGTAGCGAAGACAACGTTTGGTACGGATGGGCCGATTTCGTCCATAACCGGACGAAAGCTACCTTAAGAGATAGGGTGAGGAGCTCGGTCATCAAGGAGGGGCTCAAAGTAGAGCCGCTGCTCCTCATCGACGTACAAAAACGTGACGTGCTATCATTGTCACAATAAAGTTGAGATATATCAAGAATGAAATGAGGCTGTGGAGCCTTTGGCGACACTTACAGGCGATGCTGGGAAGCTGTTATAAGAAATAAATGTGAAAATAATCTGCCATCAGAGTGATTTGATCAGACATCTGAACAAACAACCCTCTTGAACAAGTCACAACTGTGTCTGCAGTTACATGAGTGAATATAAAAGCACGAAGTGGTGCAAAAATTAGGCACATGTCAATCACGGCTGCTTTACAGTATGGACACACTAAATGCAGAAGCGCGCTGAAGCGCAGCGCACCGACTTTCTCATCAGCACCGCCCCTCTTTCTGTCCACGTCGGACGTGCACAGTCGGCAGGCAGTCCTGCTTATCTGCTGTACTTCTACAGCTGATCATTCCACAATGGCTACATCTGTTTTGCTTTCATACTATTTACAAGCAGAAAGCCGACATTTCGATGTGCAAATCCTTCCACTTGCATTTTCAATAAAGATGAAGACATGACTGACATATACTTAGATATATTTAAAAGACATCGGGTTTTAAAGCGTTTCTGGGTGTTTTGCTTAAAAAATGGTTTTATTTTGATAGATTTGTCTTGTGTTCCTGCTCACTTGACAAATTCGGATAAATAAGAACAGAAGCCGAAATGATCGCTCCACAGCATGCGCCAATTTTGGCACTGTGTGCCACTTTGCACCATTGAGCGCCTGATGTGGTCGACACAGTCTGTTAAAGGGACAAGAGGCGCTAAATACCAAAAACAACATTTCCACCCACGTTTCCCTCTGTTGCCTTGAACAGGCTGTGTGCTGCAAAATGCGCTGCAATTCGGTGTCCGAATTTCCCGCGCTGCCCTGCGGACGTGACGTCAAATGACGCTACATCCGCAGTTTTGATACAGGAAGACGACGGTCGCGGTAGATTCAAACACTGTAAGCGATAGTTATGGATTCTTCTGCCGTCAGCAAACCATCCAGATCAACTTAAAGACACTAAAAAGTGTAACTACGAAGAAAAAGGTGAGTAAACAACATTACAGCTTCAGTTTGTGCACGCTCCCGTGACGGTTTGGCTCGTGGCTGCAGCTACCTGAAGTGCCAGTCGCGAGTTTTGTTTCTTAATCTTGCCTCAAGTCCCTTTAACATGGGCACCTAAATGAAACTTCAGTGCGTTTCCGCAGTGTGTCCCTGCATGGGTTAGCGTAAGGAGACGTTATAGATGGTGTAGCCTAATAAGCAAAGTGCTCGAATTCAGAGGTCGAAAAGATTTACCAATCATTACAACTGGCTGGTCAGCAGGTTTAGGTTCCAGAGGACAACCTCTTTAGAAGTTTTTCTGGGTTCTTTTGTTACCATTCGTATTACAAGTCTCTTCTATTTGTCATCAATTTTCCTCCTGCGGCCACGTCCAGGAAGGTTGGCTACAGTCCCATGGATCTTAAATTTCTGAATGATATGTGCAGCTGTAGTCACAGGAACATCAAACTGCTTGGAGATGGTCTTATAGCCTTTACCTTTAACATGCTTGTCTATAATCTTCTTTCTAACCTCCTGAGACAACAGTTTCCTTCGCTTCCTCTGGTCCATGCTGAGTGTGGTAGAGACCATGTCACCAAACAGCACAGTGACTACCTGTAGCCCTAAATATAGACCCATTAAAGCCTGGAATATACTTGCTGTGGACACAAACGTTCACGCAAGCGGTCTGCATTGTCTGTGAATATACTTGCTGCAGCACTTCGCGGCCAAAACGCTCAATACCGGAGGCCCCCGCTAGGAGCAGTACACAGCACTTGGACACTGAGAATGTGAAAAGGTCAATCTGCCGGTCAGATTTTATTTCCGGGGCATACACGAACGACCCAAGTGTATGTGGAAAATGGACAACATTGTTGCTCTCGAGGAAGAATTTCGTAAGATATTCGTAAGAAATATCTCACGAATGCCGGTAGTTTCGGACCAGGTCCGACTCTTCAAAACAACTCTCCGATGCCATTGTGTTCACCATTGTCTTTACCTGTGACCTCGTGTTCACGCTTTTTGTACGTACGAGCACCTCTAGCGTTCAAGTCAATATTGCAACATGCGCACGCGGCACGTTACCTTGCGTCAACGCGAGCGACCTACGTGCTGTAGGTACGTTGGGAACATGTGGGCACCATGATGCGGACGCGGATGCGTCGCCAGCAGCGAGTATATTCTAGCCCTCACTAATTACAAGACCGTAGACGCCTATGATGCAGATTAGAGCACTGTAAAAACAGTGTCTTGGCTGTAGTTGATGTGAAGGACTTATTTACATTGATCTAACTTAATTATTTTGGTTTGGTGATAAAATCTAATGCTTTTGAGTTCAATAAACTTAAAAATCACACTCTTCAGTCAAAAATAAGGTTTTACTTTCACTCAGAGTAAATTTTTTCAGTTGTTTCAGCTTTAGAGTGCATTAACAACAAAGTGGGCGTGGATAGTTTCCATAGAGCCAGAAATCTTGCTTGTTTGTAGGTGACCAAATACTTATTTTCAACCATAATCTGCACAAAAATTCTTTAAAAATCAGACAATGCGATTTTCTGGATTTTTTTTCTCATTCTGTCTCTCAACGTATCCGGACTACAAAGGCTCATAGGAAATATAAATTCAGCAGGAATTTAACCTTTTATGATTGTTATCCTATAAATTTGAGTTATGTGTTAATCGTCTTTGTTATGTTCACATTCAGAGAAAGTTGTTTAGAATCCTTTTTTTAGTTTGGACGTTAAAGTTACACCATAAGTGTGACGGATAGTACAAGAAGATAAAGTCCCAACCTATTTGTGAGATTTCTGTGCGTGACTCAAAACCAACATGACCTAAATTCTTTAAGTTGTGGTTCAGCCACAGACTCATATGTTAAGTACAACTTAAGCTTTTCACTAAATATAATGTATTGAGTAAAAATGTAAGTAAAATTTTACTTCATCCTGAATCAGAAATTTAACTTCAGAAACTTGAAAAAAAAGAATGTTACAGAATTACAGTCATTTGTTTAGTTTATTCCAAGATGAAAAATTAAGTTGTAACAAAAAACGTATCTGTGTTATGAATTATGTTTTTACTTTCATCACAGCAATTTCTCTGCTTTAAGGTAAAAGATATATTTCCAGTAAATCAAAATTTATGGTTTCAACCAATTCATAAATTTTATTTGAGAAAAACTAATGAATTTAGTTGTGACAGATTACAGCAATTTTTTTTAAAGTTGATCCAAAGTATCATTTTTTTCAGTGTGGACAGACCTTGATTTAATATGTCCCTTTGGTCACATTATTTTTAGTTGTGTTTAGGGGTACCATTATTTTTGTACAGACCTGTTTCATGAGTTCATTTTTTAAGATAATCCTGTCGAAGCTTGGTGGAAAAGCAATGTCTGACTTTTATTGGTTAATTTTAATAGAATTTTTATTTATTATTACTTTTGTCAGATTCAAGTTATTTGTTTGACCATTGTGAAGTTTTCTTTCATTAACCGAGGGGTTAACAGGTTTTTCCACGTCCGCATATTCTTGTATGCAGATATATTATTTTTATTGTTGTTTTTATAATAGAAAGCATTTTATGCTCCTTTGGCATGAAAGGTGCTTCATAAAGAAAGTGTGATTTGATTTAAAGCATCTGCAAACTAGAGGAAACTCTGACTGGAAGAAGTCTGGCTGCCACCTCAGAGTTAGAAAAGTTTCCAACCGTCGACAGCTTGGTGGTGAACCACTTTGGTTTCCATTGTAGAAAACATGCTGCTTCAGCTGCTGCATGAACTAGTTTTAATTTTATACTTGTGAATGCACGTGTACATGTGTTCAAGTATTAATTGTAACTCGTATCTGAACCTGAACCGTTATACAAGGCAGGATGGATCCATGCTTTCATGTTGTTGACACCAAATTCTGAGCCTAGCATCCGAATTTCGTAGCAAAAATGGAAACTCATCAGACGAGGCAACATTTCTCCGTCTTCTGTCAAATGTTGGTGATTCTTTGTGAGTTGTAGCCTCAGTTTCCTGTTCTAAGCTGACAGAAGTGGCGCCTAGTGTGGTTTTCTGCTGCTCTAGCCCATCTTTTTATTGTGAATGCACGTGTACATGTGTTTAATGTTTCAGTACTAATTGTAGCTCGTATCTGAACAGTTTTTTCATATTTAGACATCATCAGACCAAGACCACACCTCACACATGACCAGTTTCCTAATGTTGCCACTGGTATTCATATCATCAATTCAATTTATTATACAGTACTGAAAAAAAAATATTTTATTGCTCTGGTACTCTTGCCATCCAATTAATGGACCATTTTCTTCATAATTTCTATACTAAGTAGATTTTCAGTAGTAATATTTATGATACTCTCCCTTCTGTTCTGTTCCATTTCTTGTCTATTTATTTCATCTTCCTGTCTGTATGTCCATATGTATATATACGTTGAATTTATCTATTTTACTTTAAGCAACAACAAAGTTGTGATGGGAACAATGTACTGCTATTGTGAATACTTTTACTATTTTAGATCCTACTGGTTTCATCATAGCTGTACTTACTGCAATTTCAAATATACTAAGTATTGATTTTGAGGGAAGAGTGGGGGTGAAGGAAATGGAAAAAATATGTACATGTAACTGTCATTGGTTTTTTATGTCATTGTTGTTTTGTTTCTTATAATAATACTAGGAAGAAGAACTGTTGATAGTTGCGGAGGGAATTCATATTGATCCATCTATATATATATATATATATATATATATATATATATATATATATATATACACATGTACTTCCCACAAAATTTGAATATCCTGAAAAAATTCACGTATTTCCATAATTCAACTTAAAAGGTGCAATTTACATATTGTACAGACAAATAATATGTGAATCAATATATTTCAAGCTTTTATTTGCTTGGATGTTGCTGATTAGAAGTTGCAGCATTAGAAAACTCTAATCAAACTCAAAATTAGAAAGTGGAAACCCAGAAGCCAGGCCAGCAACAGAAGATCAAAAACACAAGCCCTAGCCAAAAGCCTCTTGAACCACTACCGTCAGAAAACCATCATTGACTCCCTGCACAAGGTGGGAAAGACACAAAAAGTGATAGAAAAAGAAGCTGGATGTTCTCAGAGTGCTGTCTCAAAGCACATTAATGGACGGTTAAGTGGAAGGAAGACGTGTGGAAGCAAATGGTGTACAAGCCGGAGGGCTGACAGCAGCCTGGAGAAGATGGTCAGGAAAGGGTCTTTCAAAAGTGTGGAGGACTTCATAAGGACTGAGACTGGAGTTTCTGCTTCAAGAGAAACAACACGCAGGCGGATGCTGGACATGGGCTTCAAATGTCAAATTCCTGTTGTCAAGCCACTCCTCAACAGCAAGCAACGCCAGAAGCGCCTTAGCTGGTCTGGAGAAAAGAAGGACTGGTCTGTTGCCCAGTGGTCAAAGTCCTCTTTTCTGATGAGAGAAAGTTTTGCATCTCATTTGGAAACAAAGGTCCCAGAGTCTGGTGGAAGACCGGAGAGGCGCTAGATAGAAGATGCATGACTTGGTACCTGCCCACACTGCCAAAACTACAAAATCCTGGTTCAACAACCATGGATCACAATGCTTGATTGGCCTGCAAACTCACCTGACCTGAACCCCATTGAAAACATGTGGGGCATTGTCAAGAAAAAGCTGAACAGGAAGAGACCAAACAATAAAGAAGAGCTCAGGGCTGTGATTGAAGCATGCTGGTCTTCCATAACAGCTGAGATATGCCACAAGCTGCTAGCATCCATGCCACGCCGGGTTAAAGCAGCCATTCAAAGGGGCCCCCACCAAGTACTAAGTACAGATGCAAGATTTTTCTTTAGGAGGCCTGATATTTTTGTATTTAAAACCCTTCTCTGATTGATTTTATGCAGTATTCTAATTTTTTGAGTTTTTGAATTAGAGATTTTCTTAAGCTGCAACTTCTAATCAGCAACAACAAAACAAATAAAAGCTTGAAATATATTGATTCACATATTATTTGTCTAGACAATATGTAAATTGCACCTTTTAAGTTGTATTATGGAAATACATGAACTTTTTCAGGATATTCAAATTTTTTGGGTAGTACCTGTATATATATGTATACATGTATATGTACGTATGTATAGTTCAGACAGTTATATCCCCACCCCCCCGCCCCCAACTACCAACACTTCTTGCTTCTATAATTGTTGTTATTAAAACTATTAGTATTGTTATTAATGTTCATGACAATAATCACTTGATTTTGTCATCAGCCCCCCCTGCTTTTAATTGATAACTTTATTGAATTTGTATTATTATCTTTATTAAATTTATCCTTTTGCTCATTCTTTTATTCATTATAATTATCATTATTATGATTAGTACCTTTTTTTGTATTGTTTTGTTTTTTCCTTTTATTTATATATATATATATATATATATATATATATATATATATATATATATATATATATATATATATATATATATATATATATCAGCTGGGTGTGTGAAGCCGAAGGTGTGGTGATTTAGAAGAAAGAAAAAAAACAAAAACAAACAAACAAACAAAAAAAAAACAACACATGACCAGTAATTGAGACACGTTTATGTTGCTGCATACCCACTGCTGTTGCTAGATGATTTAGTTCAGTGATGAGACGTTTCTACCAGATTTTCTGCAAGTTTCAGCCTGACTTTTTGTCAGTAGTATAGAAGCACACATCTATAATAATTTGCTTTAAATTGAATGTGTTTATTGTTCATTTACAGATGTGTTTGGGGGCAGGTTGTCTCATACATCAACATTTAATGAACCTTTTTCTTTTATTCATGACTGATTGCTAAATAGCATCTGATGACAGTTCAGAGCAGGTGTTTAAAGCTCTCAGCACACAGGATGAACCCCAAAAAAGAAGTTTGTCGTGCTGATCTGCTTCATTAAATTTCAGTCTGCCAGTAACACTAGTGCTGCCAGTGAAGACTGAATATTTTACTAGCCGACTACTGAATAATTTACTTGATCTTCACTTCATTATTCGCACTAGTGAAGTTTGACAAAGAAATTTTCTTACAAGTTAAATCATGAAGAGTTTACTGGAACTTTACTGGTGACACTGGGAGCAATAAAACCAACTGCAGTAGTCTCATTCATGTAGAGTTTCACTACATAGAAGCAGGAAAAGGAGGTTAAAAGCAAGAGTTTCCAAAACCGGAAAGAGCTGCCACTTCTTGGTCATGTATGACGTGTTAAGTGTTGAATAATAAGCTGTTTCAGCTCTGCCAAGTGCTTACTTATGTTAAAAGATTAACTTTCCTGGCAGATAAGATTCTTCTTGCTCACTTAAACGCCCCAATCGTGTAAAGGCTTGTTTTTATTTTAATTTGCATTTGTCTACTTTGTGTTGCCCTTGGCATGAAAAGTGCTTTATAAATAAAGTTTTATTTGATGTTATCAACAAATATATCAAGTTGCAAAGAATTAAAATGATCCACCGTGTCTGAGCGGGAAACGATAACGTTTTTTTTAGATTCTGTGGTAGCCTTGTCTGTTAAGCACCTACTGTATTATAAGAAAATTTCTTCTCAGACTCATTAAATAAATTCAAAACAAATTCAAAGGCTATCAGAAAATGGTCAGATAAAATTAGATTGTCAGGAAAAACTGTTAATTGATTGAGTAGTCCTGTGGACCAAGAGTCTATTTGTGAGTTGGTGACTGTCAACATCCACATTTATATTACAATGCCCCACAATAACACCACAGAAAATCAGCAGATCCATGAAGCCTGATGAAACCAATCAGTTTGTTAGATTTCAAATATGTCCTAATGCAATGACGACTGAACTTTCTTCTTCTGAACTGGACCAGACCGAGGTTGTCTATGGACCTAAAAAACTCAGGATCTAGCTTTCTAATTGATCTGGATGCATTCATTTGGCTTCCAGCACTAGAGTGAAGAATCTCGGAGTTATTTTTGACCAGGATTTGTCCTTCTGTCACAGGGTGAACTAATGGGTGCTGCCAGAAACTGGACTTCTGCCCACTAGTTCGATTTTAGCATAGTTTTTGTGGTTTGTGTGTGTTTTTAAAGGTTCAATATGGAATACGGACAGAACAGCGACACCACGTGTGTCTAGGTTTTAGTTGCAACCTAGACAGGTTGGTGGCGCGTGTACACGCAGCGGCTCTGCTCGCTCCCAACAAAACAGTGTTTTTGTGTTTTGTGTGTACTAAGTTCGTGTGTGTTTGTTCATCATCGTCGTCATCGCGCCCCCATGTCTACAAGCGCAAATAGTCCCGAAAGTTTCTGCTCGACATCTGCAGAAAGACGGAGATAACTCGTGGACGTGGAGATGCTACGGGACTACGGTTTGCTCCGGAGGCCCGCTCAATTCCCGACCCCCACACCTGCACCTAGCCTGCAGTGGAGGCCCCACAGATGGAACCTGAGGAGGCAGAGGAGGGGGGGGACGCAGAGGTATCCGAGCTAGATTAGCCGCCAGACCACACCGGCCATCTCGTCCATAACCCTGGCTAACATACGCTCCCTGGACAACAATCTGGACCACATCCGTCTACTCCGGACTCACTGCAAGTCTGTGGGTGAGTGCTGTGTCTTTGTGTCTATGGAAACTTGGCTCAATGACAGCATCCCAGACATGCTTCCGGGCAGACAAAGCGCTCGTCGAGGGGGGGAAGACTTGCAGCGGGGGACTGTGTGTTTAAATCAACGATGCCTGGTGCCGGGACGCTGTGGTGGTTTGCAGACACTGTTCACCATTGGGGGAGTTCATGATCATCAAGTGCCGGCCATTCTACCTGCCCAGGGAATGTACTGCTATCCTGCTAGCAGCAGTCTACATCCCTCCCAGCTCCGCCAACAACAGGAGTGAGACACTGAACGAACTCCACCAGCACATCAGTGAGCAGCTAACAGCCCACCCCGATGCCTTCCTCATCTTGGCTGGGGACTTCAACCATGCCAACCCCAAGAGTGTGTTTCCATGACTACATGGACATGTCAACTATCCTACAAGAGGTAACAACATCTTGGACAATGTTCACAATTTTTCTCAGAAGGGAGCCTACAAAGCCCTCTGCCTCCCCCACCTTGGAACCTCAGACTACTCCACTGTTATGCTAGTCCCTGCATACAGACCGCTGGTTACGGTGACTAAACCAGCCAAGAAGGAGATCCAGGTGTGGCCAGAGGGGTCATTAGAGGTTCTCCAAGACTGTTTCTCCACCACCTACTGGAGCATGTTCAGACATGCAGCCATTTACAACGACTCCATAGACCCCCAGGAGTACACAGAGACAGTCATGGCCTACATGAGGAAGTGCATGGACGACGTCACGGTCTCCAGAACCATCTCCATCTGGGCCAATCAGAAACCTTGGTTGACAGGGGGAGTCCACATGCTCCTGAAGGCTGAGAACGCTGCCTTCAGAGCTGGGGACGAGGCGGACCTGAGGACAGCCAGGGCCAACCTGTCACGGGGGATCAGAGAGGCCAAGAGACAGCACTCCAGGAGGATCACCGACCGCTTCAGGGACAGCAAAGACTCCAAGAACCAGACCTGCAACAACTCCCCCTCCCTGCTGAACCAGCTGAACAACTTCCTTTCTCGCTTTGAGGCAGACAGCAGCACTCCAGCACAGAGGATCCCTCCGCCCTCCGATGACCAGGTGCTGTCACTATCTTCGGACAGCATGAGGAGAACACTCAGGAGGATCAACGCCAGGAAAGCCCCCGGTCCCGATGAGATTCCTGGTCGCGTCCTGAGAGACGGTGCTGTGGAGCTCACAGATGTCTTCACCGACATCTTTAACATCTCGCTGAGACAAGCTGTCGTCCTGACGTGCCTCAAAGCCACCACCATCATCCTGGTACCGAAGAAGTCGTCCCCCACCTGCCACGAGTACACCCCGTCGCACTTACCCACATCATCACGAAGTGCTTCGAGCGGCTGGTCATGCACCACATCAGGTCCAACCCCCCCCACTCTGGACCCCTACCAGTTTGCAGATAAGTCCAACTGCTTGACCATTGATGCCATCTCCACCGCCCTCCCATCAGCCCTCACCCACCTGTAGACCAAGGACTCACATGTCAGAATTCAACACCACCCCCCACCCCCCGCAGCAGCTCATCATCAAACTGGTCCAGCTGGGACTCAACACCTCCCTCTGCAACTGGCTGCTGGACATCATGACGGGGAGACCACAGGCAGTTCCGGTCGGCAGCAACACCTACAGCACCACCACGCTGAACACAGGGGCCCCCCAAGGATGCGTGCTGAGCCCCCTCCTCTTCTCTCTGCTGACTCTCTGCGGTAATTTCATCTGTGTTCTATGTCTAACATGGGGCACATTTGATAATAAAGTTGACTTTGACTTTTTTTTTTTTGAAGGATTTTTTTGGGCACTAGTGGCCTTTATGCGACAGCGTATAGTGACAGGAAAGGGGCAGAGAGAGTGGGGAGTGACATGCAGCAAAGGGACCTGGGCTCGACCCGGGGCCGACTGCGTTGAGGAACTGTAGCCTCTGTTCATGGGGCGGCTGCTCAACCAACTGAGCTAATCACCGCCCCTGACTTTGACTTTTTGACTTGCAATGGCAGAAAAACAACTCCAGCCGTATGGCTGCCAGGCTCGCTGCAGATAAGGCAAGTGACCAGCAGCCTACAATATGTCCAACAAGTAATGCAGTGGAGTTTATCACTGACAGCTAACGTTAACCACGTTAGCAAACAAGTTAGAATACCGATCCAGGAGGAAAGTCGCCATTTCCGTGTTTTGATGGCATGGAAAACGTTTATGTGGGTCCATTTGTCATTTATTTATTTAAAAGGGACAATGCATATTAATGAACATAAAATGTAAATATGCAGGATTATAGCAAGGCTAATTTCCATCCTTAGACCCTTGACAAGTCAACACACGAAAAATAAAAGTGATAAGAACACTAATAACATTGAAAACTTAATAATAGAAAAGAAGAGATCAGAGAGATCAGGTACACAAAAAATAAAAGTAATAACATATTCCACCCCCCACCCCACCCCCACACGCATCTTTTTATATACATATATATATATATATATGCACACACACATGTAAACACATACATATATATACATATATACAATCATACACACATATACACATACACACACACACTTACATACATACACATATACACACTTAAATTTACTCCAGTTTTTGCTCTTCTCAGGTGACTCCTCTCAGGCAAGCCGGAGGGCGGCCGTAGACCCTACAAAGAGGCCTACAGTCTGAGACGCGCCCGCCATAAGGGGTGGCTGCAGGGTCCCGAGGAAGAAGCCTATGGCCTGAGGTGCGCGGCCGCCGTGGGCCGGAATGGAGCCCAGGAGAGAGACGCCAGCTACTGCGAGCCCCCTTTAACCCCTTTTATTACCTCCGCCAAGGAGGTAACATTTCGGTAGTGTTGGTTAGTTTGTCTGTCTTTCTGTCAGCAACTGAAAAGAAAAAGTGGTGAACGGATTCATCTGAAATTTTCACCAGCCGTGTGTCTCAGTCCAAGGATGAACCCATTAAATTTTGGTGGTGATCCGGATCACCTTCTGGATCCAGTAATGCTTTGAAGGACTCTTTATCATTGTGAGATCGGCCATGTTGGAGAGGCTGTTGATGAGGCGTGAGTGCCTCCTTGTGGCAGAAGTGTGAAGCTGTGCTACTGAGCACATGATGTCAGGACCAGAAATGAAACTTATGAGCAGCAGTGAGCACGAGGAGAGAAGACTGTTGGACAAACTGTGCCAGTTGAATATGGTGAACTGTGTGCGTCTGTGAAGAACTGGAAGTAATTAGTTGTATTTCTGCCTGAATAGGATGTTTGTTTAGCCTTTAATGTAATTTAGCTGATTTGCGTATTCTTAAGGGTTCCTCCATTCACCATGTGCCTTTTTATGCTATTAAGCTAGCTGACCTCTTACATGCCAGTTACTGTAACTGTTAGCCTTTAACACATATGCATGTTTAGTCCTAACTGGAAGGGATTTATTAGTAATAATTAATACCTTGAATGTGTTTCTTTGCCGAACGAATGTTCCTCATGGCTTTGTATTTCTGTGTTTATAGACCACACTCACTTCCATCCATCATTCACCTTAACTAGCCTGGATTTCCTCACCTGTAAGCCTGTCATTTGTTGCATTACTGTGCTGTTGTGATTAAGTGACCAGTAAAGACAGTTAACTGTACAAGCGAGTCCTTTCGTGTTCTGACAGACACCCCGTGGTGAACATCAAACCTCCTTACCAACGCCTAAACACTCTTACATGAACATCACCCTAACAGGCCAAATTTTAGGAATTTTTCCATGTAACTCCATACAAATGGCCCGAGTGTTTGGTCAAAAAATTACAAGACAGGATCTCAATAAGTTCTATAATGTTTCCAAAGTTGATCCAGAGAAAATTCCAGATACTATGATCCAGAACACAAAAATAAAGGAGTCGAGCTGCTTGGCGGAGGTCTGCGCTCTCCGAGTGCTTTTCTAGTTCTCTTATTATTTTTTAATTTTTATTGCATTTATTCAATGTGGACTTTTATTATTTTCGTACTTTATTTTATTTCCTTAATAAAGTTTTTATTGTTTTAATCACTACCTGCTGGCGATGCCCCTCTTTCTTCCCCCCTCCTCCAGTAGTTGCTGGTATCTCAAAGAACCACCCCGTGACACTTCTGCTCACATGTAATCCTTCCCAGATCCTTCTTGTATACCTTTGCCACTCATGCATAACTGTATTTGTCCTCTCTCAGCAAGTCTGGCTGATAAAACTTGGAGAACTTGTTGGTCTCTTATTCTGAGCTCTCCACCACAGCCGGTCCAGGCAGATGGCCTTCCTCCCGGAGCTTCCCTGAACCTCATGGCTGGCAGCTGATGAGTTAATTAGGGATGCACCAAAATGAAAATTCTTGACCGAAACCGAAAACAAAAAATGAGCAAATCAAGGCCGAAAACCGAAACGGCGAAAGAAATTATTATGTCAATTATTAGAACCATAGCATTTTTGGCTACGATGTGTATTAGCCTCACTAAAATCAAGGCATTGCATTAAATCAAATACAAAAGTATCAAAATATTTATTTACCACGGACATTACAGCAATGTACAATATAAATTAAAATTCAAAATAAAATATTTAGTTTGACCCCACTCGTGAAAATTAATGCCTTTTGAATTTTTCTGTGTAGTACTACAACAACAAATAATAATATACAGGCTGACTGGCTGCTGAAAGACTGAAATTAAATATTTTCTCACATAAAAACACAAAGTGCATAAGTCGCTTGCTGGATGAGCAGTTTGTGTTGTTTCGATGATTTATGTCTTTTGGCAGAAAATGCACCTTTGGGTCATTTTTGGCCGAAAACATTTGATGGCTGAATTTTTGGTGCATCCTTAGAGTTAATGCATGTAAACCAAACTTGAATTTTCACACAAACGTGATCTACCATAAACTATCGAACTAACTACAACACCCAAGGCAATCCCATAGAATATAATTAGTCTTGAAATATACAGTATGGCCTAAAGTTTAGACCCCCCCCCCCCCCCCCCATTAAAGACGGAAAAAATCAGCTGTTAGTTGAATAAGTGGAAACTGACAAAAGTAATATTACAAAATTTTTACAAAATCTTGACATTGATTTTGAATTGTGGTTCAACAGAAATATAACAAACAAAAAATAAAACAAACAAACAAGTATGACGGGGCTCCCAGTCTAAAAATTTTATTGAGCAACACTTTGAGGCAATCACTGTAATCAGGCGTTTTCTGTAACGTCCAATCAGACGTCTGCACCTGTTGACAGGTAATTTGGTCCATGGTTCATGAGAAAGGGGCTCTAATTTGTCCTGGACAGTTTTGTTTGTTTTTGTACAATTATCTTTTAAAACCACAATTCAAAATCAACGTTTTATTTTATTAAATTATAATTAAATTTTTATTCATTATTAGTTTTTTTTCAGTTTCTTGTTATTTGAATTACTACTGTGAGTTTAGCTTTTTCTTTAATGGGAGGGTATATAAACTTTCGACCCATACTGTTTCTGAATTTCTGCCTGATCACCAGCTTTCTCCCCAAACTGCAGAGCGAAGCTTCTTCTATCATAAAACCTGCTTCTCCCTCTGAGCTCACAAGCACCTGATCTCAACTGATTTAACTATGCTGTACAGGGGTTAGACAATGAAACTGAAACACCTGTCATTTTAGTGTGGGAGGTTTCATGGCTAAATTAGACCAGCCTGGTGGCAAATATTCATTAATTGCACATTGCACCAGTAAGAGCAGAGTGTGAAGGTTCAATTAGCAGGTAAAAAGCACAGTTTTGCTCAAAACATTGCAATGCATACAACATTGTATCAGAGTTCAAAAGAGAACATTGTTGGTGCACGTCTTGCTGGCGCATCTGTGACCAAGACAAGTCTTTGTGATGTATCAAGAGCCACAGTATCCAGGGTAATGTCAGCATACCACCAAGAAGGACGAACCACATCCAACAGGATTAACTGTGGACGCAAGAGGAAGCTGTCTGAACGTGATGTTCGGGTGCTAACCCGGATTGTATCCAAAAAACGTAAAACCACAGCTGCCCAAATCACGGCATTCGCTTGGCCCAGGACTTGTGCTAGATGGGCCAAGGACTACTGAACCATTCTGGAGGACCATGTGCATCCAAAGGTTCAAACATTGTATCCTGAAGGCGGTGCAGTGTATCAGGATGACAATGCACAAATACACACAGCAAGACTGATGAAAGATTGGTTTGATAAACATGAAAGTGAAGTTGAACATCTCCCATGGCCTGCAAAGTCACCAGATCTAAATATTATTGAGCCACTTTGGGGAGTTTTGGAGGAGCGAGTCAGGAAACGTTTTCCTCCACCAGCATCACGTAGTGACCTGGCCACTATCCTGCAAGAAGTATGGCTTAAAATCCCTCTGACCACTGTTCAGGACTTGTATATGTCATTTCCAAGACGAATTGTCGCTGTATTGGCCGCAAAAGGAGGCCCTACACCATACTAATAAATGATTGTGGTCTAAAACCAAGTGTTTCAGTTTCATTGTCTAACCCCTGTATGTTTTATCACCACTTGTCCTTTCAATCTTCATTGTGAGTTGCACGCCAAAGATAAGGGGTCGTCTTTGAGTTACACCCACTGGCTGTGTCCGATATATAAAAGGCTCTTCTTGGATTGGTTCTAACATACAGTATCTATCTCGTCTGATACAAAGGACCAATAACTGTTGGTCCAGATTGAACTGAGAAAACAAACTCAGTTTTGCCACCTTGACTGCTTGGAAACACCTACAACCAGAGCTGAAGATGTTGGAGCGCATCATCAGGCTTTGAGTTTTTACTTTCCAAACAGAGAATCTTTTGAGCAGTTTTAACATAATTGAACTTAACGGAAGAGGATTAAGGCCACTGAGAAAAAATAATAAAATTCTGAGAAAAAAAGTCCGAATTCTGACTTTCTTCCAGAACTTTAAAGAAAAAAAAATTTCAGGAGATTTTTTTTTTCCAATTTCTGAAAAAAGTCCAAATTCTGACTTTTTTTCTCCACATTTTTTCCCCCGGGAGATGTTTCTTTCAATTCCTGAAAAAAGTCAAAATTCAGATTTTTTTTCTCAGAATTCAGATTTTTTTTCAGAAATTGAAAAAAAAAAAATTCAGATTTTTTTTTTAATGTTCTAGAACAAAGTTAGAATTCAGACTTTTTCTCAGAACTTCATTTTTTTCCCCATTGGCCGTTATCCTCTTCCATAGAACTTAACTGCCTCCACCTTACATATCTATCAGTCCTGCCATGACACTGAAAAAACCCGTTGATGTATCAGAAATTGCTCAATTATCCTTTCTTTCTTTCTTTCTTTTATTAAATAAACAATATAGTTTGTAGATGTAGTTTCTTTTTTATTCTTTCCCATTGGCCAGATCAACCTTGCAAAAGAGATCTTGATCTTAAAGGAACTTTTATCTGGTTCAATAAAGGTTTTCTAAAAAAAAAAAAAAGAAAAAGAAAAGAAAATGTTACAGAGATTTTAGCATGTTTTGAGGAACTATCCACTCGTTTTGTTCGATTATCATAAAACACGATCCTATAAGTTATACCTCGTTAGTAAAGGTGACATCATTAAAGAGAAGCAATAATCATCAAACCCAAATGTTACTGTTGTACTGACTTTACACAGGATGCAACCTCATCAGAGTCCTGCACGGGTCCAATAATACCAACCTGTACCCAAACCCGGTAGGATGATTACCGAACCCGAGCCATGACCTGCAGATATCTCCCAGTCATATCTGGACCTGCACACCCCCCCATCCCTCCCTTCATTGCATTACTTTTCTTTATTCAAGCTTATTTTTAATTGTTTTGCCATTATTTGCCATCATTTAAAAGAATAAAACAAACTAAATACACACTCAAAAATAGAGGTACGAGACAGGAACATTTCTGTACCTATAGGTACTTTTTTTTTTTTTTTTACAAATGTTCTCTCAAAAGTACAATATTGGTCTTTATGAGGCCAGAAGTGTACCTGTATACTATGAAAAAGGGTCCAAAGTAATGTAAAGTACAAATTTGTACCATTTCAACCCTAAGGGTTCCTGCAGCATTGAAAAATGTGCATAGCTTGTACAGTAACTATAATTAGCAGTACTTCTAAACAGTAGTATAATTATAGTTATATTATTTTCATAATAATCACAGTAATCATTGTAATAATTATATAAATAATTATTTATGCTTGGCCTTACATTTCTATAATAATTAATTTATTATTAGCATCTTTGATTGTTGTCATAATCTCTATTTTATTGACTTTTATTCATCATTTTTAGTTGGTTTAATTGTACTTTATTAACTCATACAGCTTGATAAGGTACAAAAATGGACCAGGACCGAAGGTACAGAAACGTCTTTCAAAAAGGAACACCCCCAGCGACAAGCTTTGTACCTTTTTAAGTACAAATTGGTACCTCTGTTTTTGAGTGTGCATTTCTAGGTTTGTTTAAACTTGCATAATGTGGCACTGAACCACCAGGTTCCTCCCCGTCTGTTATTTTGCCACTTGGAGCTTTATTCATGTTCATAACTCCTGCATGAATCAGAGAACTCCCACCATCTCTGGTTTCAGCTGTTCGGCGTTCCTGCATCACATGACCAGCAGCGGAAGAATCTCATTGGCTGCCAGGATGGCGATAACACCCCTCAGTAAATGCAATGTTGGCAAATAACCATACCCGCCATTTTTACCTTACCTGTTGGGTACAAAGAAAAAAAAAAAAGGAAGCAAACAGGTTTGTCCAGTGATATAAGATTTAATTTTATTGTTTCAACCACAAAGAATCTAAATGATGCTAATCTGACCCCGTTTAGACGAGCAGCCTGATCAGTAGGATGTAAGCAGTCTTTCCTAAGAAGACTGTCATCCCCAGAAAGCTGGCATGAACATGATCGCCTGATCCTGAAGGATGATAAAATTCCAACCTGATCAAACAAGGTGTTGCATAACCGTGTAAACGGACACGAAGGAGCAAACACACTGATATTATCAAAATAGACTTTATTCTAGACCTTGAAATCTGAGTGATATTACAACAGTCTGATCAGGAGGCTGCAGACGCAACCGTGAGAGAAACAGAGAACAACGTAGTTCAGGGGAGAAGACACAAAAGTCTGAAAACTGCTATTTACAAGTTTCTGTGTCATCATACACCAAAAATTTAATTCATCCTATATTTATTAATTCATTTATGTTGTTCATTTTGAATACGCAGCTACAAATAAATCAAAATTACAAAAGTTTTGATAAGTACAAAACCTTTGAGGGCTCTCCAACATAGCAAAGATAGAATCAACGTTAGTACTTTTGGTCGGAAGAAGTGGACCAAAAAAACAAAACATAAAAGCAACCAGCAAATGCTCCTGAACGCAGTGTAAAAACCTCATCATCTAAAAACAGAGCATTATAAAATACCATCCTGCTGTCACAGACATCATTTCAAATAGTGTCTTCAACATAAAGTCCAACTAATGCTGGCTTCATTAAAGCAAAAACTTCAAAAGTCGCCTTAAACTTGGGCATGAAATCTTTTAAAATGAGCTGGCGTGCACATATCCAGACAGAAGCTGGCTTGTTCCAATTTGTTGCAGCGAAGATATCAAATATCAACCTCCCGCACACGTCAGCTCTCTCTGCCATAGTAACACACCTCCCTGCTCCTCCACCTGCTTTTTAAAAGTGCAGAAAAATAAAAAACACCCATTCCAGGGCTTAAAAAAATGTATCCATGACTGTTTAATGGTATTTTATAAAACCATTCCTGGTATTAACCTGCAGTGATGCACCACATCACAGACTGTATTTCAAGCGTTTAAAAAGTTTCTTTAGGATCCACCTTTAGCTTAGGGGTGGCTTACAAAAGAATCCCCTGTAATAGCACAGATATATTCATCTGTATATATCTATATATGTCTATACACACACATATATGTTAAATCACGGGTCTTGTCTTACAGTTTTATGCTGCAGTTCTGCTTTATAACAAGCACAAACTCGCTTTAAAATGCAAACTCCAAACACTACCAACAAAAGCGCAATCTATCAGAGCATGGGCCTGAGCACAGCCTGTGTCTAAGAGTGTGTTTGGGTTGATCTGGGGGCACGCTGCAAGGGGCGACACTGCGGGGGACATACTGAAAGGGGAGACGCTGCAATGGGCAACGTTCCAAAGGGGGACAATGTGGGGGCAACTTTCCAGGGGCAACCCTGCAAGGGGGCGACAATGCAGGGGCGACACTGGAATGGGCAACGTAGCAAGGAACAGTGTTCCAAGGGGCGACAATGCAGGGGCGATACTGAAAGGGGCGATGCTGCAATGGACAACATTCCAAGGGGCGACAATGTGGGGGCAATTTGGGGTGATGCTGTGGGGGCAACCCTTCAAGGGGTGACAATGCGTGGACGACGCTGAAAAGGGTAAAGTTGCAAGGAACAATGCTCCAGGGGGTGAAAATGTGGGGGTGATGTGGAGGCGACCTTGCAAGGAGTAGCATTCCAAGGGGTAACTATGTGGGGGCAATGCTGCCATGGGCAATGTTGCAAGGAACAATGTTCCAAGGGGGGACAATGTGGGGGCAACCTTGCAAGGAGTAATGTTCCAAGGTGCAACCTTGCAAGGGGCGATGCTGCAATGGACAATGTTCTAAGGGGCGACAATGCGGGGACAATGTGGGGGCAAACTTACAAGGAGTAACGTTCCTAGGGCCAACCGTGCAAAGGGCAAAAATGCGGGGGCGACGCAGCAAGGGACGATGCAGCAATGGGCAACGTTCCAAGGGGTGACAATGCAGGGAAAAAGTGGGGGCAACCTTGCAAGGAGTAATATTTGAAGGGCTGACACTGCAAGAGGCAACAATGTGAGGGTGGTGCTGCCATGGGAAATGTTACAAGGAACAAGGTTCCAAGGGATGACGATGTGGGGGCAGCCTTGGAAGGAGTAACATTCCAAGGGGCAACCCTGCAAAGGGCAAAAATGCAGGGGCAACGTAGCAATGGGCAACGTTCCAAGGGGCGACAATGCAGGGACAAAGTGGGGGCAACCTTACAAGGAGAAACGTTCTAACTTGCACTTTTTATGTTTTTGTGTCTGCTGTTTTATTGTCTTTTAATCTGTGAGGCCCTTTGTTTACCTTTTGGCTATTGAAAAGGGCTGTATAAATAAAACTGAACTGAATTCAGTAACATTCGATGGGCCGACGCTGCAAGGGGCAACACAGTAAGCGGGGACAATGCGGGGACGATGCTGCAATGGTCAATGTTGCAAAGAGCAATGTTCCAAGGGGCAACACCTTGCTGCAATGGGTATCGCTGCAAGGGGTGACCCTGGGGGGTAGGGGGGTGACACTGATAGGGGCAATGTTCCAAGTGCAACGCTGCAAGGGCTGACAATGTGGGGGTGAAACTGCTGGGGTGACGCTGCAAGAGATGTCAGTATAGAGCAATCCTGCGGGGCAACACAACCGGGCAACAATGTGGAGGGGGTGGGGGGGTGATGCTGGGTGAAACTGTGCCTGCAGATGAAGTGGGAATCCAAGTGTAATGTGGAATGAGCCATGAGACCAACTCGGTCTGATTATCACTTAGCAGTCGGCAGCCACAGGACATTAACTACAGGAAACGAGCAGAGTTATAAAGATTGACAAATTTAAGAGGCTTTAAAAGCTCATCTTCAAATGTTATCAAGCTATTAATGCATGGAGGACAGGGACAGAAGACTGCATCATATCTCCACTTCTCCCTACTTGAAACAGTAACAAGAGGAACAGGAATACAACAAGTCCGCAAGTATGGATTAGTTCTGCAAGTCTAAAAAAGTCAGTTTTACAAGTACAAAACATTTGGTTTGAATACTCATAAAGCTGACTTCTGTCTGAATTTACAACTGAATTTTTACTCGTGGAGCATCTGTGTGAAGTCAGTTATGGCGTCAACCGCCAACGTCATTTTGTCGATGTCAGTATGTTTGGTGTTTAAAAGAAAAAGAAGAGTCTCTTTTTTGGCGGCAAGTATGTCGGCTACGTTCATGTGCCTTCAAGAGATTGTATGGGGTGGAGTCACGTGACTACACATTGTTCCATAGTGGACCCATATATCGGTCTCATCTCTGGTCCAGTCCCACGTCGGATCCGTATATCAGTCTGACAGAACATTACATCGAGGCCTGCCACAAACTATTATTTTGATAACCGAATATTCACAGATTATATTGGCGATTCGTCAACGACTCTGATCATACAAAAATTGTAGCATATTCAAAAGTTACCAATCAAAAGTTTGGACACTTTCTCATTGAATCTAATCGAAAAACGCATCCAAACTTTTGACTGATCGTGTGTATGTTTATTTCTGTACAGTTAATATACAATTCAAGAAAATTCAATTGAAGAAAAGCTGACCAAACAAAAACGCAGACTATTTTGATAGTCGATTATCAACTAACCGGGGCAGCTCTAATTTCATCGATGACATGAAACTGCACACCCAAGTGCCACAGAAGATATATTTTCAATCTGATCGGGATTTTCAGTGAAACTTTGTCTTTTTTCTTATCAGATTGTATCTGCAGTTGCACCACTTGGACTTTTATAAGCTCATTGCCTGTGTGCAAAAAGTTTTAAAACATTTTAATAAATAATGATTCTGTTCTCACGGTTCAGACTTGTTTAGTGTCCCTCACCGCATTACTGTGGTAAAGAAGTACAAACTAAATGACTGTGATTGATGTCATTTAGTAGCCTGGAGTATTATTTTGCTGATAGATTTAATGTATAAAAAACATAAGGCTGAATTGTTATAATTTTTATCATTATCGTAGGAAATGCCAGGAATATTGTCCATCCCTCGGCAGAAGTACTCCCATGTGATTGGTCGGTTTGTGATGATGTGTTTTCAGATTTCTGCATCTTCTTGCTGAATTTGTGTGGTAAAGCTGGTGAAGACACAGCACCAAGTCGGCCGCCATTGTTGCTCTAAAGCAGAAATGCCTTTCCTGTGGAGTTTAGCAGCCAATACCAGCCCTGCTGCCCCTCTCAGATTGGTCGGGGAACCTGCAACATCACAAACAGCTGCGCCAGTTTCACCAGTCATACGCAAACACTGTTCCAGGTACAAATCAAGCTTAAAGGATACGTTTCTTTTTTTCAACCTGGAGCTTATTTCTAGGAGTATACATCTACATTTCCTCACTGGTAAAGTTTCTGCATCACTTTGAGTCCTTCAGAAGATATTACGCTGAGTCCCCCTTCAGTGTTCCTCCAATAAAATGGGAGAGACGGGGTAGCCACTATATAAGACATTACCTGCAGCAAAAGTCCTCGATTTTCGCAGATTTTCATGAACGAGTACTATTCTCCCCTGAGTCCAGATTTAGTTTTCCGTTAGCTATCAGTAGGGCTGGACAATTAATCAAATTTTAATCGTGATTTCAAATTTGCCTTTTCACGATCATAAAAACACTGTAATCGAAAAAAAAACAATTAATCCTGAAGTGAACAGACATTGTTTTCAAAGGTATTCATTTCTATTGCTATTATTATTTTGAATAATATTCTTATTTTACTCCTTAACTTGTTTCTAATTTATTTTTGGTTTAATCTTTTTAAAAATTTATATTTGAAGTTGAATTTTGTTAGTTCAATAAACACTTTTTATAAAATCAATGAATAATTGTGTATAGGGATGGGCGATATTTTATCGTGTGCGATATATCATCAAAGAAATTCCCCACAATAACAATGTGAATTTATCGTTTTTATCGTGATATGACAATTTATCAGGTTGTGTTTGCAGTTGCACTACTTTGGTTTTTTAATAAGCAAAGTTAGTTTTGCTGTTTGCATCGTTTGAATGAATGTGGAATTTGGTCTCTCATATTTCCGACTTGTTTGATTGGTGTCACTACAATTTTGCAATACGGGTGCACTACTTGAACTTAATCGATATAGTTAAGTGGCTTCTAGTATTTTGTAGGGCTTTCAAGACAGAATTTAGCGACAGATTTATAATACAAAATATTTTGCTGATAGTTTTTATCGTCACTTATCGTTACCGTGGTAAATAAGAGAAATTATCGTGATACATTTTTTAGTCCATATCGCCCATCCCTAATTGTGTATATTAATCGTGATTTCAATATCAGTAAAAATAATCGTAATCATAATTTTTTCCATAATCGTCCAGCCCTAGTTATCAGGGTGTTCTACACACTTTTTGGGGCTACGTGTTTACGATGCGCGCTTCCGCAGTACAGCTCAGAAGAACACCTTGCTCCCCAGACATAAAAAAAAAACACAATTTGCAAAACTCTGAACTCACAGGACAATAGTACTCATTCGTTCATTCATTCTACTTAAAGCATTGATGAAATGAAGGAGTTTTACTGCAGATAATGTCTTATATAGTAACTGCCCCGTCTCCGCCATTTTACTGGATGTCCACCGACAGATGACGCAACGTAATATCTTCCCAAGGACTCAATGTGATGCAGAAACTTTACCGGTGAGTAAATGCATATATACTCCCAGAAATAAGGTCCAGGTCGAAAAAAAAAAAAAAAAACTTATGCTTTAAGATCTATTTGTATGTCCTGACGTACATTTTCTAACTTGCAGAATTAATCTATACTTGGATTTAATTAATACCTGATTTCAAGTACAGAGGTACAAAGGTTGTCCCTATCCTAGCTCCTTACTGTTATCAGACTTTAACTTGATTTCTGTGACATGAAAAACCATTTGTGAAAATCAAGTCAACTTTGATTAACTGCTTTACAGTTGGCTGATAAAAAAAATCTAAAATGTGATGAGTCTGCAAGTCAAATAGGTGAACGAACAGATCTCCCAATACATGAGGTTAAAATCAACTTTAACAGACAAAATGAGTTTGCATTTGCCCTCTTCCCTCCCACTCCACATTATCATCATCATCCAGAGATCAGTAAAATCCTAGTTTAACTATCGATGTCCACAGGACACCAAATGCTGACATATGCAATATGCACACACCAACAGGAAACAAAGTCGTTACAATTCTCACACGCAGGTTAACAAGGAGGAAAGCATGAAGAATGCTGGCGTTCTGGTTTGCATGAAATGGGTCTGACAACAGATGTTTCTTCCTGCAGGTATTGGTGGAGCAAACAAATCCCCGTACAGACGTGACGTCTGCTGCATGTGCAGTGAAAACTGTGTGGTCCTTGAAGGTACATGGGGAGGGAGTGCTCCAGGTGGGGGGGTGCGGCGGGCCATGGCTTGGGACAGGACTACAGCAGTGTTGTGACAGACAGGGACAGTCATTTGGCTATGTACACATTCGTAGTCGGTCCATGGCTCCCTCTCACGAGTGTCATTTCCTCAGGTCGAGTACACAAACCTGAAAAGCAGGAAAGCAGATTTGGATTATTCCACATTCTTCGCAACGGGGGAATAAATCAAGTTCGTTTCTCTGGTTACAGACGGACAAGATGACCTGAAATAAAATGAGTCAGTGCTTCACAACGAATATACTGATTTGTTCCAGAAAATACAGAAATCTAATCTTCTTGGAAAATGGAACTTGCTAAGAAAAAATCTGACTTAAAGTTCAGGATTTTTGACATAGGGGCTCATTTTCCAGTGAGCCAGGATACTACTTATCACTGGAGACAGTTTCAACATATTTCATTCAGTTATTCTAGTTCCAGGAGGTCGCTGATGCTAATGCTAGTCTAAGTCAATAGGAATCTGCTAGCCTGTCATTAATAACAATCTTATCCACTCCACAGAACATCTGAGGCAAATTATTTATAACTTCAGACTATCTGTGTAAATGCTGTGTTAATAGAATAATGTTACAAATAAAACTAACCTGCATTTCGTTGCATTTTGATTGTTGCTGCTGAGCAACTTTACAGTTTTATTTTTCTGTATTTGACAGCGGAGTGATGTCATCTGTTGCTACGTGCATGAAGGAATTTGATTACACAAATATAAAGTTAAAACTACGGCCACGTCTGAAAGGCATGAAGATACGCTGGGTTTTGAAGATGATTTTGAACTTTTTTCATCAAACTAACTGTCACCATATCTCTATGAACTGGAATACACAGACAAAGTTAGTAACACTACCACCTGGAAGCAAAATATACCATTCCGCAGCTGGTAAAAAAGTAGTTCCTCAATGTGTAATGCAAAACTTGTCATACAAGGTTAGTTTTACTTGTTTAACACACAAGTTTACTAGTTTAACACGGCATTTACACAGACAGGCTTGCTGATTTGCCTCGGATGTTCTGTGGAGTGGATATGATTGTTATTTATGACAGGCTAGCAGATTCCTACTGACTCACACTAGCATTAGCATCTGCAACCTCCTGGAACTAGAATAACGGGATGAAATATGTTGAAACTGTCTCCAGTGATAAGTAGGATCCAGGCTTACTTGTAAATAAGGCCTTATGTCAAAATCCTAAACTTCCCCGTTAGTTAATATGAGCCAGTTACAGGATGATCTGAATAAAAAAAAGGAGCCAGATGACGTCGATTCTAATGATTCTAATCCGTTCCGCTAATTATCCTAAATATGACCAATGCCCCTTCTGCCACTGACTTGTTTTCATTTTATTACTTATTCCAGAGGAGCGACTTCCATATAAAATGTTTCTTCTTGCCTCAACACCAACACTTCACATTCGGTGAAATTCTTTTTCTCAGTCTTTTCCAATGCCTTCGCCGAGGTTATTTGGATGGAGAGTAGAAGCCTGCTTTGTATTTATGCTAGTTTGCATATCTATTTATTGGTGGGGAGGGGGTTGTCCCTGCAGCTGCTCCCCATCTCAGGCAAATTGGGATGTATAAAGGAAAGCCTTTATACATCTGAATATTTTTGTGTAGTGCACTTTCAAAATTTGTCCCTATGCCAACTTTCAGTGTGAAAGCTGTGCTGGTGACTGTGGAGGCCATCGGAGTCCAGTGAAATCATCGTCATGTTGGAGATGATGAATGATCCTGCTGGAAGCAGCATCAGAAGATGCTCCACTGGGGTCATGAAGGGATGGACATGGTCAGCAACAATACTCAGGTAGGCTGTGGTGGTTAAACCGCCATGTTGGTACTAAGGGGCCCAAAGTGGTCCAAGAAAACCTCCCTCACACCATTACACCAGCAGCAGCTTAAAGCCTTGATCCAAGGCAGGATGGATCCATGCTTTCATGATGTTTCCAGCAGATTCTGAGCCGAGCATCTAAATGTGGAGCTGAAATGGAGACTCATCAGACCAGCAACGTTTCTCCATCTTCTATTGTCCAGTTCTGGTGAGTGTGTGTGAATTGCAGCCTCAGTTTCCTGTTGCTGACAGGAGTGGCACCCGGTGACTGCTGACTGTAATAAGGGATGAGATTAAATAGATCCTGGAAATGAGCCTGGTCTGGAGCATTTCCAGCAGCAATTTCCATGTCAACTTATGTCATAACATATCCTGCTCATATGCAACAGATGAGTTGATCCAGGATGACCAACATATCCTGGCTTAACCCCTTATCTGAGTTTTGTGCAGCAGATGCCTGGTTCCACTGAAAGTGACGTGGTTTTCTTTTAGGAGATAACATTTACATTTTCTACTGTTTTCCAGGTGAATTTACTCTGACACAGTAACATATGGCTTTATGACACTTCTGTAATAATCTCGTATGTCTCAGCTTTCAGCAGAGACCAGGATTATACATGCAGCCCTGTAGCTGTGGAGATGTTCTTAATTTATTCTGACAATGTAATTTCAGACAGGAAGTAGTAGAGCAGGTGTTGTGAGGTACAGCTTCAGGAATATTTTTGATTCTGCTTTTTGTAAACTTGAAATACTGTAAAAATGAAACACAGATTGGCTGAAGGTTGAGCTGGGAAGGCCTGAAGACGACAGATCTGATAATAAACGTTGACTTAAACAGCAACAAGAACAAAAAGAAGCCCAGAAGTTCAACGGGAATTATACAAACTCAGATCAAACCTTTGCTACCTTTTTGTTTTGAGTTTGGTTGGAAAACCTCAGCAACCATTCAGAAACTGCCAGATGGAGCAAAAGCTCTCTGGGTTGGGCTCTTGCATTCATCAGCGGTTCATCCTGTATTTCCTGCTCTGACAGCGCCATCCAGTGTCGGTGAACGGTATCAGAAGTTGGAGATTTGGGCCTGCATGCAAGTTGCTGAGCTTAAATATAGGCACTTTCGGACTGTAGGAACCTTTTGGAGTTCCTAGAACCTTTTTTGTGCATTCGAACATAAAGGAATTAGAGACCATGGCCCTCAGTTCTTATAACCCTTTTAGCTCCTACTCTGAGGCAGGGTCTTTTCGGGGTTCCATGGGAACAAAAATACGTAGATGTTTGGTGATTGGTAGAACTGGTGAGCTTCCACCCTTGCGTGAGCTCCGCTTCTTCGGCCCCGCCACATTTAAAAAGTCCAACAGCTGTTTACTGAGATCGTAATAACAAGAACTATTACAATAAAAGTGTACAAATTCATTATTAAATCGATGCATCACAATGGTACACGTCCCGAATCGATAACCATTTTGAAATGTCCAAAATAAATTATTTCTATACAAATTTAATGACACAAATACAGCTGCAAGTGTGGCAGTAGAATCTGCGGCTTTAGTGAACGAACCTTGGTCCGTCCACTACAGTGTCCGGCAAACTTCGACAAAAGGTAAACACGACGTTAGTAGGGCAGCTTCCCAACGGGGGGGCTGTTTCGTTACGTGATACAAATGACCGAGATGATGGAAAGCTGGTACGCTAGCTCTTATAATAGCTTTGAATAAAAGAGATGAGAAACCTCATTGTTGTATCAGATCTGCTGGGGCATAAATTTGTCAGTGTCATAGACAGTTGCGTCACACATGGTCCCTATCAAGGTCCTCCCTCATGTGCGAACGCAAACTGATAAGGAAGGGTAGTTCTGATAACTAAACTCGAGACAGGTAGTTATAGGAACTGCATTCCTAGAACCTCTCTGTCCGAATGCGCCTCGTGTGTTTAAATGTTCTTGCTCATCCCAACTCTTCCTGTCAAAAGCCACAACACTCCATGATGGGATGGGCCAAAAAAGAGCAGACGTTTGGTACCCAGCCCTACACAGGTGGTGGTTTCAACATGGCCGTACGGTCGGTACTTTCTTTTTAACTTAACACAATGTGACTTCAACAGAAAACTGAAGACATGTGAAGCAAATGGACGCTGACTGGCCTGAAAAACCTGTCACGCTGACAACAGAGGAGCTGGATGCAGCTCAGTCAGTCTGATTCACATTATCTGGTGACAGCAGCAACTCACCGATCCATCCGACGCGCTGGCTCCTACTTTGTCCCCCGTGGCGTTCCAGCAAACCTCAAAGATCCCTCCTGTCCCCCGGTAGCTGTGAACTAAAGCGCCCGTCTGCAAACACAAGCACATCTCAGATCAGCTACCAGTGAGAAAGGCCTCCTTTACGTCTTCTGTCTCTGCGTCAACATTTTCATCCCACCTGAGTGTTCCAGATGTGGACACACTTGTCGAAGGAGCCGCTGGCGAGGTGGCGGCCGTCAGGACTGAAGGCCACGCTGTAGACGGGTTCCTGGTGGCGGGTCAGGGTGTGAATACAGACCCCTCGCTCCACATCCCACAGACGAACCGTCGAGTCAAACGATGCGCTACAGAGAGAAGAAAAACCCTGAGTTAGGAAAGGAGGGCCTGGAACAAACATCTGGACAACCAGCTGGAAAATTGGACGGAGGACGTCTAGAATCGGGGACAGAGAAGACTTTACTTCAGGAAATCAAGACCACCCAACATTTGCTCATCTCTGTAAGCAAGTCCCTCCAGGAAAGTTGCAATCTGAAGCAAACGGATATTATCGGCACGATATCAGAATTAAAATGTGATATTGGAAAACATCGGTATCAGGTTTTTCGGACCGATATTGTTTTACTAACAAAATCCCGCAAGATCTCATTGTTCTGTTACGACATCTTGCGAGATCTGGTTCCATTAGCAGCGGTCCAGCACGTAGAAAAGTCCCTGTTATTGTGGAGGAACTTCATTTCCCAGCATTCCTTTTCAGAGTCATGTGACTTTGGTGCAGGTGCTGCTGCTGCTGCTACAGACTGACTTTGAAGCTGCTTATAATATGTCTGGTTTTAAGTTATTGGTTAAGTTACCAAGTTGTCAGAAACATTATAATTAGCCGCATGTTTGCTAATACCTGCTAGTATCTGATATCTGGCAGCCAGATGTCCAAAATGAACTCCTCTGGCTGAGTTAAGGAGATTTTGGGATCTTTGCTCCCAGTGCAGAATCCAGTTGCATGTCTCAGAATATCAGAGATACAACCACATAGTCCTCAGCATATATCCGCATTAGTTGATATTGAATATTAGAAATTAAGAATCGGACAATATCTGATATTGGTAGAAAAGCCATTATAGCAAATTCAGCTAATCTGCATGACTTCTGCAGAGATTCGTCCAATCACAGCAACTTTCCTCCATCTGACCTAAAAACACACGTCGTCAACCTCGCAGCCACATTTCTGATTTAAGCTGAAACTTATAGAGGCGCGTCAAGGCTCAGGTCCACAGGCTGGCCACGGTGGTGGACTACAGCAGGGCCTGAACAAGGCCAGTCATCCTTCAGGCACCGGGAACCAGCAGCAATCTCTCCCAGTCCAACTATGACGGGTTAAATGCAGTATAACGATGATGATGATGAAAACTGAGGTAAAATCTGACATTTTAAGTCCCAGCCATCACAGAAAACCTCTGTGAATCCTGGAGGGAGGATCAGTCTGAGGTGGACTCTCAACCAGGCCGACCAGCATGTTAAGATCTTCTCATCCCAGTTTTCCATGTCTGAGTCACCTTCTGTTATTCAACTGGGTAAGTTCTTCCTGGTTGGTCTACAGGCAGCCTGGAGGAAACTCCAGACTTCGTATGAACACTTGATGCTGAATTCTTCCTGGATTTCTCCTCAGATGTGAGTCTGAAACTACACAGAGCTAGATTACCCTCCTGGTTTGGTTTTCTCTGACTCATCCCATCAACACTGAAACCTTATATAGACAAGTATGTGCCTCCTAAATATTTTCCAGTGAGTTCAATCAGGCACAAGTGGACTCCAGTCAGGTTGTAGAAACAAACTGGAGGTGACTGATGACCGCTTGTTGTCAGCAGACTGGAGCAGTTCTTTCCATAACATACTTCGGTGAGTTTTCTCCTCACAGACGTTAGAATGTTGAATCATGCTGAAGTTGGGCTGTCCTCATATAATGATCCTCAGTTTCATTCCCTCAGTTTCCTGCAGCAGAGGTCCAGGTTCTCAGAGAACGGCTGGAGTTGTCATGACTGGCATCAGTTTGGAGAAGGGAACAAACGCATCTCCACAGCACTGGATCTACCGTGGAACACAGCGAAGATGGAAAAGGGGGGACAACAGGGATGTTCCAAAGAACTGGATGAAAAGATAAGAACTGGTCAGGGAGGCTGAGTCCATATGTCTAGACTATGGGGCAGGGTTGAAGATGAAGACTTTTCTGACAAAAAATAAATGTCCAAGCCCGACTACCATCTGTTAAATGGTTCAACAAGTCTCCTAAAAACATGGGAAATGCCTCCTGGTCTGATGAACCAAGGTGAACTTTTTGACCACAGCTCAAAAAATAAACCTTTTCTCATCTCAAAAAGAAGATCAAACCTGTGGTACAGCATGGTGGTGGTAGCTTCATGCTGTGGTGCTGTATGGTGGTGGCAGCATCATGCTGTGGGGACACTTTTCTTCAGCTGGAAAAGGAGCTCCAATCACTTCTGCCTCAAAACTTTCAGACGTCCGTTAGAAAGCTGAAGCTGAAGAGGAGCTTCAGCTTTCAACATGACAACCCCAAACATTCGTCCAGATCAAATATCGGCTTCACCAGGGGAAAATTAAAAGTTTTGAAATGATCCAGAACCTAAAACCATCAGAAAATCTGAGACGGGAACTGAAGAGGGCTGAGAACCAGAGATTCCTCCCAGTCTGAGGAAGATTCATGAGGAAGAGAGGGAGAGATCACCAAGTCAGGATGTTCAACTCTGACCAGGAAGACTGACTGCTGGGATTAAATCCGGAGGTGTCCAAACTTATGCAGTCAGCTTATTGCATGTGTTATTTATTTATTTTTATTCATTCTTTTGTGGTTTCACCTCTTCATCTGACCTGAAAGTTTAACGGGTGTGAAAACTTTCTACCCAGACTCAAATCACTGACTAACAGACTGCTGAGGACACTGTGGATGATCTTTCCGTCACCTCCCTCCATGTCAGACACCTGATGGAGGAAGAAGCGCTCTCACCTGGCCAGCATGAGGTTGGCACTGGGGTTGTTGGTCCCAGGGCCGGTAGGGCTCCACTTGATGGTGTAGATTTCTTTACTGTGGGCTTGGAGGTCATGGACGCACGAGTCCTGCTTCATACTCCAGATCTATTACGGACAAAAAAGGTGTTGTTTAAGGACGTTTACGTCGTCAGTGTACAGAGAACGTGCACACAGCTGTGGGACTGATCCGCCATGTTGGAACAGTAAGCCTTCTGTTTACAGCAGAGAAAATCAGATTTTCATCTTGTCAGATTAAATCATCGACTTCTCCAGAAACATGTAATGATCAGGAGTAAACAGCAATGTCTGAGGCTGAAACATCTAAACCCAAACTTAAGTCAATGATCAGAAGCTTGGAGCATCTAAGTTATTGATCAGAGCTGTTTTTGCATCATAAGTTTTCTATTCTCATGCAAACTTATCACAGAAAAGATGTTCTCTATTGTGTGATAGAGCAGCTAATTTATGAGTAACTATGATGAATCACAGTTTGTGGGAATAAACCATCTCTTCACTGGGTTTGGGAATGAAAGGCTGCATGTTTGTTTTCCCATTACCATTGAAAGTTTAGACCATTTCACTGTTGTTACTACATTCACGGTCATCTGTAGGGATGGCTACCATTCACATTTGAATCAATACAGTACCGACTTCGGGTACCTGCGAATCAGCACCCAATTTTCTCATTCTAAACATATAATTTTTAACCAACATATCAAAGCAAAATCCAACTGTTTCTATTCTATATGGTGTCGGAACGTCTGGTGCACAGAGGGAAACCTTTAGATGGATTACATCAGTGCGCAGAGGTAGGATGGAGGCAGTGAGCCTCCTGCAGCAATGATCAAGCCAAGCATACTAACTTGGTGCAGACAGTTTTTGCCGTGCTGGACTAACCAAACAAGCTTCTTCAGCTAGGCGCAGACTCCATTACAGATGAAATTTGTGGCTGCTGCAACAGCTCGCGTGCAGAAACTCTGCTGTGATGCGGAGTTAGTAAGTTGTTGGATGCAAGGGAGGGAGGGAGAGACGGGACCTGCACTGGTTTGCTGTGTTGATTGATGTTAAACTCAAAGCATTTACATCATATTGAGTTCTTGATCAACAGTTTGTAAACCCCTGTGGGTTATTATAGCCGCCGCCCCCCCTCAATTAGATCTGTTCTGTTCTGCCGCTGAGGCGCTGACTGACTTCTCCTCCTCTCTGCGAGCTGCAGACGACATGTCTGCACAGCTGACACAGTAGCTTCCTCAGATTAGACGTGTTCACGCCACTTGTCTTGCATTTTGCATCACAAATATTGCAGCGAGCTTGATTCACTTGCAATCAGCTGCTGGTGTGGAATACGTGGGCCACAGCGACTGATGTCATGCATGCGATGTGACGTTCATGTTCGGCATAGAAATCAACAACTTTTCCACTCCCTCACAGTGAAAAAGGATGCATTTAGGAACCGAACCATGGTACCCCTTGATTTTACATGAATCAGTACTCGGTAGTGCCGATGGAGTTCGGCAGGTACTAATAAAAGTACCGAATTTGGTACCCATCCCTTGTCACCTGGACCCCTTGTTAAACATTGACCCTTATTATAGTTTTCCCTCACTTTTTTCTTAGTGTGAGCTTTAAAGGGGGAAACATGTTTTTAACATTGTTAAAGGTACAGTGTGTAAGAATAACTGACATCTAGTGGTAAGGATGGGTATAGCAATGACTTCATAGGCCAAGCACAGTTGAACATACGGTGGTCGTCAGTGGCCAAAATTCTCCCAGACATAAAGCTGTTTTTATCTGTGAGTGGATCCAGTGGTCCATTATAGAAAATTTTAAATTCACAACAGTAATTCAAACAAAAAGAAACTAGAGAAACCAAAAACAAATAAAAATTTACTAAATTATAATTTACTGAAATAAAATAATACTGAATTCTGGTTGGAAATGACAATTTAATAAAGCCAAACAAACAAAACTGTCCCAGACACATTAGAGCATCTTTCCCATGAACAGTGGACCAAAATACATGTCAACAGGTGCAGAAGTCTTTTTGAACATTAGGAAAACACCTGATTGCCTCAAAGTGTTGCTCCATAACATTTTAGCTTTGGAGCCCCATCATGCTTGTTTTACTTTTTATTTAAATATATTTCTGTTGAACCACTATTCAAAATTAATTTCATGATTTACATAGAATTTTTATTCACTGACAGACTATTTTTTTCCTTATTTAATTAGAGGGTATGAATAATTTGAGGGCGGCTGTATGTGAACCACCAGCATGTAGCTATAACTCCCAATGGTGGGCATAGACCCGGGACGTCAGCTGAGTCTGGTTTATTGTGCAAACTGACCTTGAGTGTCATGTCGTCAGAGCAGGAGGCCAGCAGGCTGCCGGTGGGGTCCCACTTGATGGCATTCACCTCGTTCTACAACACGATCAGAACAGAGAGGAAAACAGATGTGTGAACTCTGTGCAGCTGTGTCTGGATGCTCAGGCCTTCCTGGGAGTGCCGTCTCACCGTGTGTCCCTGGAAGGTCTTGACAGGTCTGTCCTGCCCCAGCTTGCACACATGGATGCACATGTCTGTGCTGCAGGAGGCGAAGGTGTTGTTGCTCTGCCAGTCTACATCCAGCGCCGGTGCTGATGGGAGGCAGACACACTTTTATTATCGCGCTGAACCCCATAACCACTTCTCCCTGCGTTACAAGCGCAGTCAGCTCTTTTCTATCTGAACTATTTCACAACCCGCTGCTCCAGAAACTGAGTCCACATCAGTCACACTGTGGAGACAGACTCGATGACAGACAGAAGCCATATTTACTATCAGCTGAGTCTTGCTGCAGTTCAGCAAAAGGTAACTTCTGTCTAAAAACAGACACTCGCATGAAAAGTCATGTGGAAGAAACCAGCTGACTGCTGTCACTCACCCGAGTGGAAAGGAAACTGCTGCTTTGCCTCGCCTGTGTGCGCGTCCCAAATAATCGTCGTCTGCACAAAGAAACATTTTCATTATTCACAATTAACTTATTCATAAAAATCAGTAAAACATTCACAGACATCTTCCTCAAACTCTGCCTAGATGCACTACAGCTGACAAATCTCCTGACGACCCAAAACCAGGTTTCATCTTTTATTAACACCAACACCTAATCTGAGACCTGAACTTTCAGGATGCGGTCACACCAGCATCTCTGATCCAGATCCTGGTCGGCATACTGGGAAAGTTGCTTCATTTGGGGAACTGTGAATGCACAAGCGGACTGTGATTCAGATCACAGCAGCGGACTCGGTCCAATTACAAACTCAGGCCGGTCTCGTGTGAATCGCACTGAGTCCACTTAGCTATCCTGGTGTAGATCCGGTTTTCTGACCCAAAGGAAGGAAGGAAGGAAGGAAGGAAGGAAGGAAGGAAGGAAGGCCATAATATATTTTTTCCATATCATTTGATCTAGATTCTTTATCACAATTTTTTTTTAAATACTACCAGTTTTCAGCAGTACTGAAAAAAAAAGAAACTAGAAATTATTTCAATGTTTTATCCACCTTATTCCGATGCCCCATGAGCCCTTGCGTGAAATATGCGAGTAACTTCCGGTTTGTCCGGAACCAGCATTTATTTACATGCTAGGTGTTCATGCTACTCCACGTTTTACGAGCTTTTTAGGTAAACTAGGTGGGAACATCAGCCGTCACAGCTCAGACAGGACGACTTCACATTCCCTCCACCTCCTGCAACAGAGGGGTGGGAGGAGGATGATGAAGATCTGGCTCCTTCTTAGCTCTGTCACGTCTGACTGTGAAGCAATGAGCAATCGCAAAAGCTCTTTTTAAGGTATTAAGTGCAGATTTGTAAATGTAAGACTTTTCAGACCCCGCGGGAACCTTGTAAGAACTATTTTTATTCAACAAAACAACAAACGTAGAAAACAGAAAATACTTCTGTGAACTACTGTCCTGAGTGTTTTTGGTAGCAGTGCTGGGTTTATGCTGGTGGTTCTGCTTTGGTGACACACTGGCAGGCTGTGCTCGCATTTAAATGCTTTCCATGTATCACTTGGGTGATATTTCCTCAAATAATTACAGAGATTTGTTGTCTTGCCCGTTTTTGAGGGCACTAATTGCCAACACATTTTGCATGTGGGCTTTGTTTGCTCCAAACCACCGTCACACAACCTACATTGAGTAACTTCTCTTCTCAGCGGAGGATAATGGCCTTTTCACACCGGGACCGATGCAAATAAATGGCACGAAATTGCGAATAATTCGGGGGAGAAATATCGATGCATTTGTCTATACACACCTGCTCCGATGCGAAATTACGAAGATGCAAGAAAAAACTCGCATTTGTTATTCCAGAGGAACGTGAGCACATGCAGCAGTGACGGAGGGAGGGGCGGCTGCAGGGAAACTTCTGGATGCTGAAAACAGCTGATCTCACCGTGGAGATGCCAGATGGGGATTTTAAATATAACACATGTAGCTAATAACCTCAAATGGCTACAACATGTAGGAAAAAACACTTCTACTTCAACTGTGACATCCCCCCCCCGTTTGCCAAACAGGAGTGCTGCCACACCAAGGTGATAACACCTGAGCCATAATGATACAGTGGCAGCGACCAAGCAACACTTCTCTCTCTTTCCTCTCTCTTTTCATTTGCGACCAGCTCTGTGACGGCCAGAGCGCCTTCTCTGATTGGTGGATTGTGTTTCTGTCGGATGCGAATATTAAGAAAATCGACCTGAGTTCGAAAAAATGAACGTCGCAATATAGCAAGACGAAATTTTGTCACTGATGTGAACGCTCCCGTTGACTTGATATTAATTTGATTAAAGATTTTGCCGTGCGAATCTTTCGGACGAAATATTCGGAGTAGGTGTGTAAAGGCCTTAACTCCAAGTCGTAGTGAACATCCATTTCTCAGTTTCCAGGTCTGGTAAATAACCAGGACGTAGCTGTATGTGGATAATCTATCTGACCTCCTCCATTCTTACCGTCACTGATCGATCTTTTGATCTTTAACAACAAAGTCTAGATGAGTGTTTGACGCTGGTGATCATTTGTCGTCTGCAGCCTGTAGCAGCAGCAACAGGAGGATCATGAAGGTACAGAGCCTCATCCTCCATCCACAGCCCTCTGTAGGTCTATGAAGCTAATTTTAAATGTTTCTGGATCTAGGCTAAAAGGTGGAGGAGCCTTTTCAGCTGTGGCCCTTCACCTGCATTTTCACATCAAAGCAGCTCCCATATTCTAAAACTTTGTGGCTCTTGGACCTGGTTTAGTTGCATATTTTGGCTTTTCACATGCAAACATAGTTTTATTTGGCCCATTTGCTTATTAGATGTTTTTCCTGTTTATTTGAACTCACAGTTGTTTCTACCTCGGGAGACTGATTAGGCTTCTAAGTCTAACTCAGCTTGTGCATTTTGTTTTTAAATGTGTGGTTATATAAATAAATGCTGGCTTGAACTGATTAAATTTGTTTGTTTAGTTTAAAAAGGGTGTAGTTTTTCCTTTCCCTGACTGAACGTGTCATCACAGGGCATGTCATTATAGCTCACTACACTAGAGGGCAGTATTGACCCAAGTAGGAGACATTTCTTCTTCTCTTACATCAGAGTTCAAAACGGCCCCTTTTATCATTAACTGATGTTTGTGGAAAATAATCTTGATGATGTTATCAGTACAGCTGTTTGTTTTAATACATTATTCGCTACAAGCTGTCTGAAAACAGCTCATATGTTTCAACCCAGCCAGCTAAAAACCTTGATTACTTCACACAGATATGACAGAAATGTGCCCACCGTCAGCTTACATCAACAGGTCTTACCTTATCTACACCAGCGCTGAGGATAAAGTTTCCTTTTTTATTCCACTTGAGTGCAAATATCGGGCCTTTATGCTGGCCCAGAGTACTGGCCAGGTTCCCTAAAAACAGAGAGATCAAACACAACTGAGCAAAGCCGCAGCGCTACGCTGAGATCGCTGTGAGGCAGCAGGAGGTGCGAGTCTTACCATCTTTAGTCCAGATTCTAGCAAAGCCATCGTAGGAGCCTGTCGCCAGCAACGTGCCTTCACTCTGGAAGAAAACACAGATTCTGGTTAGGTTAACTCTAGTCTCATGAGTCCAGATAGTTTTAGGTATCCGACGTGTTTTAGCCTGTTGCTCAATGTTTTCCTTTTAGGTTCTAAAGGACCCAGATGTTCCCACATCATGGGTTTGATCAATGCACTGTATTTGAGCGGGGTGGCAGCTGTTTATCTGGTAAATTTGTTTAGCCTCTATCGACACAGAGCTACATTACTCCATGGTAAAACAGTAACTTTTAATTATCATTCACCTCATTTTGGGGACCTGCAATGGCGACGCTATTTGACTTCCGGTTGTGTTGATATTTGAATGAAAATGAAAGATACTTTCTTAATATAATTTTAGAAAATATATTTTTATATATGTTTAGAAAATGTTTGAATATTCATATTATACACACACACACACACAATATATATATATATATATATATATATAAAAATCAATAATATTTCTAATATTATATTATAATACTAGAAACATTTTTAGAAAATCTATTTTCTAAAAATAATTTCCGGTTGCTATTCACATCCTTAAAGGTGCCATGACATCAAATTTCACTTTTCTGGGGTTTTGGGTGTATAATATGATCTGGTGTGCACTGATGAGGCCATGTGAATGTCCAGAGTGAGAATCAGAGTTCCTGTTTATGGTCTGTCAGCTTTGTCTCTCTGCTCAGAAACAGTTGAATCAGACAGCAGGCTATCATTCTACGTAGTTCTATCATTCTACGTAATTTAATTGCTCCAATAAGAGCACACTATCAAGTAAACAGCCCCCACCCCCCTCCCCTCTCTCCTAACGGTTTATGCACCATCCGCTCCCCCTCCCCTCCCTGTCTGATTCAGCTGCATGTATGGAGCTAGTAGTAACTTCTGTGCAGTCAGGTCTGGATTTTCAAACAAATGGATTTAAAAGAAAACTTGTGCAGCAACACTGAGGGAGGGGGCCACAACCTTGTCATTACCTGTAAGTTTATTTATTTTCTAAATGCTGTCTTGTCTGATAAACGTAGCTCACACTATCTGAAGTGCCCATGTTGCTAGCAGTTAGCCTTTAGCAAAGTCCAACCGCAGCTTGACCTAGATTCTCCAAATAAGGTCATAGCCAAATAAGGTGTAGCCAATCAAAATGAAGTCAACGTGGTCTCCGGGTAAAGCTCCATATCATCACCGGACCCAACTGTATTACTGAGAAAGTGAGGTCTGGCGTTTCAAAACAATACTCTGCTGTAAAAAATGCTGTTTTTTTCTTTGGAGTATTTACATATAAAGTAATGCCAACAACATAAACTAGTTTTTAACTGCTATGTCATCACTCCTTTAACAATTCATAGCTGTTGGGTACGATTACATGGAGACTTTTTTCACTTTCAGAATGAAATCATTCTGATTGAGGATTTCAGAGCAGCTGTTTACATGGGAACTAATTCATTCCGATCTGGCGTGTACATGTGCCAACATTTATTAAGAATAATTGTGTCTGATATGCGCAGAATGATGTTACATCACATTATTTAATAAAGACGGAGGCCTAAAAACTGATGGTCATGATTGTTGTGTTTTCTGCAGGACTTTAATCCAGCAGCAGCTGATCTTCATTTGCTCCTACTGCAGACAACCAAGAGAATTCCCTGTTGCTGTCCAGGGAATTACATTGTTAACAGCCATCTGTCACTCGTTGCACGTTGACGTCTTGTCGAAGCATGCGCTGTAAGAGCGCAACCTCACAACTTTCCGATTCGGCGTTTAAATGATACCATGATCAGTTTGGGGAGAGGAATGTTCTACCCCCGTGAAACCGAATTAAAATTCATTGGGTTCAGCACTTTTCATTCGGAAAGAGGTGTTTACATGGATCATTTTCATTCCAAAAGAGCTTTTAAACTGAAAGCAATCGGTATAATTGGGTCCATGTAAACGCAGCCATTGACATAAAATAGTTCTTTAACTATGATTATGATTATTTCTGCCATTTAAAGGTGTCACAACAACTGGAGAAAGAGGCGTGAGATCCTACAACACATTTGTATCGATGTATGCCATCTCCCTGTGAATACAATAAGGACCCCCTCCCCCACCCGCCATCCTCTCCCTCTCTCCTGCGTGAATCGTTTATCTTATAAAATAACTTCCTGCTTTTCTCCCCTTTTAAATCTCAGTGTCTGTCTTGAATATTTCAGTCAGCTGCTCTGTGTTACATCTCCTCTGCAGCAACCTGATATCAGCTTGTTGACATGACATCAGCTGATCTCAGCGACATATTATCATATTTATACTAATATCTCCAAGCCGAACTCATGCAGATTTATTTTGTAGCATTTATTCATTTATCATGTATATTATAACCCAAAATATGAAGTAATTTACCAGTTAAGCATACTTTCATGTTCAGTACATTTTAGCATCAGGGGAATTATTGATTATGATTTTATTATTGTGCCAATAAAAGAATCATAAACTACAGAGGGTGATGTCTTTAATACTGGCATGTTACCGGACTCTAACCTGCACACATTTAATGCCACACACTTGACAGTGATAAAAACAGATCACACATCGAATCTCTCTTCTGATCTGTGTGTGATGGTCACTACAGAGCACCACATGCTAATCGAGTTTACAGCAGAGTATCATGTTTTTCATGCTTAATATTCTAAAAATGCATCCATTCAGTGAACTTTATTAATCTCCATCTGAATTTTTCAAAAATTCAGATGGTTTCCTCCCAAATAAGTCGCTGCATCTTTCCATGTAGCTGACGAGCCGCAGCTAACGACCGGAAATGTTCTGGAAGACAAGGATGTTCAGAAGTGGGCGGGGCAAAATAAGGTGAATACCGCTGCCACATGCATTATTGCACTATTGCCACTGTCCTGTAACATTGTTAAAAACTTACTGTGCATGTACAGTTACATCGTTTACAGTGACTATTTGCACGATTGTCCAGCAGGACCACTGTACTGTTACGTGCTACAGTTACATTGTTTACAATGTCATTGCACAGTAATATCTGCACTAATTCCTACATTAGGATTGCAATACTGTTCACATTTTTTACTGTCAACCCATTTGTAAATTTTTAATCTTCTTCTTTAGTATTTAAACTTAGTTTGTGTATAAATTTCTAGGTATCTGAGCGGATTCCTATATCTTTTATATTTTATCTTATATGACCAAATGATGATCTTATAGGGATGTAACGATAACCGGTAAAATGGTTAACCGTGATAAAATTACCAACGATTAGTAACACCGTTTCAAATTTTAATTATCGTTAAAACTGTGACTGATTACTGCACTTAGAAAAACTCCCAGTGATGCTGCTCTTTGGCTGGAAAAGCAGCAGCAGTCGGAGTTCGCAATGTTTAATTTATGAAAACATGGCAAGAAAGCAACAAAGGCTCCCACATAGAGAGTTCTCTGAAGACTTTTTCCCCTTTAAAAAGGACAAAATATCCATTTTGGATATTTTTAATGATGCTGGGGGGTATTTTTTATAATACCGCGATAAAAATGATAACCGTGATAATTTCCGTCACAATAATCGTGATATTAAATTTTCATATCGTTACATCCCTATGATCTTATTATATTTTATGCACCGTGGGTTTGAGTGGACTGTAATTTCATCTGTGCTGTGGCACAATTAACAAAGTTGATTGATTGATTGACGTCTTATAGCTAACTAGTTGCTGTTAGCGTCTTACCTCGGAACAAACAACTTGTTCAGCCTAAGTAAAAACAAAGCAGGGGCGACTCCTTTGTTTCTGTCATATGTGGTACAGTGTTTTGATTAAACGGCATTGCACGGCGATGATGTCACATGATCACGTAGCAGCGCTGTCTAGCTAATTCTCCGCTTCCAGAGTAAGGGTACGGTTTGCTGCGGGGACACAGTGTGAAATCAACACATCCGTACCAAAACCCACCCGATCCGGCCTGGCCTGACCCGACCCGACCCAAACCCAGACCCGCGGGTGGAAACAGGGCTTTAATACCCGATCGACACCTCGATATGATGCCCACGCTTTCTGTATAACACGCTTCAACACCATTGATAACCCCAATGTTATTGCCAGGAAATTTGTACACTGAATCTCATCTACCCTGCACTGCTTGTCCTGCAACATGTTTGTCATATGGGGAGGGTGTCATGTTAGTACATAGACGTTTGACTTATGATACAATAAGGGGGGCTGCAAGGCATGGTGGGAAATATGTAAATAAGCTTGACTACCAGGAAACATCCACAGAAACTACTACAATATCAACTTGGAAAGACTAAAGACCTTTAAAAATGAAACAGTCCAAAAAATAATTAATAAAATTAAAACAGACACATTTGGTGCGTTTAACATTTGTGTTTTCTAATTTAATATTACTCAATGTTTCCCTCAGTTTAATAGAAGTTTCATTAAGATAAATATTTAGTAACACAAGTCCAGATTCAGAGGCAACCTGACTCAGGCCTCCATGACAGACTCATCTTGTCAGTGACCAGCTGCAACCTGACTGTAATTTCCAAAGACCAGCTTCATTAGTATCAGCAGTTTGTCTTATTGAACATAAATTGTGGTTGTTGACATTTTCTCTATATCTGATTGCATTATTTATAAATTGCAGTTTAGTGACTGCAATTATTGATTATTGTCCTAACTATGACTTGTTCTTAATTTGCCATATTAGTGTTCTGTAATGTAATGTGTTATTCTCACTGATGGAGAAAAATGCATTTATTAAAATATTGAACAATAATTAAACTAACTGCTTAGTTTATGACTTGGGTTTCATCCCTACAATTGCTGTGTTTGGCCGGCGACTCAACGACACATTTTCATTTTGGCCCTTGGAGGCAAAAAGTTTGACACTCCTGGTTTAATCCATATTCCACATCTCTCCACTTGAGTTTTTTGTGGGGGGGTTTTGAGAAGGCAAAAAATGCAACATCACCCAAACATTCTGGATATCTGTCATCAGACTATGGAAGTGAAGTTTGCCAGGAACTCTTCCCCTTAGTTACCGTTGCTAATCTTTGGTCAGTGGTTCAAGGGTGAGGATGGCGAAGGGTCAAATAAGATGAAGATGTATCCATGTCCTGACTACCCTTAAATGTTTAACTTGATTTCTGCTGTTTAGCTTTTGGTGTTACCAGGAACAGGGACCGACTGGACCATAACTGGTAGCTGGAACAGGGATTTTTTTTCCTGGTGGTCCTATTCCATTCTTGACTCTTGCAAATTCAATAAAAAATATTCTCGATTACAAAAATGTGCAGCTCAGAGTGATGCTAAGAAAATTTGGGTGCACCTGCATTTCTTGCTGGTGCACCAAATCAAAAAGATGAGTGGACCAGTGCAACCAGTGCAGAAAGTCCGCAGCCCTGCTGTATCTGACTGGAGATTCACCTTTAGCAAATTAAGCTGTTTCAAGCCTCAGTTTCACACACACACACACACACACACACACACACACGCACACACACACCCACACACACACACACACACTCACGTTCCAGTCCAGCGAGGTGACGTCTTTGTTGCTGGGTACATCTTGCCCCCCCTCTCGAATGCAGTGCCTCAGAACCAGCTGTGTGGACCCGCCTGTGCTGTTTTCACTCAGGTTCCAGATCCGTGCCGTCGAGTCTCCGGACCTGTGAGAGTATGGATCAACGTTAGTCACCACGGTAACGGACGGTCTGTTTGAGATCTTTACTGAAAAGGTTATAAAACTGACCATCACAGCTCCCGAGTTGGGTTTTGGGTTTAAAGGCATTTTATGAAACGTGAACCCAAATCATCAAATCCAAAACCTTTTTAAATCCCTACCAAACTTTTTCACATGATCTGTTGAAACAAAAGGAGAGGGACATTTTACAAGCACAGAGTCATCGATTCTAACCTGGTCCCTGTGTTTATTTGCCCCCTTATGCAGACCCTCAGCCATTTTCATTTCATTTCAACAGGTGTGGCCATGCTTACAACAGTCAGTCCGGATCAGTACTCACCTCTACTGAGCTGGCTGCTTTTATGAATGAACAATAAAGACAAAGTTGCACAATCATTAAATGAAATGTGCTCCCTCATGTTGCATAGTCATGTACTTTCTGGTAGGGATGCACGATAACCTTTTTTGAAAACTGATATTGATAACTGATAAATTTCAGCTCCTAAAGGCCGATACCGATAACTGATAACCGATAACATACATGCATACCTAATCATGCCAAATCAAAAATTTAACAGTAGGAGTTAGCTGCTGTCTAAAATAAAAAGGGAAAACTGTTTGGAAGCAGCTTGGGGTCTCTCCTGAGAAGCAGCAACTTTCTTTCCCCAATCACAATATCTCAGCGAGAAAAGCTTAAAAATGGTATTTTCAACTTCTGCATGTCTGATCTTAAAAAAGAAAGAAAAAAAGCTTTCTTTTGGGGTTAAAGCCCAAATTACACAAAAATAACTTACTGACTTGAAATAAATTGATCTCCGCAGTTTAAAAATCCCATCTGAGATGATTTCAGAGTATGTATAAGTAAGTGTTGAATATTTTGAGCTAGGGCTGCACGGTTAATCATAAAAAAAAAATAAAAATCGCAATTTCAATTCACACATACATGTGATCTCATTTCTACCCACAATGATTCTGAAGCATTTTTTTAATCACGAGCTAATCGTGAGTTACATCACAAATAAGTTTCCATTTTTCCCGGATTTTTTTCAAGCACCCTCAAATGCAACACTGCCATTGCCCCCCCCCCCACCCCCCCCCCCCCCCCACCCCCACCCCCTGACCCAGCCAAAGAAGTGCTCCAACAAAGCCCTTGTGCAAACACATGCTTTATTTTGAACTACCTCTTGAATAGGTTTGTTTTGTTAAAAGTTTATTTGTGCAATAAACATCTTGTGGGGAAAAAAAAAAATCGTGAAAGAGAGTCATGATCTCAATTTTAATTAAAAAAAAATTGTGATTGTGGGATATATATTTCTAGAAAATATATTTCTAGTAGATCTATTGACATAAAATTTTCACCAGATGTTGGCAAAAACCCAAGTAATGCACACATACAAAGAAATCCGAACATTTATGTCCATAATTGAAGTTATGTGTAATATAGTAAAATGACACAGGGAATATTGTGTCAATATATTGAACACATACAGTGGGTTGCAAAAGTATTCATACCCATGACCAAAACTCAATTGCTCAGAACAGAACAAAGCAAAAGTGAGATTTCACCTTTTTATATGAAAGGAAATGGCACAAACACAACAATCCATCACTGTTTTTGTTCGTAAGCGCTCTTTACTATGAATAGGTTGCATAAGTCTGTATTTAATTCCTGAACCATTCTTGTGTCACTCGAGCCGTATGTTTTGGATCATTTTCCTGTTGAAAGGTGAACTTCCTCCCAAGCTTCAGGCTTTTTGCAGATTTGAAGACGTTTTCCTCCAGGATATTGATGTATTTTGCACTATTCATAATCCCTTGCACACGGACAAGCTCACCAGGACCGGAGGAAGAGAAACAGCCCCATAGCATTATATTCCCACCTCCATGTTTCACGGTAGGGATGGTATGAGCTGGATCATCAGCTGTGTTAGCTTTGCGCCAAACATACTTCTTGGCGTTCAGGCCAAAAAGTTCTATTTTGGTTTCATCTGACCAGATCACACGTTCCTACGTGTGTGGTGGCATACTGCAAACGAGCCTTGAGATGTTGTTTCTTCAGATATGGCTTCTTCTTTGCAACACGCCCATAGAGACCTTCCTTGTGTAAAGTGCGGGATATTGTGGACTTGTGTACGTTAGTCCCAGCACCCTGGAGAGACTTCTTCAGGTCTTCAAGAGTGACGGAGGGGTTTGCTCTGGCTTCCCTGAGTAATTTCCTTTTGCCTTTTGCCGTGATCTTGGAGGGGCGCCCTGTTCTTTGGAGGTTCACAGTGGTACTGTGGCGCTTCCACTTCTGGACCAGTGATGCAACAGTACTTTTTGGCACATTGAGTGAACTTGCGATGGCTACATAGCTTTGCCCATCTCTATGCTTCTCTACAACTTTCTTTCTGAGGTCTTCTGAGAGCTCCTTGGACTTCATGACTGTTGTCTGCTGACAAGCATGGGATGACTGTGGACAGGTGACTATTGGGCACTAATTATGGGGAGCAATCAAGGATATACAAATCACCTGGGACTAAATACCGCCCTGTGACACTGTGAGGCAATAGTTTATAGTGTGCAATCATTTTCGACTCAAAATAACATCTTTGGTGCAAGAGTGTGAATACTTTTGCAACAATTAAATACAGACTTATAGATGGGTTTCCTGTTTACAAACATTGGCAGTTGCGCGCGCACCCAGGGGGCAAAAAGCCTGTGTTTTGTATTGGAGTCTACGGCCAAACACGCACTCATATCATTCATAAAAATGTAAAGTAACCCGACGAAACAAACAGAGATCGTTGCGTTTTAAATTATATTGAATTAATCTGTATTTTGATGACGAATAACAAAATACCGACGCTGCGTTGGTGTTTTATATTTCTATCACGATCACACTAACTTGGCAAGGGAGTCATCACCCGGAAACGGCATTTTTTCTTTGTTAAAACATGGATATTATTCGTGTTGGACCTCATTTGAAATTTGCCTGAAAAACCTGAGTTAGAAAGCGGCTTAAACTTTGGTTTAGACTCTTTGTTAAAACCAAAAGAGGCCACAACAATCTGCAGCCTGCAGCAGGTTCAGTCCAGCTCCGGTGTTGTCTTCACCTCCTCCATACAGGAGCAACTTTCACTAGTTTGGGATTAAACCAGGCAAAGACGACATCATCACTACGTTTGGAAAGGAGCTGATTCCAGCTGTTAGGGACTGACACGCATTGCTGTCGGTAAGTTTCGCTGCTTGTGTAACGTTCTGCTTTATTGTGGATGAAATCGTGGTGGACAGTAGACAGACTAGCTAGCTGCTAGCAAGCTAACAGTATAAAGTCAAACGCCATCTGATTTACGACCCCGTACTTCGTACTAAATCTCCGGGATGCGTTGTTATGCCACGTGAACGTTCGTAAACGGCTCCACAATCAGTTTCTTCTTCTTTTTTTAAGTTCGTGCCTAAGCAGCAGAGGACGGCTGTCACACACAGTGTTTACAGTTTATGTCATGCAGCCGATCGCGGCGGTGATACTGCTATTACAGTCTTCCCAGTAGAATACGGGAATAATTTCTGCCTCCGCCGTGGTTTAATCCTATATATGACCATGGTGAAAGACTAAATAAATCATAGTCTGAACCGGAATAAGTTATCTGGGAGGGTTTTCTGAAGATCAATCACGCCTACTGTCCTATTTTCACAATTTAACTGTTTACATGCATTAATGCTTTGATTTTTGCAACCGAACAAATACCAGGACTCAAACATTATATTTCCCCGACACTTTCACCTCATATCTTGACCTCATCTGCATTAAAAGTCGAGTTTTGTATGTAAAACACACGTCTTCTCATAGTTCAATAATGCTTTTCCTGTTTTCTTGCCCCCTGGCTGCGTGCGCATCCTATCTGTGACGTTGCTCAGAAACCCATCTATACAACCTATTCATAGTAAAGAGCGCTTACGAACAAGAACAGTGATGGATTGTTAAGTTTGTGCTATTTCCTTTCATATAAAAAGGTGAAACCCACTTTTGCTTTGTTCTTTTCTGAGCAATTTAGTTTTGGTCATGGGTATGAATACTTTTGCAAGCCACTGTAAAGAAATGGAGGACAAAAAGATTTAGAAAGCCAAGAAAGCAGCTGGAGTCTGTCAGTATTTCGAAAGTAATCCTGTCCCCTATCAAAGTAATATCAGCTTGTTTAGTCCTGATTGATGCCTTTAAAAAGGTTTCTCATCACCAAGGTGTCAGACAAGAAGCACTGCATGATGGGTAAAATTTCTGAAGAAAAAGCATGTTGATGCTGGTTTGAAGTTTGCAACAACATCTGGACAAACCCATGATATTCTGGAAAACATAGTCTGGTCAGATGAGACCAGAACTGAACTCTTCGGATGTCATAAGATACAACATGTTTGGAGGAGAAATGGCACCACACTTGAGCCCAAAATCACCGTAGCAACAGTGAAGCTTGGAAGTGGGAACATCATGGTGGGGTCTGTTTTTCAGGATGTGGTACAAGCAGACTTCATATCATTGAAGGAAGAATGAACAGAGAAAAGTAGAGAGACATTCTGGACCAGAATCTGCTGCCATCTGCAGCTGCTGAAGATGAAAAGAGGCTGGATCTTTCAGCAAGACAACCATCCCAACACACAGCCAAGAAACACTCACCTGGTTTAAGAAAAAGAAAATAAAGCTGCTAGAACGGCCCAGGGTAGCTACAGTTATAAGTGGTTCTACCATATGCCAGAGGAGGGGATAGACTTCAACAACTCATCCTCAGAGAGACTATCTGGACTGACCGTCTCAATGCCATGTCTTACCCAATGAGGACTAGAATTCTCCCCTTCCCCTTAGGACAGGCTTTTTCTTTGTTATAAACTATTTCTCTTGGCTATTGCTCCATTTTATTCCTCTACGCATCTCAACAATCAAAAAGTTCAAAATATTTAAAAAAAGGAAACCTCTCTTCCTCTGAACTAGGAGGCATTGTGCATGTCAAAAGCATCACAATGGTATTAAATTTGTCCATCATGTAAACATAAAAACACCTGATGAGAACACATTATACAGCATCCATGTAAACACATCAGCCGGACTCTCTGATCGGAAAGATTTCAATCTGATAGACTAAATGTTTGTCTAAACGCAGCCAATTACCCATCAACATCTTCAGCTGTGACATAAGAAATAACATGTCTTTGAATAAACAAGACAACAAGAGAAAAATGTTTCTCTTTAAGTTTTTGTGAACTCAGATTATCAAATAAATTGTTTTTTCTGAATTAACAGATAACTTTAAAAAAAAAATTGTTTCCGTTCAGTTTTTTTTTTTTAAGGATGGATTAGAAAATGAAAATAAAAATCAATCTAAACAAGCTCATTATTTTCACACATACTACAAAAATGTTGAGAACTAGAAACAGGACGATTTAGTTGAAGCTGGAAAACGAGCCATTAGAACAAAGATCTTGCTTTGGGTAAAGAACCATATTTGTTACATTCATAGGACAGACAAGATGCCTCCTCGTCTAGAACCACATGGTTCTCCTCACCAATCAGCAAAGACCAGGCTACGTCCCTGATACATCACTGAGAATGACTTTCGGCATAAAATGAGAAAAACTTTTACTACTGAGCATTTACTTCTGCAGGAATGTGATTAATTTAAGGAGCAGTACGCAGGTTTTATAGACTTGTAAAATCCTCCAGTATCACAGTAACACTCGTATCTGTGGTGGAAATGTTCAATTTCAATGTATCTCAGTGAGTGACCATGAAAGGGTTACTTATGGATGAAAACATAAAAAAAAGAGAAAAACCGGCTCTGCCGTTTTAAAGGGCATTTCCACTGCTCATTAACATATGAAAGCAGAGAGACTAAGAAGAATTAAATAAACCTTATTGGAATCAACTTGTTTCTAGAAAGAGAATGATGAGTTAAAAATGTGAGCAAAGGGAGAAAATACCGACCCAGAGGCCAGAAGATCGTTCACTGGATTCCAGGCACAGATGAAAACTTCCGATTCGTGGCCCCTCAGGACCATGGCTTTGCTCTGTGGGATCTCCACATCCCTGTCCACCTCCATCATCTCTGAGTGGTGATCTACAGGAAGGAAGGAAGGAGAGTTAAGAAGCAAGTACTCAACAGCATCAACTAAACCCCTGACCATGGGCATTACCGGAAGAACATATATCGCTGACAGGGAATTCTCTTTGTGCCTTGAGATTGCTCAGTTGTGACCAAAGCATCTTGTTTAATGAGCAAAGATTTAACTACTTGGCCTCTTTAGGCGCTTTCGGACTGTAGGAACCTTGTGGAGTTCCTATAACCTTTTTCGGAACCCAGGCTGGTTTTTTGCGCATTCGGACACTTAGGAACTAGGAACCTCGGCCCTCAGTTCCTATAACCTTTTTAGCTCCTACTCCGAGGCAGGGTCTTTTCAGGGTTCCATAGGAACTGAAATACGTAGATGTTTGGTGATTGGTAGAACTGGCAAGCCGTGCCCATTGCGTGATCTCTGTTTCTTCCAGCCCCACCATATTTAAAAAGTCCCACAGCTGTTACAACTGTTTACCAAGATCCTAATAACCACTGTGGACCCCTGAGCAAGGTCCTTAACCCCCACCAACTAGGGTTGTCAAAAATATCGATACTCCAAAAAGTATCGATACTGAAACGCAGTATCGACAACGATACTAATTTGCCATGGTATCGATACTACAGTGCGCGCGCACTTGACAGGCAGCAGCCGGCAGGTAAACAGCGGCTAACCGGCCGACAGGCAGGCAGAGAGCCTGACAGCACATGTTTCTGCTGCTGGAAGTCCAGACCGGATGGTCTTATTAGAAAACGGAGAAGGAAAAAATCTTGTTTGGAAGTATTTCACATGCAGCAGACGAGGAAGGAAAAGCTAAAGATGTAGACAGGTCTGTGTGCAAACAGTGCGTCAAAGCGGTCGCAACGAAGTCCAGCAGCACAGCAAACCTAGCGAAGCATCGACATTGACCGACATCCTGGCCTTCATGATGAATTCAGACAGGTTTGTTACTTAAAGCTCCCGTTTATGGTGCATTCACCGGTAACATTTCTGTGTCACTCTAATTTCTTCGGCTGATATTCACATTTCTCGCCGTCTGTGTATGATCGCTATATAATGCGGGTGAAGGAGGCAGCGGGTCTCTATAGAACATTATCTGCAGCAGAACTCCTTCATTTTACCAATACTTTTAAGATGAATAAGAGAACGAGTACTGCTGTCCTGTTCACAACTGGTTGCTGTCAACTTGAATAGTTTAATATCTCAAAATATTATTCTTTTTTTTTTTTTTGTGTTTACCTCAAACCAAAAGAGGTTTGAGGTAACGATACTATTATCATAATAATTATTATTATCATTGTAGTTTGCACAAAGTGAAAACCAGTTTCTTTTTTTTTTTTTTTTTTTGCATTGTCTCAGAAAACTGTTGTTTGTATATTTTTTTACTATTGTCACTTTTAGATTTTGGATGTTTTACAAATTAAACAAATAATACCTCAGACAACTTCATTAATCATTTTATTTGGGTATTTTTTTTTTGCATTTATTTGCACTTTTATTCAACAAGCATAAAATAAGAGAGTTTAAAGTTCATACAAATATTTCTTATGTTTTTAAGTATTTGTCTCTTTTTTTGTCCCCTCTAGCATCGAAAATGGTATCGAGTATCGAATATTTTTTTAGATATCGATATCGAGTTTGAAAATTTTTGTATCATGACAACCCTACCACCAACTGCTCCCTGGGCGCTTTAAATAGCAGCCCACTGCTCTCTGGTACTCCTGTACAGAGATGGGTAAAATGCAGAGCCCTAATTTCCCCTTGGGGATCGTAACAGTATATCAAAGAAAAAAAAAATAGGAGTGTACCAATTCATCATTAAATTGATGCAACACAATGGTACACGTCCCGAAATGATAACTTACCTATTTTGAAATGTCCAAAAGCAGTTCTGCCCTACAAAGCCAAAGAGCAGTAACAACATATTCGGTCAAAATTACGTTTTTACTGAAAACAATCTTTTTAACATCTCCTTTATCTTGTAACAGAACCACTTGCTTCAACTTTGTCCCATTTCAGAGGAATCAATATGTCAATGACAGATCTACAACATGTTTGACTGGCAAGTATTAAACTTTTAAGCCTTTTTTCTCAGTTTTAATGTTTGCGTAGTTACTGCTCTTTGCCTTTGTAGGGCAGAACTATTTTCATACTAATTTAATGACCCAAATACAGCTTCAAAGTGGAGGGTCCATTAAAGTGTCCGGGCGCACTTCAACAAAAGGTTAACAAGACGTTACATGATACATATGACTGTGATAAGGGAAAGCTGGTAAGTTAGCTTTTACAATAGCTTTGAATAAAAGAAATGGAAAACCCAAATACAGTTGCAAATTGTGTCAGTAAAATTTGCTCCTGCCAAAGAGTTTGGGCGTACTTCAACGAAAGATAAATAAGACGTTAGTAGGGCAGCTTTCCAACGGGGGGCTGTTCTGTTATGTGATACAAATGACCGTGACGATGGAAAGCTGGTAAGCTAGCTTTTAAAATAGCTTTGAATAAAAGAGATGAGAAACCTCAGTTCTGTATCAGATCTGCTGGGGCATAAATTGGTCACTGTTGCAGATGATTGCGTCAAATATTGCCCATATCAACTAAGGTCCTCCCTCATGTGCGAACTCAAACTGATGGGGAAGGGTAGTTCTGATAACTAATCTTGAGACATGTAGTTATAGGAACTGCCCATGGTTCTGCAGAGTAAATCCAAACAGTATTGTAGCCTGCATTGGCACGTTCATTTTGACAGCCCCAATATATATAAAAAAATTTAAAAAAATCACACATTTGATAAAATGTAGGAGATATGCACTATATGCCATTACAACAATATCAACTTTGGATATCAGTATCGTCCAAATTTTCCTATAGGAGCATCCCTAGTCTTCAGGAATCTGGTTCTGCTCTGTCTGTAATCCAAGAAAGCTAAAATAATTGTTTTTCTTCTCCTTGTTGCCTTTTTGCAGGAAATTCAGGCCATAACCTGCACCATGGATACCCATCATGCATATTATTAGTTACAAATATGATAAACTTTGAGTAATTTGAGGAAAATAAATATTCAGTGTGTTTTTAACCAAATGTTGTGGTATTTAGAGACCAAAATGATTCTCTTCCATCTTCAATCCTGATAGAAAGTCAGAAAAGAATCATTTAATGAATGTGTGTTTGTCCAGTCGCCTGCTTCTTTCTTCCAGAACAAGAGGAAAACGCCATTTGTCAGGAGGCTGATTCAGAGATGGTTTGCTTACTGGCTAAGGCGTGTGATCCGTTTTCCTCCCCGTTGGCGGCCCCCTCTCCGTTCTTGGTGCCTCCCTGGGCTCCCGTGCTGCTGCCGCTTCCTGTCGCCGCCTGCTGCTGGGCCAGCTTGTCTCTGTAGGCCTGCTGCCTGGTCTGGACCACATCTGGCATCACGGCATCGATCAGGGACAGCGACTCAATGGGCCGTCCATCAAACAAAGTCCCATCCTACGCAGAGAAAAGGAACTTGCATCCAAACTTTTCTATGTAATAAATTTACAGCCAAAGAAACGACAAAAGAAAAGCCATGCAGCACAGCAGGTGGCGCATCTCCCTGCCAGGCAGACGTTTCCACTAATGAAGACTGGACAGTGTGAAGATGGAAGCTGACCTCGTTGATGCTGACTTCGGCCTCCACATACTGCAGGCCCTTCTGAATGATGGAGATGAGGGCAGCAGGGGGCACCAGGGCTCCATTGATGTTGGACTGGCTGATGTGGCTCTCTATGCCAAAGGTGAACGCTGAGTGGGAGAAGCCTGGAGGAGAAATGGATCAATTAGAGAGTGTGATGGAGTCCGTCTGCAGCTGGGTATAATGGCTCATCGGTAACCACTTTTACATGATTCCACAACTACAACTGCAGTCAGATACTTTCTGTTCCACGTACCCGACTCTTGCAGGTATCTGTAAACCAGGAAGTTGACCTCATCACTGCTTATGCTCATTTTCAGTCCTGGTGATTAAACCATTGGGTCGACACAGGATAGGAGCCTATGGAGGAAAGCAGAGGGCAGAAAGGGTCAGTGTATGAAGTCAGTGGTAGTCGTCCCACCAACGTAACTCCTGTATCAACTTTAGACGGACATAGAAATGTATGAAAATCAGTGGTGTAGAGCTCGGTGAAATCCGCGATCACGGAATCACGGACAGAATCCCAGAATTTAACATTTAAAACGGAATTTATTATAAACACGGAATGTCACGGAAATGAGCAACGATTGCAGAAAAGGTGTTTTTTTCTTCATAAAAAGAAAAGGCTTTGCCCGGAAAAATGCTCCAAGGGGGGGTCACTACGCTGCAGAGCGCACCCATCCCGCGCGTGTCGGTTTAGACCTTCGTACCACGCGTTTCTCTTTGTTTGATTACTTTTCTTGGTTGTTGTGCATCTACTGGTGAATTAAACTGCAGCCCATGAACGTCTCGTCATCCAGGTGTCACGCAGTGTAAAGTGAGATCTCCACTGACGGCTTGGTGCCGCAAGTTGGGACGTAACACTGATGTTTCAGAGTAAAACGTGACCCAGAGTCTGCACAAAGTGTTTTTTATCTAAAAACTTGGCCGGATCGACTTTGCTTTCTATCGACTGACTTACTTCCATCCGCTCTGCTCTGGATGGACGCGGTTTCAAAGCAGCAGAATACAGGACAGGGACGTTTCCCCATGATTATTAGCCTGTGTCTCGGTGATATAACCCGGACATGTGTTTCTTATGGTCTGTGGTGTGGACCACCATCTGTAAATTAGTGCTGTTCTGAATTATGTATTATTTACTATTGGCATTTTCTTTTTTTTTTGTTTGTTTAAACTTGTGCCATGTTTTTGCCTTAAATATGTTTATAAGTGTGAAAGCATTTAAGTTAGTAATTATAACGGCATTAATTGGCAAAATTTAATTGATTTATACACTGTATTGGTGTTAAATTTGTGTAAAATTGATAAAAACAGAATTCCCAAAAATAAAAACGGAAAAACACCGAAAATGGGAAAAATTAAAACAGAATTTTAGAAAAAATCAAACGGATTTCATAGGGCTCTAGTGGTGTAACAGCGCAGTCACACACATCTAAAGGATAGGAGCTGATGGAGGGAAGCAGAGGGCAGAAAGTGTCAGCGTATGAAGTAGGGCTGGGGAAATCGATTATTTTTCAAACGATTATTCGGACAATTATTTCATCAAATAGTCGACTGTTTTGACAACTAATTAACCGACTAATCTAACGATTATTTTCTAAAAAAAATCTCAAATAAATACCCCCAAAACTGTATTAAATGACTATCATACAACGGTTTTCCAAAGCTTAACATAAAATAAAAGTAGAGTCTGATTTTAATAACTTGGAAATTACCAGGGCTGCACGTCATTTTCTGGTTCTCACTGAACCAACAGTGGAACTTGGTTCTACTAATGTATTCATATTTATCTAGAGGTATTTATCTGCACCTAAGTATTTTTAAGTGCTCATTAACATTTTCATTTTACTTTATTATGACACCTCCTCTAATCAATTACATTCTTCCAATCACATTTATTATAATTAGCATACATTTGTTCACCAGACTAATTAGGAATTGATCATTTATGAATGTCTAATAGGAAACTATCTGGTTATTTCTCCATTTCTCTCAATCATGGGAACGTTCGGTTCTTTATCTGTTGGACAGCAAATAAAACCAACACAGTAGATTTTAAATGAACTGTGATACAACAGATAATGTAATGTGTGCTTCGTTTTTACCCACTAAGTAACGGCACCCGTTTTTCCTTTTTCTTTTTATAAATTGACAAAGTTTAACTAACAGTCTTTCGTTTTTTTCTGTCACTCCGAGTCTGTGTCACGTCACACAGCAGCATCCCTGTGAAACCCGCACAGGTTCACGGGCTGGACCACTAACGTTAAACCAGAACATCGTCACGTTGCGTATTTAAATATAATCGCTGTGTTATATATTATGTTGAGTTTATTGTCGTACGCTTTGATTAATGGATCAAACGCTCTAAAGCAGCTCAGTTCAGCGCTACAGCCACCTCCGCTATAGTTAACCTCTGGATGAACAGCTGCTGCTGCGTTAATTTAACCCTGTACTGCCCGGTGATGCTGCATGATACAACACAGAGCTGCGTGCACGACTCCGGCGGTTTATGAGGCAGAATCAAACCAACCGCTGGTCATAAAACCGTTAATGACAGAAGAACCACGCAGAGGAAAAAGAGGTGCACCCTTTGGGGCATCTTTGTGGCCAGGAAGCATGACATTTTTCGAGCGTGCGTGTGGCGACGCGTCAACAACCGGATTTCACGTCAACAATTTTTTAAAGCCGAGTAGTTGACGCCATCAAAGTGTCGCTACAGGCTTAATGCAGCATTGCTGAGTTTTTCAAAGTGCAGTAATCAATCACGGTTTTAACGATAAACAGTATTACTAATTGTAAGGAAATTTATCACGGTTAATCATTTTACCGGTAATCGTTACATCCCTACTGTGTACTGCTCCTGGCAGGCACCCCCAGTGTGGAGTGTTTTGGCATTGACGTGCTACAGCAAGTATATTCACAGATGCAGACCGCTTGTGTGAATGTTTGCGTTTACAGCAAGTACATCCCAACCATAAGCTGACTCATTAAAACAGAAACAACAGGGTTTAAAGGAACATCCTGCACAACCTACATCTTAAAACTTTAAAACACAGAAGCAGGCAGAGGCACATATAGTTTTTAGAATAAAAATGTACGTTTTGGATGCTGCAGAAGCCCCTTGGCTGCAGGCAGGGCACCAGTTTCCATTCATTAACCTACATCTGGAAATAATTGCTACAGTGCTTGTTTCCGTCTTCTATATTTGTTCATGCAGCCCCACTCTTGTTTAAATGGGAGAATGGGAATAAACAAAGAGGTTTGGATGAGGGACAAAACCTCCAGTGTTTGCACTTTGCCAGCCTGCTATAAAAGCTAAGCTCTTGCTGCTGGAGTCAGTCATTTTAACTACTTCTAATCCACAACTCGGCACATCCCAAATCTGACAATCTTTCCCCCCCAAAAATACAAGATTTTAAATCCAGATGTGAAGCCACATATCACTAGTACAGCCCTCCTGCTGCCTAGCTGAGCTGCACTGTTTTACACCAGCTCATCTGACGTTGGGTGTTTTCTGAGGACTGTGCTGAGCTGCTGCTGGCGTGCACGACACTCATCTGGCTCTCAAAGGCTGCCGACAAAATGTCAACACCATGCGAGTGACGCAGGAGCAGCGAGCGGGGTCAGAGCTCAGTTACAAGAATAAGTCAAACAATTCATCTGGCTGACCTTATGTTCTGTATGTTTGATGAACATCAGCGCTGAACACCTGCTCAGACGGCTGAGATCACACACTGTTATTTACATCGTTACTCAAGCCAAAAAAGGATGCCATTAGCAGGTAGCTGCAGGAAAATTCACTCTTACAGGAAAATTCACTCTTACAGGAAATAATATATCTCCACAATCCCTGCGTTAGCTCTGTAGTTTCTGTTATCAGATTTTCATGCTCATCTCAGAGCTCTGAGTTGCAGCGCCGACAGACGCATCACCACAAAGTCCGGCTCATGGTAGCGGAGAGATCTCTAAAACAGAGAGCTCGCTGACATTTGCATCATTGCCAAGTTTACGTTGCATCTGCTCTGTGAACACAAATACAGCACATCATCATCCAACAAAGACAGGAGTCGTAAGCTTCAATGAGTATTAAACAAAACAAAACTATGCTTAATGTGCTGAAAGTAACAATAACTCCTCTAAGTGCTGGTGATTTAAGCTGCAACTTATTTAGCAGATGAAGTGTTTTTTTTCGTATGAATTTTGTACTGCTTTGACACAAATAATCACAGTAATCACTAGAACCTGGCCGATAAATCGGGATGATTTTGGCATCGGCCAAAATGTGGCCGATATGAAAATTCTAGTTTTGCTTCAAACGACAAAAAAACTTCTGCTGCACTTCTGCTCTCCCCTCCCTTCCTATGAGCTGCTCATGTTGCTCCTTGCCTCCCCCCCCCCTTACAGAGAGCAGTGCTTTCTATGCACACCCTCCCTACTCCCGCAGAGAAGCCGATGAAGACAAGTTTAGCTTACTCCTGGTAAGCTGTGACTTTCTAAAACTATATAAAACTACACTTTAGTGCTCCGTGAAAACAAACGTCCTCATGGAAGCACGCTGTTAGAGCGCATTAAGGAGAGCACACAAGTTTTAAATGTGCGAGTTGTAGCCACAATATTAGCATTTTAACTGTGCAAGTTGCCTTTTTGTGAAATAAAGATGCAGCTGCTAACTCCATCTCTACTATTAGCCAATGTTCGACTGTTTTACAGCAGTAAACGCTGTGTAAGTTGCTTCTTTTGTGACACAAAAGAGATAAACGCAACTATAAACTTTCATCTTCAGTTATCTAATATAAAATTATTATATTGTGTCCCTCTACACATTATGCAATGCAGGTTTTACTGAGTTTAAGTTTTCATTAAACTAATTACAAGGCTCCAATTAATGTATTTATTTGTAATTTAGATGTTTTAAAAGCTGCAACATTGCTCTTAAATCTAGTTTGGTCCCTTGTGTTAAGTGGAAGATGGAACTTTTTGAAGCTTAAAGATGACAAATTTATATTTCTAAGGTGTTTTAGTGAATGAGTCTTTAAAATATACCAGTTAAAAAACACCTTCCATTAGTCTGTGTGTTTTCACTGTAAGCTGTTTGCAGCCAGTTGTTTTCATTTTGAAATGGTCATCAATAGTATTGAAATCCAATTACTAAAATACACTAAATGTATATATTTTCATTCCCAGGAAGAGGAAAAGAGTAAGGTGGAGAGCCACTTCACAAAGATTTAACAGGTGTTGGATGCAACATCTGTGGTGTGAACGTCAGCCTGGGCTGCAGCACCAGTAAGGCAGAAAAAACAACAAATTTGTGTCAACTCCTAAAACATCACAGATTCTGCAGTGTTCTGATTCTTAGTGTTGAATCATATTTTGGTCATTATAAGAATTTAAGTTGGACTACAGTTAGACAGTATGTATGTCCTGTATGTCCATGTTCATTTTTTAACACCCTGGCTGATTAATATAACAGCTGACATCGGATATCGGTGAATATAGCAGATATAGTTTTTTTTTCAAAGCCTCCAATATCAGTATCGGAATCGCCCTCAAAAATCCCATATCGGTCGGGCTCTGGTAATCACGCAGTCACATTCCATCCTTTTCTTTTTTTTTTTTTTTTTTAAAGGGACATGCCTAAAACCATTTCTCTACTTGCAGACTTCCTGGTGATGCTCAGACCAAAAACTAAAAAAAGTTACTCCTTTCCCTCAGATTCCAATAGCTGTGGAAGTTCCCTTTTGTCCTTTTTACCCCAGAAATTTATCTTGAAAATCCAAGAGCAGACATTTAACTACACATGATACACTGATGCAAAGCCACAAGATGTCACCCTGTGGCCGTGCATTATTGAATCACAGCGATGGATAAGCGCGTGGGAATGCGATAACTAACTCGTGGCCATATGTTACTAATGCATCAAGAACTTACATGATGTCCACAATGAACTGTCACTGAAATAAGACCATTTTCTGATTTTTCATACTAGTGTGACTTCAGCAAAACTTTCCTGATCATTCTGTATCCAAAGATAATATCGCTATATGATCATAAATAAGGAAGATGAATATGTTTTTGAGGATTTGTTTCACCACAATTCCTCCAAAATTAACTCCTCTTGCTGAAATAAGGTCATTTTTGGATTTTCGGTGCAGCATGTAGTTGTCACAAGCCTAGAGCGCCCTCTTGTGGCTGTAGATGATGTTGACTCCTTAGTTTATGTCAGTATAAATAAACATTCAAACGTGTTGCATTACATACTTAAATTGCACCAGACTATAAGTTGCAGGACTAGGCAAACTATGAATAAAAGTGCAATTTATAATCTAAAAAATACGGTATGGTGGGTTTTTTAGGTGCAAAGGCAGCTTCACGCCAGGTCCGTGGGCGGCACATCTGGAGCTAATCACGGCCATTATAGTCAATGGTTTAGCTCACACCAGACACGTGCCAGATACGTTCCAGATGCGTCTCGCTGCCGCTTTCCACCAAATATAGACCTACTTTTGACGGAGCACGCTCCCAGAATGCGTTAAGCTCTGTAGCTGAGATAGGACCAGACAGGTTGCGGGTGCAGTGTAAAGAGTCAGGTACATTTCAAAATAAAAGCCCCCCGTAGATTTGCAATCACCTGAACTATGCAAACATGGTGTCATTACCAGTGACACCAAGTCAGAGGTCAATTGGTCAGGGGGTCTTGTGTATGTGTGTTTTTTTTTTTAGTGGACCATTGGATGTTTATCCAGCTCCCCTTATCATGATTGTTATCGCGTGATCCTGCAGTTCTCCTGTCATTTCGTTATCTTGCAGATTCATCTATACATTCACCTACAAAGTGCGCCTGCGACTGCAGTCGTGGGGGCACCATGTCCGACACGCTCCCAGTGGGAGCTGCCGCACCATGGAGGTCAGAACAAAGCAGCACCACAGCTGGAACGCAGCGCACAAAGACCCAGGCCGTTTCTCAATATACATACTTCTGCGTACTTGCATATACTTTTGAAACATTATCAGCAGAGGTCCAAGTACTTTTCCAATTTAAAGAACGCATCAAGACAAGTACGCTCCACGTTCCCGGATGTGTACTTGCTCCACCCACTTTTCCGAGTCTGCATTGGAGGTGACTTATTTTACGCAACATTGGTTTGATATAACTTTTCTACACCAGAGTTGTTTTACTTCAACTTCTTGGTGGTTTGATGAAGTTTAAACAGTTATTAAAAGTGACTAGTGGTTTCACAAGCAGGGGCTGACAACGGTAGCTAGCAATAAAACGGTTGAGCAGATTAGCTGGATTTAACAGCCACATTCAAGCAGGGCTTTTATTTTAATGTAAGATTACTGTCATGACATAACTTCAGCAACGTCTTTGACGTAATCAAGTACGTTTCTGTTCCAAATGCGCAACGAGTGTACTTGCGACCTCCTGTCCCCAGAAGTCTGTACTTCCAACAAGTCCATACTAGCAAGTACAGAAGTATGTTCTTAGCGTACTTGGTATTGAGAAACGGCCCCAGTGTGAATCCAGCATAAGTATTAGATACAGCATCCTTGTACCCATTACAACGCTCATATTGCATTGTACAGCAAATTGTGCCTCATTTCCAGATGGACTTGTTTCGCATGTGTCTGAGTCGTGTCTACTCATATCAATAAAAGCTACCACAGCCTCCGCACCAACCACCTCCACAGAAGGTGCTCAACATACCCACTGGGTGGAACATGGACTACTTTTGCTTTGCACCGACTCCTAACAAAAAGGTGTGGGCAGTGATTCGGTATGTTGTTAGTCAATGTTACATTTTTCATGAATGTGGGTTATTACAATTGTAGAGGTTGAACTGTGAGGTCAGTTTCTGACTGGTGTTTCAAATTTGTGCTCCCTCCTTTTAAACTTTTGAGCAGCACAGTCTCTGCACAGTCTCTGCACAGTCGTGAAAAAGAACTCAATGAACAAACAAAACATTAAAAAGTATGAAAGTGAAATACCCTACCCATGTGATCAGGATGTCTTCACAGGTACATTGTGGCTCTGTTGTTTTCAGCCTCTGAGAAAAAAAGAAAAAAACTGAATACACTCCATCCAACTCGTACTGCAGAACACACAAATATTGCATAAGTTATCAGGTTTACATGGTTTCACAAACATGAACTTATTAATGCTCGACATATGGATTTTTAAAAGAGAAAAAAAAACTATGTTGAATGCATCTACACATTATATTTGTATTCAGAGCTCCAGACTAACTTTTCTCACTAGAAGCACAAGTGAATTAACTTAAATTTTTGCAAGCAGAAGATTTAGGGGCACACACTTGAAACTTGTAAAGCAAATATCAAAACTTCCTCACATATTTACTGTATTAATGATAAATACTTGAACAATAAATGCAGAAACTAAAATGTTTAGGGTTCACATTTTATTGTGCCGCAGTTAAACATTTTAATTTTGTAAAAGGCAGTTTTTCTTTTGCAAAGAAATAGGCCTTGATAAGCATTAGAAAGGGTTCGGTTTACTCAGCGCACTGGTTAGCAGCCTCCTGCTCTCTAAATGCAACAGAGTGGAGCTGATATGAAGCACATGCTATGCTTCAGACTGGCTCTGTGTTTACTGTGTTCTAAATGTGTGATGCCAGTTCAGAAAATGTCGTTTTTCCCACATGTTGTAGGTATCAACAGCAAAATTTGCAGTTCATTGAATTTGTATTCAACATTTGGATGGATGTTAAAATGTCATCCATCTACCACAACACTCCTCAGAAAATAAGTTTCCCGACATCAGAGTTTTAAATGCTGGGAGCTGCACAAAATGAAGCTAAGTAATTAAGTTGAGCTTGTGATTTCATAGACAGGAAAAAACCTGAATAAAGTAAAACTGCATTTATTATTATTAGTAATAATAACAATAATAATAATAATAATGTCTTGAACGCCCCTCCACTCCCCTCAGGTCTCACTCTAGCTGCAGCAATGTCTTTCTAAGGGAGCATTCTCACCAGGATAGTACAGAGACTTAGTCTGATTGGGCGGATATTTCGAGAAAAAAAAAGAATTCACACCCTTCTTCAGCCTGGTTCACGTTCAAACTACACAAAACTGAGGTGGACAAAACCACCCACATCATCCTCTAAAGACCCCATGCCATCCTCTGCAGACCCCCCGTCATCCTCTACAAACCTCAGATTATCCTCTATAGACTGATCCAGCCAATGGCCACCAGTAGACCGTCCTCCATTGCCACATTGTCTATACATGTAATTAGAACAGATGAGAATCTGACTTTTTCTGAACAATATTGAGGAAATCTGGAAGGACTGTCGCATTCCTGGTTGTTGGAACATCAGAGAAAAACTTTAATGTGGTAATAAGTGAATAAGAAGATCACGGACATTTATTTCATGAAGATTTCTGCCGTCTGAGACAAAACTGGACACTGTTCCGTCCACTGTGTATCAATGTGTTCGTATCGGGGAGGAATGTCGGACACACAGAGCAGAGGAGGAATAACTTGCTGCCTCAGCAGAGAAAACACTGGATTTAATCCCCAACAACAAAAAAACGGTAAATTATGGTGAACACTAGGGATGGGCGATATTTTATCGTGTGCGATATATCGTCAGAGAAATTCCCCACAATAACAATTTGAATTTATCGTTTTTATAGTGAGATGACAATTTATCAGGTTGTGTTTGCAGTTGCACTACTTTGTTTTTATAAGCCCAGTTACTTTTGCTGTTTGCATCGTTTCAATAAATGTGGAGTTTGGTCTCTCATATTTCAGACTTGTTTGCTTGGTGTCACTACAGTTTTGCAGTACAGGTGCACTACTTGAACTTAATTGATATAGTTTAGTGGCTTCTAGTATTTTGTAGGGCTTTCAAGACAGAATTTAGAGACAGATTTATAATACAAAATATTTTGCTGATAGTTTTTATCGTCACTTATCGTTACCGTGATAAATAAGAGAAATTATCGCGATATATTTTTTAGTCCATATCGCCCATCCCTAGTGAACACTCATTAATCTGACACTTTATTTCACGTATCTATGCTCCCAAAAATGATGCGCCGCATAACGTTAAAATGCTAGCTAATGCTAACAGAGACAGCTGTGGTGTTGCTGAGAGTTAACAGACTAATCTGGGAGATACTGTGAAATATAAGGTTATTTGCTCTGATCAGGGCAAAGTTGGGACCAGAAAATAAAAACAGTTCAGTCAGAAACACAAACGGATCATGAAGACGGTGTCCTGCAGCCTTTAGTTTCATCTGCAGGACATGTGAAGGCTACGTGGTCTACAGCTGCAGTCCTTAAACAATACCAAAAAGCCAAATATGTGATAAAAAAGAAAAGTAACAACCTCTGAAAGGTTTAGTTTCTTAAACTTTGATAAGTAATCACGAGATGTGCGCGTTATTCCAGTGTGGCTTGTCATTAAAGCCAGTTTCCGGATATGAATAACAGTTGAAATTAATGATCCGATGTAAAATAAATAAATAAATGTCAGAATACTTTAAAGATCTACGGGTAACACACCTATAGGTTATCATGACCCTAGATGACTGTCCAACGTTGTAAATCCAGATATTCATGCTGCTTTCCATGTTGGCTGATACGAGGTTATTGGGACTAGTCCCCACCTTAACGGCGGCACCGCAAGATGGCGCCACACACAAAACGCTTGTCGAATAAGTCTATAGACCCCACGTCATCTTCTACAGACCCCAGATCATCCTCTATAGACCTGAGATTATCCTCTATAGACCCCACGTCATCTTCTACAGACCACAGATCATCCTCTATAGACCAGACCAGAAAAGGGAGGATCCAGTTCTCACGTTGCTACACTGGTTTCCTGTGAGACAATGAACAGGTTTTATATGTTGCTGCTGGTGTACAAGGCTCTGAATGGTTCTGGTCCAGAATATGGACCTGATCTGCTTACGCCATATGAGCCACTGAGACTTCTAGGATCATCTGGGTCCAGTTTGCTTTTCATCCCAGAACTGAACCTAAACATTTAATTTTTTCTGCTTTAAAGACACACAACGTAACTTTTGGACTTTAAAAATCTGCGTTTCTGACTCGTTTTGATGTCACACCAACATTCATTTTGCGCATTTTCGAGCCGTCACTGCCCAGAGGCGTCCCGGGGCTCAGAAACAGCACTATGTAAGATTCCCATCCGGGACGCGACTGTGACGTTGCAGCCGACTATTGGCTGCAGCACCGCGTCGATCACTAGCAACCGGATGTAAACCAGGGATCAACCCCGCAAGTGTTTTGAACGCACATCATGTCGGATTCGGTAAGGAAACATTACAGGAGGAAGAGAGGAAGGGACAGAACAAGAGTCAAGATAAGACTGTCTTTTACTGGCTGGAGTGAATCACGGTGCAGGTATGATACAAGATGGTTGCTAGTTTAGTCGCCGATAGGGGGCGCGTCACTGAGAAAACTGCTAAAAGTTCCGTTGTGTGTCTTTAAAGAAATTAGAAGAAAAATCCTAAAGTTGGCTCCAAGTCTGAGATCTTTTAAGTTGGTCTCCTGTTTTTCTAATTAAGCTTGCAACTTTCTCTCTTTTGATCATTCTTTTTTTATTATGTGTACTCTATCCTGTTGACATCTGTGTTATTTATAACTATGTATTCTAATGTATGACTCTCTTCTTACACACAGCACATGAGGATGCTTTCGCTATGTAATATGCTGAATAATTAAATATGAAATATGTTGGACTGCCTTGTCTAGCCAGGATACACAAACGCGTAAAAATGCTAGCACAAAGCAGAATGCAAATGCAAAGAGGGGACTTCATGGACATTACAGGAGAGGAAGAAAGTTGCCCTTTTAGATGCATGAGACAGGAGGTAATGCATCTAAAGCCATCTTGTGAGCTCACTGTGGTAACATTTCTCTTTAGTGTGTTTTTAAACATGTTACTGACATTGTTTAAAAGTGAGAAACCTGAAAATGCAGATACAAGTTGCAGTATTTTACCAATACGACAGATTTTCTGTACTGGAAATGAATTCATGACAGGTTAAAGGAAACGATTTGTTCTAAAAGAGTCAATTAGTCACACAGCAGAAAAAAGATGCTTAAATTGCACCAATAACCACATCAAACAATCTGAATCATAATCATAAGCAAACTACTTTGTTACTAAAGATTCCCACCCCTAATGAACATGAAAAATAGTGCGTGACATAATCTACCTACTTTTAGCAGGCCTCAGGCAGCTGAAAGGCTGTGCAAACCTTAATTCATGCAGGTTGTCATATGATCATATGCAAATCATTTCCATGCATTACATGCATCTCTTAAACGTTTTCTGATGGTGGATCCTAAACAGGGTCAAGCACAGTAGGGTTTGTTTGAGCGTTACAACATCCAGCCGCACAATTCAGGTTCTGTTCTGTTCCCATTTGGGACAAACAGATCTCCACTGTGTGACGTGCCATCTTGCATATGACCGATTTTGAGAAAATAAAGTAAAACATACGTCAGCATGCCAGGAATTATGTCACCAGAGCGAAAGGAGCATGCGAAGCTACTGAAGAAAAATAGACAAATAACCCTAAACACGCACGTGCGTAGGTTAACTGGACGAACTGGTTCATTGCTGACTTATACTGGGTCGATGTTGCCACAAGTCTGAATAAAATGACCCGGTTTCTATTTGCAGCACACAGTTTTTCCTAAGTGTTAACGGTCATTTTAGTGAGTGAAGTGATGGTAGGCTGACAGCTGACCACATGTCACAACGTGGGTGTACCGGGGAGATGGGAATAGCTTTATCGGCCTTGCTTCCAGAGGAAAATATACACTCGTGTTTCCTTTTCCATTTAACTTGCTAATTAATGCAATCAACGGCTTGTTACTTGTTAGTGATATTGGGGTTAAATGTTAAGCTAACATGCATGCTATGAGTAGTTGGGCATGGCGGCTGCCGTCTCGTCCCCACACATGCAAGTCAAGCGAGGCGGACTGCAGTTTACTTTTATCCATGTCGCCAACTTCCTTAACGGGGAAATAACCAACGCGTTTTTGACTAGTTTTATGTGTACTGCTTGTCAGAACAATTAGTTAACTTGGTTTCTTTCAAGACATTTCTGTCGAGTACCGTAAGGTCGTCCGCCCGCTCCCACTGTACACTTGCCAACTAGCTTGCTGGGCTAAACCTAGCCTAGCATGCTAAGCTACTGACAGTGTAGCTACAATCTCATACCTACTTGGATAAAAAACCTTTCAATAGACGAGATCTTCCACAGCTCTTGCGCTCAAGTCAGACCATGTTATCGCTTTAATCGACTGTAAAAGTGGTGGTTTTCAGTCACAGATGAAGTATGGTGAGGTTATAATATTGAAGCTAAAGCCCGCCGGTAAGAAGCCAGCAACAGCTTCAGACAGAGAGCTGACCCGACATGCGGAAATGAGCTGCCTGTAACTTCTGTTATCTCACAGCTCACTGTACAGGATGATGATGATGATGATGATGAACCCGCCGCCACGAGGAGGCGAAAGGCGTGTTTTCACCGCGCCGTCGGTTCACAACACAAAAACAAGTGGCTGCTCACAGGCAACGACACGTCGAAAATAAATAGGACAAAAAAAATGCTAAAAATGTCACTAACCTATTTTCACAAAGCCGTTAACACCTGGACTTTTGTTCTTCCTTTAATCAACGTCTTCCAGTCGTGTTTAAATCGCTGCTCCTGGTCCGTTTGACTGGAAAATGAACATGAATCCGCATTTCCACGTTAAAACCGACCTAGATGGAGAAAACGAAAAAAGAAAAAAAAAAACATTGACTGCCAAGGCCTGGAGAAGTTTGTCCCGCAGCCAAGCACCAGTCATAACAGTGTCCTCGCGCCCATCCCCCACTACACCTCACTTTCGCCTTGCGGGTCACCACTAGCTGTGGATTAATGACACCCCACCCCCCCTCTCTGCTCAGTCATTCAGACGGAGAAAGTCAACAACAAGCTTACATCATCATTGCAATCTGGATTTTACACTGATTTCTGTCCTGCACTTCATCCAGAACCATTTCCGCACAGCTGAGGATGATGATTGCACTCAAGATATTTTCGCTCACTTCAAACATTTTATCTTATTATTTATAAATAAACCACGGGGATTTTTTATTATTATATTTCAATGCTGACCTTTAAAGTCAATAAATAGTTTGATTGTTCTTAGAAAATGCATTTATTCCAGTATCCCCCCCCCAGCCTTTTCCTGTGTGAGATGATGACATCCTCTGAAATGAAGTCATGCAGGGCCGTCCTGAGGAGTTATGGGGCCCCATGCATAATTATTTTATTTTATTTTATTGTTGGGGGGGGCATTAAAAAAGTTAAGCACCAGAATCACTTAACTTTTTAGTTGCTTAGTCATTTTATGCAATGAAAATGTGATCGGGATGTACAATAACCTTTTTTTTAAAAGCCAATATTGATAACTGCAAAATTTCAGCACCTAAAGGCCGATACCGATAACTGATAACTGATAACACGCATACAGTACATACCTGATGACATCAATACTATCAACAAATCCAAACAGACTTTTTAGTCCTTAGATGAAGAAACATGTATTTTTTCCAGCGAAAAACTATCAGCAAGCCTGACAGTACTAACAACTAACACAAACAACATGATGCACTAACAACTTAGATTCAAATGCTAACTATATGCTAACACGATCTGAAAAAGTTTATCTATATTTAAACAGTAATAATGACGGGCAGGTTAGACTAGTCTATGTAAATGAAATGAAAAATACTTTATTTATCCCAGAAGGGAAATTCAACATTGTAAAAAGCTCACTCTATTTTTTTTTTCTTTTCTTTTTTTTTTTTTTATTTTTTTTTTTTTTAAATTAGAGAGCAATTTAGAAAATGATATTTTAGTGAAATAAAATACTGCTTTTGAATTGTGGTTGGAGATTATAAGAAAAGAAACAAACAAACTGTCCAACACATATTACAGCATCTTTCCCATGAACATTGAACCAACATACCTGTCAACAGGTGCAGAAGGTTTATTGAACATTAGAGAAAACACCTGATTGCAGTGATTGTCTCAAAGTGTTGTTCAATAAAAATTTTAGCTTCGGAGCCCCATAATGCTTGTTTTATTTTTTGTATGTTTGTTTTTAATGCTTATTTCAAACTACGATTTAAAATCAGTGTCATGATTTTTCTTAGAATTTTGATCTATTATTACTTTAGTCAATTTCCTCGTATTTCACTGGCAGCTGATTTTTTTCTTCCTTTATTGGAGGGCATGAATCATTTTGAGGATGACTGCAGGATGTCTAATTACAGATGTGGTTGAGTGATGCTTTATAAGTCACAGAAAACGTAATCTGCTGCAGAAGGTGATCTGCAACAGAGCTGTTCGCCTGTTTTTCCGCCTCATGCTTGTCTGTCTGCAGCCAGCAGCAACAGAAATATGCGCTTCATCACTCCCACTTGGCCAGAGAAGAAATGTGAAGCGAGTTCCCAACACCAGGTGTTACTCGGTATATTTTTCATTCACGAGACAAATGTTGGGAATTGACTCACCTCTGTCACTATAAATCTGACTCATCCATTTTCACTTGTACAATGAAAGTTGTTGGCCTACATAACACAGGGACAGACATGAGATCCGCGCCCATATTTCAGCCCAGAGCACTTGTGGTCTGTAAAACGAGAGCAGCAATGTTTCCCTCCATGAATGTGAGCGTGGAAGGACTCCAGCCGCCTCATGTCTGTGGAGGCGGAAGCTAATCTGCAGGACAATAACAAGATCAGGCCTGATCAGCAGCCCTAGCAACAGCAGTGGCTTCTCACGTGTGCGCATGTTTTATGTGACCTGATTTGATTTTATTAAAAGAATATGAAAAATAGATATTTAACTAAAAAATAAATAAATAAAAAGTTTAACAGTCTGATTGAAATCAACTAAATTCTCAATTCGATTTGATAAAATAAGTTAGTAAATTGATAAAATTTCATTATATTCAAATTAAATGAAATAAGGAATATAAATTAAACAAGATTAAAGTAAATAAATATTTAGTTAAAAAGGTCTGTGGCTTTATATTTCATCTTATTCTGTAGTATTTAGTTGTATTTTTCTGATAAACTGAAATATAATTAATATTTTGAAAAGTAAAAAAGTCAGTGGCATTATTTTATTCTATTTTTATTTTATTTTTTTAATGATATTAAATCAAATACATCAGTAGTTTTAAATAATTTATTTAGAATTTTATTTCTTAAATAAAATTAAATCAAATAAATACTTGATAAAATGGCTTTTTAAAATTCCAACTGTGAGGCTGAGCTAATGTCCCAGATAAGTAGGCAAGTGACCCTCATGAAGAACCTTCTTTCCCAGATTTAACGTTTTCTCGTGGAGACATGCTCAAATTCAGATTTTTCATATTCTCAGTCGCATTGCGCTCGTCTCCACTGCATCGCAAAGCTTAAGACTTTACAGCATTAAAGAAGAATGTTTGGAACTAAGCGGAGCTTTTACTCACCCCCTCCCCAAATATGATTTTTCAGGGGGCACACGGCCAAAGAGAGGGGCAACGTAGCCGTCTCATTCTCTTCTGTTAGCTAGCAGACGCTCTTTCAGGTACAGTTGTCCTCAAAATTATTCATACCCTCCAATTAAAGAAAATGCTAAATTCACAACAGTAATTCAAATAACAAGAAACTAAATAAACTAATAATAAATAAAAATTTACAAAATTTTAATTTAGTGAAATAAATTGTTAATTTTGAATTGTGGTTGGAAATATTAATTTAAAAAAAACAAACAAACAAAACTGTACCAGACACATAAAAGTGCCTTTCCTATGAACAGTGGACCAGCATACCTGTCAACGGGTGTCAAAGTTTTTTCGGACATTACAGAAAACACCTGTTTTGTGTTGCTCAAAAATTTTAGCCGAGCCCATCATGTTTGTTTACTTATTTTTTTTTGTGTTTGTTTTGAGTATTTCTTTGAAACTACAATTCAAAATCAATATCATGATTTTCATAGAATTTTTATTTATTACTTTTGGCAATTTCAACTAATTTCACTCAGACAGCTGATTTTTTTTTCCCTACTTTAATTTTATATGAATAAGTTTTGAGAACAACTGTAGATCCCGTAGGTTAGCTTATTGTTTTTCAGCTTGTGCCATCTGTTGGGAGTATCATATAGCTTACAGTGACAGTGTGGGGTCCTGTCACTTTGCCTCTGATTGATCCCTCGCCCTGGCTACTTGGCCCAGGGATGTCCCTTCAGCAACTGGTAAGCGCGCTTGACTCTCACCCAGGAGTCTGTGGGATCGAATCTCGCACATTACTTTGACCACTTTAACCTGAAACTGGTATATTGCTCAGTCAGATAAGAGGTGGAACGTATCGGCATCACAAACAGAGGGGGGATCCCCCCCAGCAAATCGCCCTACTTGTCCATCGTACCTGACCAAATCCTGTATGCTTTGTATTCAAAAGTCAAATCTGTGGAAGTGAGGCTCCATTTACTGCATCAAACCATCAACACGAGCTCAGACCAACTGGTCCAAGTTGCATTTTGACTTTCAGGCCTCCAGCCTGAGCTTGGCTGGTGTGTGAAGGCAGGAAGAAGAGGAAAAAGGAAGGAAGAAAGGGACTGCTGCAGCTTGCCTGCTCAGCAAGAGCTATTTTTAGAAGTCGAGGAACAAAGAAGCAGCGTTGCCTTTCATGCCCCGCGTAAACGTGTTGTTTCACCTCCAAATGTGTTGCCTGAAGACAGTTGGTACCATGTGGTCGTGTTTAGGCCTCACCACAAACAAACACTGGTCCATCTGCCCCTCAGTTTTCATCTAGCTGGCCTTTTTTCATGCTGCAGGAAGGACAGTTTGTCTTTCTCTATAGGCTCGAATTTAAGGTGGAGATACAGAGCAATTAAAGAACGAAGCCACCGGGCTGTTGCAGTACTTCAGGGTATCTGATGTGCTGCTGCTGTAATATCATCACACATTGAGCAGGACATGGAAAGAAACTGCAGAAACTTCCCAAAAAAAAGGCATGAAAAAAAGAAAAACGAAAAGAAAAAGAAAGAAGATGGGGCCCATGTCTACCAGCAGGTAAACATAAACATGACATTTGCTCCCATTTCTTTAGCTGAATCTACAAAATAAGCCGATTGCACAGTCTGGCTGATATAAGATGCAATTTATGCAGCGGGGAGATTTCCAGAGTTTCCTCAACACATCTGAAGGAACACAGCAGAAAGCAGGAAAACTGAAAGTTCAATCTTAAAATCACTTCAGTCCATTTCTGCTCCCCATAACCCAAACACTGAGTGTATTTGTCCAATGCAAATAAAAGCAACAACAAAAACACTTCAGTTTGAGGAATTTTAACATTAAAATATATCTTTATGATCAATATGGTGACTCATAACATCCACTTCATAAGACTCCATAAAACAGACACTGATGTCTGGAGGTATTATGTTTATTTCAGGTATGTCCGGATACCACGTTTTAGTCAACCAAGTACAAGTATGAGTACCAACATTTGAGTACTTGATGATGAGTAATGATGTAGTACTGATATGAGTAATTAATTGGAAAAAGTGAGATCTGTTGTTTTGTTATATATATATATTTATACAGTATATATATGCACATATATATAGAGAAAGGGCAAGACTATCATGGACTACAGGCCCACCCCCCCCCCCCCCCCCCCCCCCCCCTCCCCTTTTTTCTTTCTTATTACACACCCTCCCGCCTCCCCCCCCCTCTCTCCCTTTTGGGGAAGACACCACCCCCCCCCCCTCCCCCCCCCTCCGTGTTGGGCCCATTCTCCATCTTTTCTCCTCCCTCCCCCCCCTCCCCCACCCCCCCCCCTCCCCTCATCCCCCCCCCCCCCCCCACCCCCCCCCCCCCCCCCCCCCTTTTCTCGCTCTTCCCCCCCCCCCCCCCCCCCCCCCCTCTTTGATATCGGTCCAACTGCTCGACCGATGATGCCATCTCCACCACCCTCCACTCAGCCCCCACCCACCTGGAGACCAAGAACTCACATGTCAGAATTCAACACAATCACCACCCCCCCCCCCCCCCCCCCCAGTAGCTCATCATCAAACTGGTCCAGCTGGGACTCAACACCTCCCTCTGCAACTGGCTGCTGGACTTCCTGACGGGGAGATCACAGGCAGTTCGGGTCGGCAGCAAGACCTCCAGCACCATCACGCTGAACACAGGGGCCCCCCAAGGATGCGTGCTGAGCCCCCTCCTCTTCTCTCTGCTGACCCACGACTGCACTCCAACATTCAGCTCCAACCTCTTCATTAAGGTCGCAGACGACACGACCGTGGTGGGTCTCATCACCAACAACGATGAGACAAACTACAGGAGTGAGGTGAGCCGCCGGGTCACGTGGTGCAAGGACGACCATGTCCATCTGAACGTGGAGAAGACGAAGGAGATGGTGGTGGACTTCAGGAGAGGGCCTTCCCAGCATGCTCCACTGATCATCAGTGGTGCTGCGGTGGAGCGGGTGCAGCACCAAGTTCCTGGGTGTCCACATCTCCCAAGACCTGTCCTGGGACACCAGCACCACGTCCCTGGTCAAGAAATCCCAACAGCAACTCTACTTCCTGCAGAAACTGAGAAGAGCAAGAGCCCCGTCCCCCATCATGCACTGCTTCTACAGGGTCACCATGGAGAGCATCCTGACCAGCAGCATCACCGTGTGGTACGGAGCCTGCACCGCATCCTGCTGCAAGACCCTGCAGCGCACCGTGAAAGCAGCTGTCCCTTATTGGACATTTACCACTACTGCCTCACCTGCAGAGCCACCAGGATGGCAGGTGACCCCACCCACCCCGCCCACAGTGTCTTCACCCTGCTGCCATCAGGGAGGAGGGCTGCAGAGTCTCCGGGCCAGAACCAGCAGGCTCAGAGACAGCTTTTCCCACCAGGCAGTGAGGACGCTTAATTCCCTCCCTGCCCTGCCCCCATTCGCCCCCCCCTTGCACCCCCCCCCCAGACCCCCACTGACTTGGCTCGCTCACAAACTCACCTACCTCAGGACTGCACACCTCACTTTATCATCACCATGGCACCAGTTCAACACTGCAGAACATTGTACTAAATGGCACTACTACATATTGCAGTATTGCATCCATCAGAACTGCTACTCAGTTTGCCACCAGGTGGATTCTTATATTCTATATTTTTATATTATCTATCTTTTTTGATCTTTTTGCGTTTTTATTTTATAGTTTATTGTATTTTATTGAATGCACCATGGGTCAAGAGAGATGTAATTTCATCTGTGCTGTATGTCCACATGTGGCCCAATTGACAATAAAATTGAATTGAATTGATTGGAATATATAAATATACATACATACATGTATATATACAGCAGACACACACACACACACATACACACACGTATACTGTATATATATATATATATATATATATATATATATATATAACAGTATATATATTTATTACATTTATTTTATATATATTATTATTTATTTATTTTTTATATTTTTTTTTTTTTTGTTTTTTTATTTTATATTTTTATTATACTAATTATAAATTTTATATATTTTAATTAATAAAATTATTACCCTTTTTTCTTGGGAGTGCAGAATTTTTAGGCAAATTAGTATTTTGACCATCCTTTGACCAACCTGATCATCCTCTTTATGAATGTTGTCTTACTCCAAGCTGTATAGGCCCAAAGCCTACTACCAATTAAGCATATCAGGTGAATTGCATCTCTGTAATGAGAAGGGCTGTGGTCTAATGACATCAACACTCTATATCAGGTTTATTAGGCAAACAGAATTATTAGGCAGCTTAACAATAAATAAATATATACCCATTTCAATTATTTATTTTCACCAGGGAAACCAATATAACAGCTCAATATTTACAAATACACATTTCTGACATTCAAAAACAAAACAAAAACAAATCAGTGACCAATAAAGCCACCTTTCTTTGCAAGGACACTCAAAAGCTGCCATCCATGGATCCTGTCAGTGTTTTGATCTGTTCACCATCAACATTGCGTGCAGCAGCAACCACAGCCTCCCAGACACTGTTCAGAGAGGTGGACTGTTTTCCCTCCTTGTAAATCTCACATTTGATGAGGGACCACAGGTTCTCTATGGGGTTCAGATCAGGTGAACAAGGAGGCCATGTCATTAGTTTTTCTTCTTTTAGACCCTTTCTTGCAGCCACGCTGTGGAGTACTTGGATGCGTGTGATGGAGCATTGTCCTGCATGAAAATCATGTTTTTCTTGAAGGATGCGGACTTCTTCCTGTACCACTGCTTGAAGAAGGTGTCTTCCAGAAACTGGCAGTAGGACTGGGAGTTGAGCTTGACTCCATCCTCAACCCGAAAAGGCCCCACAAGCTCATCTTTGATGATACCAGCCCATACCAGTACCCCACCTCCACCTTGCTGGCGTCTGAGTCGGACTGGAGCTCTCTGCCCTTTACCGATCCAGCCACGGGCCCATCCATCTGGCCCATCAAGACTCTCTCTCATTTCATCAGTCCATAAAACCTTAGAAAAACCAGTCTTGAGATATTTCTTGGTCCAGTCTTGACGTTTCAGCTTGTGTGTCTTGTTCAGTGGTGGTGGTTTTTCAGCCTTTCTTACCTTGGCCATGTCTCTGAGTATTGCACACCTTGTGCTTTTGGGCACTCCAGTGATGTTGCAGCTCTGAAATATGGCAAAACTGCTGGCAAGTGGCATCTTGGCAGCTGCACGCTGACTTTTCTCAGTTCATGGGCAGTTATTTTGCGCCTTGGTTTTTCCACACGTTTCTTGGGACCCTGTTGACTATTTTGAAAGAAACGCTTGATTGTTCGATGATCACGCTTCAAAAGCTTGGCAATTTTAAGAGTGCTGCATCCCTCTGCAAGATATCTCACTATTTTTTACTTTTCGAAGCCTGTCAAGTCCCTCTTCTGACCCATTTTGCCAAAGGAAAGGAAGTTGCCTAATAATTCTGTTTGCCTAATACAGCTGATATAGGTTGTTGATGTGATTAGACCACACCCCTTCTTATGACAGAGATGCACATGACCTGATATGCTTAATTGGTAGTAGGCTTTGGGCCTATACAGCTTGGAGTAAGACAACATTCATAAAGAGGATGATTAGGTTGGTCAAAGGATGGTCAAAATACTAATTTGCCTAATAATTCTGCACTCCCTGTAATAAATATATATACTGTATATATATATATATATATATATATATATATATATATATATATATACACCACTGTGGTATAATATATAGGTGTCTAGTATATAGTAAATGGGTGAGAGCATATGTAGTGGCACTGAATATGCTCTCACCTATTTACTATATACTCGACACCTATACCTATATACTATACCACTATATATGCTCTCATCTATGTACTCTAGACACGTATATACACCTATATACAATACCTTTCTATATGCTCTCACCTATTTACTCTATACTAGTAGACACCTATATAAACCTATACACTAAACTACTATATATGCTGTTGACTGAAGCCCCTTCAGAAATGGTCTCTGTGGCTGCCAAGAAGCCATTCTTTAGGAAGTAAACGGGAGAAAAGGCAGAGATATGTCATCAGAAAGTGATTTCTTTGTCATCCTGAAAGAGTTCGGGGCGAGCCTGGAACTTTTTCCATGTGTGCCATGTGCCATCTGTCTATTTCATTTACCAGTAATATACTGATATTCACACATTTTACCAAGCCTTCCTTCATTATGACTCCAGAAGTACTCAAACCGAGAGACCTTCTCCTTTCATTGTGGAGTCCAACTTTCAAGCTGATGTGTGAGAATATGCACAGGGCTGAAATGGTCCAAAACACTGTTTTTTTCCTCACAATACATTCAGATTTATGTTTGCACTCATCTGGATAAAACACAGCATCCGTATCCAATTTTTTCTCGCAATGAAGAAATGAGGCTTAAAGCTTTGTGGAGTACTGTGTGATGTTTGTATAAGAAATATGGGCATTAATAAAGTACTGGTGGTGTCATTGCATAATGTGTTTCCATATGAACTTTTACTGGTTCAGTAATAAAAAAAAACTGAAAAAGAAAAGACAGAAAACTACACAAAAGTTCTCTACTTTCTAGGACTGAATGGAGGGAACCAAAGCAGCCAAACCACAGAAAAATAATTATCTGACAAAAATAAAATCTTTCCATCTCTTTTTTTTTTTCTGGAAAAATCAAAGCAGTAACTCCACCAAACCTCTCTATGCTCCTCTTTCTGGGGCTGCAGTGACACCTGGTGGCCACATCTAGTCACAAACCTTTCCTTCTTCTTTTCATGGACAGTGCTTGACTTTCAACTTGCCCAAACATTTAGTCCATTTGTAACATGTGAAGGCAGAGCTCTTTGAATTCCTGAATCATAGGTGTGCAGGAGCGCCTGCAACAAATATAGCAGCTGTCCCGAGTCAGGGCCACTTGTTCAGAGGAACAGTGGGGAGTCATTGTGCTGGAGCTACTCGTTTTAAGCATGACGGCATTATAAAGGGAACTCATATTACCAGCACAGGTATGGCAGGCATCCCGTTCACTTGGGCTAAGAGTTTAAATAAGAGGTAACCAGCTGCCGTCCCGTTGCAGCCCAGACCTCGCTGGGAGAGCCACTGCTGACAGTTGGAGACCAGAGTCTGGATTATCCTAACAACCCACCGACAAGAGGTAGGACCTCACAGATTGTATGTATTACCACTGCTATGTTAATTCAGCACAACCTAGTCGCTCACTGGAAAGCAGGTTATTACAGCTCAGAGGGGGAAAACACTGAGACGGTGAGCAGAGATAACACAGGCCATGTGCTGGTCCTCACATGTGATGTTGACTCCGGTTGATCAGATTTAAGTACAGAGCAGGTTTTGTGTGTGAACCTCTGAATAAGGCCATTCAGAACAGGCTCTGGTAGTGATTCTAAAATATCAAACTGAGCATCATGTTAGGCTGCACCTCCGAGACGTCTGGGGAGAAAGCAGGTGGCTTTTCCTGCAGTGATGGAGCACATGATGGCAATAAATACGTCCCGGGACAGTCTGGATCAAATGTGTTGATGGGAGGTTGTTCAGTGACACGTCTGCACCAGGATAAAACCACCACCTCATGTAGGGAAGGGCCCAGAGCCTTTTCCACCCTGGGGCCGATTTTCTGCTTACATAAGAGGAAAGGAACAAGGTTCTGATTGTTTTTTGCTTCAAATCTTTTCTTAGTGTTTTACTCACTTAAATCAGTTTGGGTGAAAGTGTCCTCTAACGATTACCATGGATGTAATGTGTTTGACTGTGTCTTTGTGGCTAGTTTAAATGTCTCCGTGTCCAGTTTGAATGTCTCAACGTCTCAGGCCAGTTTAAATGTCTCAGTGATGTCTCCTTTGACAGTTCAAATGTCTCCATGGTCAGTTTTGATGTCTCCACAGTCAGTTTAAATGTCTCTGTGGCTGGTTTGGATGTCTCCATGGTCAGTTTTGATGTCTCCATGGCCAATTTGTATGTCTCCGTGGCCAGTTTGGATGTCTCCATGGACAGTTTAAATGTCTCCATGGTCAGTTCTGAAGTCTCCATGGTCAGTTTAAATGTCTCCTTGGCCAGTTTGGATGTCTCCATGGACAGTTTAAATGTCTCCATGGTCAGTTCTGAAGTCTCCATGGACAGTTTTAATGTCTCCATGATCAGTTCTGATGTCTCCACGGTCAGTTTAAATGTAACTGTGGCTGGTTTGGATGTCTCCATGGACAGTTTAAATGTCTCCATGGTCAGTTTGTATGTCTCCATGACCAGTTTGGATGTCTCCATGGTCAGTTTGAATGTCTCCATGGCCAATTTGTATGTCTCCATGGCCAGTTTGGATGTCTCCATGACCAGTTTAAAAGTCTCAACGTCTCAGACGAGTTTAAATGTCTCAGTGGTGTCTCCAATGCCAATTGGATGTCTCCGTGGCCAGTTTGGATGTCTCCTTGGCCAATTTAAATGTCTTTGTGGCCAGTTTGGATGTCTCCATGGCCAGTTTAATAGTCTCAACATCTCAGACGAGTTTAGATGTCTCAGTGATGTCTCCATGGCCAGTTTGGATGTCCCCATTGCCAGTTTGGATGACTCCATGGCCAGTTTGGATTTCTCAATGACCAGTTTGGATGTCTCCATCACCAGTTTGGATGTTTCCATGACCAGTTTGGATGTCTCCATGGTCAGTTTGGATGTCTCCATGACCAGTTTGGATGTCTCCATGGTCAGTTTGGATGTCTCCATTGTCAGTTTGGATGTCTCCATGACCAGTTTGGATGTCTCCATGGCCAGTTTGGATGTCTCCATGGCCAATTTGGATGTCTCCATGACCAGTTTGGATGTCTCCATGGCCATTTGGATGTCTCCATGACCAGTTTGGATGTCTCCATGACCAGTTTGGATGTCTCCATGGCCATTTGGATGTCTCCATGACCAGTTTGGATGTCTCCATGGCCAGTTTGGATGTCTCCATGGCCAATTTGGATGTCTCCATGGCCATTTGGATGTCTCCATAACTAGTTTGGATGTCTCCATGACCAGTTTGGATGTCTCCATGGTCAGTTTGGATGTCTCCATGACCAGTTTGGATGTCTCCATGGCCAATTTGGATGTCCCCATGACCAGTTTGGATGTCTCCATGACCAGTTTGGATGTCTCCATGGCCATTTGGATGTCTCCATAACTAGTTTGGATGTCTCCATGACCAGTTTGGATGTCTCCATGGCCATTTGGATGTCTCGATGACCAGTTTGGATGTCTCCATGGCCAATTTGGATGTCTCCATCACCAGTTTGGATGTCTCCATGGCCATTTGGATGTCTCCATAACCAATTTGGATGTTTCCATGACCAGTTTGGATGTCTCCATGGCCAGTTTGGATGTCTCCATGACCAGTTTGGATGTCTCCATGGCCATTTGGATGTCTCCATAACTAGTTTGGATGTTTCCATGACCAGTTTGGATGTCTCCATGGTCAGTTTGGATGTCTCCATGGCCATTTGGATGTCTCCATGACTAGTTTGGATGTCTCTATGACCAGTTTGGATGTCTCCATGGCCAGTTTGGATGTCTCCATTGCCAATTTGGATGTCTCCATGACCAGTTTGGATGTCTCCATGGCCAATTTGGATGTCTCCATGACCATTTTCGATGTCTCCATGGCCAGTGTGGATGTCTCTGTGGCCCGTTTAAATGTCTCTGTGTCCGGTTTGGACGTCTCTGCGGTTCTTTCATTTAATGTGTGATTTAGAAAATAACAACTGAAGGAAAACATAATTGCTCGTGTAACCCTGCCAACGTACCACCAGTTCACATACTTGACTTCTGTAGTAATTTTTACATATTTGTGATCTTTTTGATGATTTCTCAGCATTGTCCCTTTGCTTTAGCTTTGCACGTCTTTCTGGTCCTTTCTGTTTCCATGTTTTCTGGGGGAACGTCTCTCTCCGTGTTGGAGGTGAAGCAGAATATTCAGCTGCTGCTGGCGTAAAGGCTTCAGGACTTCAGTAATTTGTCAACACCTGAAATGAGGAAACGCCATCGGTCACCTTTTGTCCCTGTTACCAGCACCTAATTAGCATTTACTAATGCTATGTGCACACTATAACACCTTCTACAGTTACATGGTCAACCACGTGCCGTCTTGGTTAACCGTCTCTCATTCGGGCTTATTTTCACTCTTACAAAATTATAGAGCGAGCAGCTGGAAGAATAAGGAATTAAGGACACACCCATAGGGAGCAAAGAGGGAGGTCAGCTGCTTCTATCTGCCCAGAGCTAAGGATATTCATTATTAAAGTGATGTAGAAAAGCCTGAGCATGTTTCTGCTGTAGCAGGAGTTCAGATTTTAGGAAAAACCCTGCAGCGCATAATGTGGTGAAGCACAATCCAAAGTTTTCATTTACACAATTTGACACAGCCTTCTATGATGCAGTTTAGCTCACTTTAGGTCATTTCACACAAACAACTCCTTTTTCACATGAAAAACAACATTTCACTGCATTTTTTATCAAAATGTTTTAGGCTGTTTGTAACATTTGGAGCTTATTGGGTCCCATTAGGTCAGCTGAAGCCGCGACAGAGCCTGTCTGCACCATATTAAGTCTGTTCTAGTTAGTAAGTCTGCTATAAATCCAGCCTGCACGGAGCATGAGGCAGCAACACATTGACAACCTATGCACCGTTAAAAATCTTTTGCTTGGCAGAGCAGCCGACACAAGGAGCAAGGCGGCTCCTCTGAAACTGGTCTGTCCATGTTTAGCTGAAATCAATCCAGTTATGTGTGGAACTTGAGGCGCTCCAATAGCAATGGCCAGCACGCTTTCATGAAGAAGAAAAGCTGGTTAGTCGTAATGCAGAGCATAAATGTATGTGAAGGAGTCTTTGTTGTGGGTGTGCATGCAAATCAGTGTGGAGTGTTTCAAAGAGAGTGCATTTGTAGATAAGACGTGCGCTTTCCTTCAGACGTCTGGTGTCACAGCGAGGCTGCCTCTCAGCAACCTTTCCCTTAAGCAGCTGGGAATGTGATAGAAAGAGGAAATTACTCATCTAAGAGGAACTTGTTGGCTTGTTTTCAAACTATTCTGCTTAAAGCACTCTGGCGAGGTTGTTATTCATGATAAAAGAAAAAGAAGCAGCCTCTTTATTCTGCTTTCATCTTGTTCGGCTGAGTGCAGAAGAAGAGAATCTGAAGGGGAAGTAAATAAAGAACATGATCTGATGTTTGACGGATGATTTCTGATGATGGTTTTATGAGTGACGGCGTATGCTTCTGATATTCTGACAAAAACAAATCACGCAGTTGCTTCAATCTGATATAAAAATCCAAAATATCCCTATTTTGTGAAATAGACAGTAGAGCAGACACTTTCAGTTCTTAAGTTTATGCATCAGGAAATAATTAAAGATCAGTTGATCCTGTCCAAGTCATAAGATAAGTAAAAAAAAAAAAAAGCCTCAGATGAACGTGTTGCACTGTGTGATGATTTATTTAAAGGTGGATTTTGCAACCTTTGTCTTTAAAAAAAAGATCAACACCAGGGGGCAGAGTTTTACCAGACTATTATTATTATTATTGTTATCATCACCTTAATTTGTTTAGGTAAAATGTTTGAGAATCAGGTCTCATTTATAAAAATGTTTGGTTATTATGAATTAAATTGTTTACAAGTTTGTTTTTCTTATTTTTCCTGACTACAAGTTAAAGGTACAGTGTGTAAAAAACCCAAAGATCACTGGCAGAAAATTTTTAATATATAATCCAAAACTGTGTTTCTATTGATGTGTAATCCCTTCACTAGAATAGTTACACAGTGGGTACGGAAAATTTTCAGACTCCTTTAAATTTTTTACTCTTTGTTTCATTGCAGCCATTTGCTAAAATAAAAAAAGTTCATTTTATTTCTCATTAATGTCACTCAGCACCCCATCTTGACAGAAGAAAAATGAAATGTAGACATTTTTGAAAATTTATTAGAAAAGAAAAACTGAAATATCACATGGTTGTAAGTATTCAGACTCTTTGCAGTGACACTCATTTAACTCATATTCTGTCCATTCCTTCTGATCCTCCTTGAGATGGTTCTACTCCTTCATTGGAGTCCAGCTGTGTTTAATTAAACTGATTGGACTTGATTAGGAAAGACACACACCTGTCTGTATAAGAGCTTCCAGCTCACAGTGCATGTCAGAGCAAATGAGGATCATGAGGTGGAAGGAACTGTCCAAGGAGCTCAGAGACAGAATTGTGGTGAGACACAGATCTGGACAAGATTACAAAAGAATTTCTGCAGCACTAAAGGTTCCTAAGAGCACGGTGGCCTCCATAGTCCTTAAATGGAAGAAGTTTGGGACGACCAGAACTTTTCCTAGACCCGGCCGTCCAGCCAAACTGAGCAATGGTGGGAGAAGAGCCTTGGTGAGAGAGATAAAGAAGAAGCCAAAGATCACTGTGGCTGAGCTCCAGAGATGCAGCAGGGAGATGGAGAAAGTTCCACTAAGTCAACTATCACTGCAGCCTCCACCAGTCGGGGCTTTATGGCAGAATGGCCCGATGGAAGCTTCTCCTCAGTGCAGACATATGAAAGCCCGCACAGAGTTTGTAAAAACACATGAAGGACTCCCAGACTGAGAGAAATAAGATTCTCTGGTCTGATGAGACCAAGATAATATTTTTGGAGTTAATTCTAAGCGGTATGTGTGGAGAAAACCAGGCACTCCTCATCACCTGCCCAATACCATCCCAACAGTGAAACATGGTGGTGGCAGCATCATGCTATGGGGGTGTTTTTCAGCTGCAGGGACAGAACGACTGGTTGCAGTTGAAGGAAAGATGAATGCGACCAAGTACAGAGATCCTGGAAGAAAAGCTCTTCCAGAGTTCAGGAGCTCAGACTGGGCCGAAGGTTCACCTTCCAACAAGACAATGACCCTCAGCATTAGGAATGTGCGATATACTGATATATTTACATGAAGAGATATGACATTTACACATATTGTTATATTGCGGTATTAATTGTGCAAATTTTTTTGCTTCATTTATTCGTAATGACCCGGCTGCACCTGACTACAAAGGGGTCACCTGTTTATTTAAAAAGGGTAGGAAAAAATAACAATATACTGAAATATCGTAATATTTTCATATGCCGATACCATATCTATATTTAAAAGTGTGGTATCGATCTATTTTAGAAATGAAATCTCCCAGGATATCATCGTTTTATGACGAAATCTCATGAGATTTTACAAAATACAGCAAGATTTCGTAACAAAACGATGAAATCTTGCAAGATTTAATTAGTAAAATAGATCGATAACACTTTTTTAAATATAGATATGGTGTCAGCATATGAAAACATAATATTCCAGTGTATCAATATTTTTCCCTCCCCTATTATTTAAACTGTCTGGAAGCCAATCCTCCCAAGACTTTTACAAAGAAATCATAAAAAACCAGTCAACTATCTTTAATTACTTCGATTTAACACCATTTCTAACCAGTATTTTGTCAGTTCCATCACTGAAGTCGAGCAATTTCTTTACGATAAACATGTTTCAATACTAAAAAACAGCTGTTTGATATGAAATGAAACTTTCAGACAAATTAGTAAAAATACTGATATCGTCATCTAAAATAAATATATCGTGATGTGATATTTGGTCTATATTTCGCCCAGCCCTACTAAGCACACAGCTGAAATAACAAAGGAGTGGCTTCAGAACAACAATGTGTGAAATGATTAAAGGGGTCTGAATACTTTCTGTACCCACTGTATGTTTATTTTCTTAGAATGAGTCCTTTATATCTACTTGCTGGGGGTGCACATTCATGGAGGCTGCCATATTTGTGCTGCCATTTTTACTATGGTGTCCGTAAATGGACAAAACAAAGTGAGTGAAGTGAGAACCCTCTGAACTGTAAAACTGCTGTACCAGCTTTGTTTAATGGGAGTTAGAGCACTGTTTTGGATAAGAAATGCCTTAAAAGACATTAGCTACATGTTTTTTAAAGGATTTGTTGCACTAAACAGACAGTGTAGCCAGATATCCAAAAATGAACTCCCATTGCTGAGAAAATACTTTTTCAGGTCTTTGCTCTTGTCCCAAGCTTTACCCCGACTTTACACTGGGTCTGTGTGTGCTGCGTATCGGCTGCACCACAGTTCTGCTCCAACCTCCCCTGTGCGAGCATTTACACCGTGCACAGCGCGCCTGCGACTGCAGTCTGTGTTGCTAGACCTGTGAGATCATGGAAATTACAGGAGGGATTGCAAGATCGCCTGTGATTCTCATCTGCTCCGGTTGCTTTTGTCCACATGTTTGAGTTTCATTGTTTCTTACATCTCTGAAACTGTTTCCACAGAGATGATGTCATTGTGACAAGGTACACAGCGAGGGCCCAGGCGGGATTCGATCAAACAGACTCCCGGGTGAGAGTCACGCTCACTTCCTAGTCAACTAAATGGATATCTCTTTGGCCAAGTAGCCAGGGCGCATGATCAGTCAGAGGCTTAGTGACAGGACCCCACACTGTCACATCATGTTCAGATTATTCAACAGTTCAAAATCTGGATGGTGGCTTTTGTGTAGGAAGTTACCAGATGTTTGACACTGAATTCTTGTCCGGTCCGATCTGAACGACTGAAATTTACGCGGTGTCGCTGCGTGCTCCGTCAAAAATTAGAGCTGTTGTGTATATGTACTGCAGCGGCATGACGTGGAGCGAAGACATACTGCTTACGCACTGCGGCATGCCCAATTTAAGTCAAACCATTGACTACAAAGAGCGCGATTCGGTGCGCAAGGCTTAGAGGCATATGCCACCTCTGGGTGAAATTGAGCCTCCCCCCGCAGTCCCCTGAGTAGAACAAGTGGGAAGAAGCGTTTTCTTGCTGACCCAGTCATTCTCTGAATCTGGCAGCACTGACTTTAGCTTAGCTTAGCGTAGTTTCTCTAATCTGGCAGCTCCAATTGGCACCACCTGGCAAAAGTGAATTAATTAACTGGAGATTTTTTCCAATTACATTTTGTGACCTGCACATTCTGATCGAGTACAAACGAGAAGCCGATTTCACATCAAAGGACTGACTAGACGACATTCAATAGGAGAACTATATGCGGCTGAAGTACAGGTGAATCATAGGCGAAGCAGCGTGGATAGTCGCAAAGGCACACGCATGTGCAGCATCCCTGGCAACCAAGTAGCCTATACCCAGCTGCAGCCGCAGACCGAGGTGTGTCGCAAAATTGGACGTGGTTTGAAGTGATGTGGGAGGGTTGTTGTTAGGGTTAGGGTTAGGTGCCTCTCATTCGTACGATGGGCGTGATTTGTAGTGGCTCCGGCCGCAGCTAGGTGCTACACCTGGCAACCCTGTTTATGGAAGTTGGGGGTGCTGCGCATTCGTGTTACCTTTGCTACTATCCGCGGTGCTTCGCCTATCATTCACCTGTACTTCCGTGGCATATAGTTCCCTTTTTGAACGCCTTCTAGTCGAGAAGGGTCTATCTGCGGCTTGCAAGACCGGGGCGTGTCGTAGAGTGACGTTACTCGACGACACGCCCACCAGGCCAATGAGAGCACGGTAGAATCTAGCCCTACCCCTGACCCTTCCCCTAAACCTAACCAGACCCACCAACTATGCGACACGCCCACTATATGACACGCCCACTGGATTGCAAGCCGCAGATAGATACACTTGTCCTAGTCAGTCTTTTGATGTGAAATCGGCTTCTTGTTTGTACTCGATCAGAATGTGCGGGTAGATGTAAATGGAAAAAATCTCGAGTTAATTAGTTCACTTTTGCCAAGTGATGCTAGTTGCAACCGCCAGATTGCAGCAACAAAGCTAAGCTAAGCTAAAGTCAGTGCTGCCAGATTCAGAGAATGACTGGGTTGGCTAGAAAACGCTTCTGCCCACTTGTTCAACTTGTTCAGCGCTGCACTCATAGACCCGGTGCAAAGCTGGGGTAAGTTGTCACAAGCCTACAGCGCCCTCACATGGCGTTGAAGTATGCTTACTCCTTGGTTCGTGTCAGAATATGAATTAACATTTAAAAATCTAAGCAGGAGCAGCCAAACTATAAAAAAGCGTATAGTCAATGAGAATAAGGTTCATTCCTCACTCATCTGAATGGAGGCTTCATGCATCAAATGCTTCATTTCTGTCACTGAAGGTTGTGTTTTCTACCAGGAGGACCTGCAGCGAGCAAGAGGAGACGCATGCAAGGGATTGTTGTGTCCAGAGGGGACCCAATGACTTTGTGTTGACAGCTCAAGTGTTCAGGATCCAGCGGGTAGGTTTTTCCTGTGACGCTCATCAGCAGTCACACCTTTCAACTGTTGCAATTTATCACGTTGTTTGCCCTTTGGAGAATTTCTTTGTGTTCAAAATGAGATGTTTACCTGGAGTCCGGCATACGAGGGGCTCTTCCTGTCCCAGCATGCCATAATGATTCACTGCTGTTTGCAGGATGAAGCTTTATTCCTCACTAAACAGGAAATATATCTAAAAGTAAAAAGTGTTTAACAGCAGAAATGCGCCAAAGGTAAAGTGTTATTCGTCACTGTCTCCACTTACTTGCTTCGTAATCGACGACTGGGGAGTAGATGCAATTCATCTCAACCGTTTAGGATAAAAGTGGCTGTAATTTTTCACAGGGCCTTCCAACAGTCGTGCCGCTCAGCCGCAGCCAGCAAAGGAGGACGGGGATCAGCAAGAAAGATGTTTTTTGTGGCAGGGGCCAAAAATACTGCAGCTGCAGGGAGAGGAAATGAAAGAAGGTAACTGATTTCTACCATTTCAGAGCAAAAACACTCACTCATGGGTTGCCAGTTCATTTCTCTGTCAGTGTTTTGAAATTTAAACTTTCATCTTCTACCAGCAGGTCGATTTATCAGAAATTTCGTGAGGTAGACTCTTTTCTGGACAAGAAGAAAACAGTGACAGCTCTGAAGCCGGGGGAGGATCGGGCCATTCTCCTGGGACTGGCGATGATCCTGTCCTCGGTCATGATGTACTTCGTCCTGGCGATCACCGTATTACGCTCCTATGCCGACAGGTACAGGCTCGCGTTAGAGAAGAGCTGATTTCTGTCATCATGAGTGCTCCTTCAACCTGAAAACTGCAATCAACAGATTAGCCAGAAATCATACCCCCAAGAACTGAGCAGATTTTTATTTATTTACTTTTTTTTATCTATCAAACCGGATCCTCATTTATGCAGCGTGTGGACAGAGGAAGGTGTGTGTGTCGTTCTCAACTCCACGGTCACAGCAGAAATGAACTGTTCCTACAGCTGTGGCTCAGACTGCTGGAGAGTGTCCAGATACCCTTGTCTGCAGGTCTACGTGAGTGTCAACAACACGGGCCGCGTCAGTCGTTTATCTCACAACGAAGAGACGCAGGATGCCAGCTCTGAAGTGAGTACCGAGCCAGTGAAAATACCAGGAATTACTGAACCGTTTCAAATGTTCACAACAGCAGTCAGATGTTGGTGTGGTGACAGATTTCAGCGTTCAGGAAAGTCTGGCCTCCGGAGTGGAGCTACATGTACGACAGAGACGTATGCGTCCTCTAATTTGTTTTTATTTGGAACAACAAATCAAATCTAAGCAAATACATACAGGTTGATTCTGTACGTATGAAAGTTCAGGTCAATCTTGCAAAACAGTTATTCCACAAACGTGTGAAAGTAGCTTTTACTCTCAGACGTGTAAACGTCTGTGGTTTGACTTGGGCAGTCATGACAGTGCGTATTACACCACGTCACGCTCACTCTTCTGATGTGGAAGAATTTACAAAATAATCTCAATCTCCCAACTTTGACACCTCTTAATACTCCCAAGTGTAGCCTCTTAAACCCCAAGGCCCCCCAATTGGGGGATAGAGACCAACAGGGGTTGTAGCGAAAATGGTGGTCTGGTCCGGACCACCGTGTAATTAGTGGTCCTTGCCACCAGAGGGCGTCTGGTTGTGGTCCGGACCACGGACAACAGTGTAAATAGTGGTCCAACGCGCTAGAAGGCGTCTGCCTCTCTGGTCTGTGCGGTCATTTTTGTTACTGATCAACTGAAAGCCAATTTCTATTCCATGGTTTTAAATAAAGTTTAATATTTCTGATACCCTTGGTTTTGCTTTCAGGTTGTTTATTCAAAAATTATTTAGGTTCATCTATTTGGTTCTTTGTAATAGGCTAATGAATGAATTGACACAAATTTGTGCAATCACTGTATTTTATTAGTGGACTTAATCTGAGAATTGATTCTCTTTGAACCGCTGTGATGCTTATTACCGGACAGTTTGTTCTTGAATCACCTGACAGTTTGTTCATTTATTATTTCCTCATGCTGATGCTCATCTTGCTGGTAGCCTAATTAAATACAAAGATCATTCTTATTAGCAGCGTTCCTTGAAATGGACCACATTAATAAGTGGTCCGTTGCACTCAGGTGTCTGGATCAGTGGTCCGGACCACTGGTCCATGCTACGGACCACATTAATAAGTGGTCCGTCCAACTCAGGCATCGGGCTCACTGGTCCGTCTGCTGGTCCCCAGCATGGACCATGGTGTAATTAGTGGTCCCTTCCGCTAGAGGGCGTCTGGCTCTTTGGTCCCTGCCTTCATTCTTGCCACTAATAACAGAGCTGAAAGGCAATTTCTGCTCCATAGTATTAAATTAAGTTTAATATTTTTTATATCTTTGGTTTTTAAATTTGATTATATAATTTATTCAAAATTTATTTTGTTTCATCCACTGCAGTTTGGTTACATGTTCTTTTAATAAATTCATAAATAGCTGTGAACGACAACATTTCTTACTGTAATATTATTGGACCTAAATGGAATATGCTCCCTGTGTCATGCTGACTGTTTATTACTTACCAGACAATTTTTGGTTATCTATCTAAAGTAGCACAGGGGTTGTAGCGAAAACTGTGGTCTGGTCCGGACCACTGGTCCGCCATGTACCATGAGTGGTCCATCCCGCTCGAAAGCATCTGTCTCACTGGTCCGTGTGGTCACAGAGCCGAAAGCCAATTTCCACTCCATAATACTTCTGACACCCGTATTCTCTTTGGTTATTTATTCTGATTTGTAAGCAAATGAATGACGACAAAGTTCTTTGTAATTAATTAATGAATTGACTTTAATGTGTGCGATCTCTCTGTGTTATGTGTGAACTTAATCTGAGAATTGATTCTCCTTGAACCACAAAGAGTGCTTATCACCAAACAGTTTGTTGATATAATTTATCATTTCCTATGATCGTCATGTTGCTGCTCATCTTGTATGTAATTAAATACTAAAATATCATACTTATTAGTAGCGTTCCTTGCCACGGACCATAGTAATTAGTGGTCCGTCCCGCTAAAAGGCGTCTGTCTCACTGGCCCGTGTGGTCATTCTTATCACTGGCCACAGAGCTGAAAGCCAATTTCTACTCCATAGTTTGAAATTAAGTTTAATGATTCTGATACACTTGTTTTGCACTTTGTTTATTCATTCTGATTTTATTTAAGTCCATCCACTGCAGTTTAAGTAGGCTGTTGTTTTTCAATGAAGGAATAAATTGATAGTAACTAATGTGTGGGACCCAATTACTTACTGTTTTATTAGTGGACTCAAGCCTACGTGTTAATGTTATTTATGTAAAATAGAAGCTCAACATCTGGCTGATCCCAACACTGCACAATCCTACCACGTTTCCTGCTGGTGGTATTAGGCCTATTATAATCTTTTAATCTTGTAATTGAATATCCAAAGTGGTCCGAACCACTGATCCAGACGCCTGAGCGGGACGGATCATTCATTACTGTGGTCCATGCCAGGGTCAAGAAGATGAACCACTGAGCCAGACGCTCTCTAGCGGGACGGACCACTAATTACACTGTGGTCCGTGGCAAAGAAAGCTACTAATAAGTATGATATTTGGGTATTTAATTACATACAAGATGAGCAACTTGTCAAAAGTCAATTCATTCATTAATTACAAAAGAACTTTGTCGTCATTCATTTGCTTACCCGTTGATAAACAAATGAATGAAGACAAATAAAAACCAGAATAAATAACAAAAGACAATACGGGTATCAGAAATATCAAACTTAATCTAAAACTATAGAAATTGGCTTTCAGCTCTGTGGCCAGTGGTAAGAATGACTGCACGGACCAGTGAGACAGATGCCTTCGAGCGGGATGGACCACTCATTACACCATGGTCCGTGGCGGACCAGTGGTCCGGACCAGACCACAGTTTTCGCTACAACCCCTTCTCCTAGAGACTCACTGCAGCAAAAGACGCACAATGTTGCACTAATTATGTAGCAATGTAGCCATAGCATACATCAAATTAAACCGGAGAAACTGTGCTACAAGCACATATAAGTTATTTTAACATACACCAAGCATATTAATGTTTAAATATCAAAATCTAAATAAGGTCAGAGCGTCCACCCACTCTGCACATTTCCATGGCTACCTCTCTGATACTTCATGGTAGACAAACAAACAGCATATCATATGAAAGCTAAGATCCTGACGATTTCAACAGTACCACTATTATTTCTCTACGACAAAAATTCAGTGAACCAGCAGCCAAAAAATACAAACATAAACAGCCGCTTACTTAGAATGACTAACAGAAATTCTGTCTTACACACTTGAACAAAAGTCCCAAGTGTTCCCTTTATTATGACGCCTCAATGACACTCAAATAGACCTTGTAGATGCAGAGATTTACTCTATTCATTTTGGGTATGTCATTGTCATTTTCAAGCAGAAACCTTTAAAAGAGCTATAGAGCTTAAGAGGTAAAGGATAACTTTCTTTTTTTCCAACCTGGACCTTGTATATACCTGCATTTACTCACCGGTAACGTTTCTGCATTACTTTGACTCCTTGGGAAGATATTACGTTGAGTCGGCCTTCAGTGGACATCCAGTATAATGGTTGAGACGGGGAAGTTACTATATAAGACATTATCTGCAGCAAAACTCCTTAATTTCATCAATGCTTTAAGTAGAATGAATGAACGAATGAGAACTTTTGTCCTGTGAGTTCAGAGTTTTGCAAATTGTGTTTTTTTGTTGTTGTATGAAGTCCTGTACACCCTATAACATAATAATTTGACCAATCTGATTGGTAATTACAGTATGTGTCCAACCAATCTTTTGGTTACAATTATCCAAAAGATTGATAATAAAGATTGATTAATCAAGTTCAAGAAGAAGTGATCAGTATTGGCTACTTTGTCCAAAAACCTGGTTAACCTAACCAATTTTATGGTGAAAACAACCAAAAGATTGGTTGGACACATAATTATCAACCAGATTGGTTGAATTCAACCAATCTGTTCTTAGAGTATACGACGACTCAGTCTTCTTCTGGTGTAAACCTATATTGGTGGTTGGCAAACAGCTTTAGGTGCATCACCGCCACCCACTGCCCGGGTCATTCAGTGGGCCAAATTTCAAATGCTCCTGCATTGAATTGGCACTCTGAATCAATCGTGATAATATTTTTAAGACATTAATTTGAAGTGTGATTATTTAATCTAATTAATGTGTTAAACTGACAGCCCTAACATATATATATGTGTAGATTTATATATATATATATATATATATATATATATATATATATATATATATATATATATATATATATATATATGTATATATGGCCAAATAGAACTACAGCGCAGATCCAGACCAGATATGTGAATTGTTTAATGAAATGGCCAATAGCCTATAAGGGCCCGCTATAAGTCCCCGCCCCCTCTGCAATGTGACATTTGCTCCGTACCTGTGTCTCAGACACATTAGAGCACCTTTACCATGAACAGTGAACCAAAACACCTGTCACAGGTGTACAAGTCTTTTTGAACGTTACAGAAAACACCTGATTGCCTCAAAGTGTTGCTCAACAACATGTTTGCTTCGGAGCCCCATCATGCTTGTGTACTTGTTTTTTTTTTTTGTGTGTTTGTTTTGAATATTTTTGTTGAACTACAATTCAAAATTAATGTCAGGATTTTCATAGAATTTTTATTTATTATTACTTTTGTCAGTTTCAACTTATTTAACTGAAAGCTGATTTTGTTTTCTTTCTTTAATTTGAGGGTATGAATAATTTTGAGGACGACTGTATGTATTCCTGCTTATACTAGCTGACTGACTCATGTTTTTTTTTGTATTTTCTTTTTGTCCTATCTCTACATTTTACCAGGTGAAATGTTTGCAAATATGAATTTGCAAACATTTCACCTGGTAAAGTAAGGGTCAAATAAATGTATAGATATTATTGGATGTGTTTTATAAATCTGTGCTTGTAGATTTGACTTGTTGCTCCTTCAAATGTAGAGATTGGAGGTGGAGAACTGGAGATAAGAGTAACAACCTGGCTCCGTACACCTGTGCTCGGTGTAACCTTCACTTCTCTCCTTGCAGTGCGTCTATGTGCCGCGGTGCCAGAAGGACAGCACGGCCATGCACGCCGTGGTCATGAACATCTCCGAGCACCTGAAGGTGAACCAGCAGGTCCCCTGTTACTACGACCCCGGCGAGCAGCAGGAGACCGTCCTCCTGACCCGGCTCTACGACCACAGCGTCATCTTCCACTCGCTGCTCTGGCCCTCGTGCATGCTCTGTGGAGGAGCCCTCATCATCGTGATGGTGAAGCTCACCCAGTACCTCTCCAGACTTTGCGAGGAGATCGGCAAGATCAAGAGGTGAAAGGCTGCGAGACAGGAGCTGAGATGACGGACATCTTTCAGGAAAGTGAACTTTCCTCCTGGGCTGACTCGGAGGAGCTGACTTCCACTGCCAGAGAGGATGTTTATAAAACTCATGAAGACGGAAACCAGGCCAGCGTGGAACTGGCTGTTACTGGGAAAACAAAGATTGCATTTTGCATGGTGTTAAACACTGTAAAGCCTTTCAGGGTTCTTGTTTACAAGTGTCTGTATGAGCATGTGCTTTTCATGCCACGTGACAGAGGAGAAGACGTCTGTCTGCACAAATCATGTTAAAAATGCTGAAAACTGTCCTGCATTTTGATGTCTGGAATCTGGAACAAACACTTTAACAGTGACCAAATAAAATGCAGTCTTTCATTGAACATTGGTGGATAATTGATATTTATCCTGATTCCTTCATAAGAAACTACGGAAGAGGATTAGTGCCACTGAAGAAAAAGAAAAAAAGAATTTGGAGAAAAAAGTCAAAATTCTGAGATTGAAGTCAGAATTGTGACTTTTTCCAGAACATGATTTTTTTCAATTTTGAAAAGAAAAAGTAAGAATTCTGACTTTGATCTCAGAATTCTACATTTTTTCTCAGAATTTGGACTTTTTTAAAATAGTGATTTAAAAGAAAATCTCCCGAAAAGTTATTTTTTTCAAATAATCTGGAGAAAAGTCACAATTCTGACTTTATTGTCAGAATTCTGACGTACTTTTTAGAGAATGAAAAGAAAATTCTTTTTCTAATGATCTCGAAAAGAATCAGAATTCTGACTTTCTGAAAAAAAATGGGGATTTTTTTTTTTCAATTTCTGAAAAAGTCTGAATTCTGAGATTAAAGTCAGAATTCTGACTTTTTTTCCAGATATAATAATAAAAAAAAATCTCCCAATTTTTTGTTTAAGGATCTGGAAAAAAAGTCAGATTTTTCAGAAAAAAAAAACCAAATTCTGATGCTTTTCTGAAATTGAAGAAAAAAATCTCCCTGATTTTTTTTTTTCTGAAAAAAACCTTCCAAAAGTTTTTTTTAATGATCTGTAAAAAATGAATTAATAAATAAATGAATAAATAAATAAATAAGAATTCTGAGAAAAAAAATGTATGAGTTCTGACTTAAAAAAAAAAAAAAAAAAGAATTCAGACTTTTATTCAGAAATAATTTTAAAAAAAGCGTCCGAAATTATTTTTAACAATCTGGAAAAAAGTCAGAATCCTGAGAATTTTTTTTTTTTCAAAATTCTGACTTTAATCTCAGAATTCCAAAACTTTTGTTTAGAAATTGAAGGGGAAAAGAAAAAGATCTCCTGATTTTTTTCTGATGTTCTAGGAAAAAAAAGTCAGAATTCTGACTTTTTTTTCAGAAATAATAATGTTCTGTAAAAAAAAAAAAAAAAAAAAAAAAGTCAGAATTTTGAGCAAAAAATTTAATTCAGACTTTTTTCTCAGAAATTAAATAAATAAAAAAAAATCTTCCAATCTTTTTTTTCTAATGTTCTGGAAAAAAAGTCAGAACTCTGGGGGTCAGAGGCCAGAGTTTTGATCCCCACCCTCCCTCCAGAATTCTGACTTTTTTTTTTTTTTTTAGAAATAACAATAATAATAAAAATCTCTCAAAATTATTCTTTAATGATCTAGGGAAAAAAAAAAACATAATTCTGACTTTTATCTCATAAGTCTGACTTTTGTTTTTCCAGAAATGGAAGAAAATGTTTTGGAAAAAGTCAGAATCCCCCCCCCCCCCCTCTTTGTGGCCATAATCATCTTCCGTAAAAAACTCTTCAGGAAACGTTTCCAGTTTGGCATCAAGTTTGCTTAATGTCCCAACCCTTGAGTATATGACTCACTCAGGGTGGATGTTCTAAGAATAACCCACTGAGTGTTGAGGATTCAGTACATTTTGTTGCCATAACTTTTTCCTTTTGCTCATTGTCAGCACTCTAAAGTTGTTTTTTTACAGATGCTTTCAGAACAAGTTGGGAAAACATGATTAATGTGGTGGGTGAAAGCAGTAAAACAGAGGATTCATTCCTCTCTGCTCTGAAGGATCCATTCACAAACACGCTGGAAGGAGGAATTTCGCTCTGGGCTTCTGCATATGACAGTAGCGCCAACAGCTGAGCCACTGTTTCCTCATGTCCTTTAGTCTGTACTTCACAACTACAACCAGAAAAATGTTGTCCGTTCTCTGTGTGTTCATGTTGAGACAAACTGATTGTCCAGCTTTAACTCGGAGGGCGGTCCGTGTGTGAGATGAGGAGCCTGGTCGCGAGCAGCCCCGTGTGGAGCTAGCGAGCTACATGCTATATGTGCAGCTTCTTTTCTGGACAGCACGATGACGGACATCATGAAGTATTACAGACTTATTCTGCTGCAGCTTGATGGCAACACTACCGGGAGCTAGGGGCGTCTTTCCCCCCTGTGAACTGGGGCTGTCCTGACCCCTCAGGATAACCGTTTAGATGGACTAAACGGAGCTCGCGCCGCTGCTGAGACCCCTCGAGCGCGCTCGGATGGGATTAGCTACGCTAGCCGCGGCTAACGACGGTGCTGGCTGACTAGCTTCGCGGCTAACCGGTTGGCGTAAGCTAACATAGGTAGCGTTATTTTGTTTGTTTTTTACATTAGTTATCAGTTTTACCGCTGTTAAAACAGCCAAGCAGCCACTCACACATAAGTTTACAGTTCACATTTGTCCCATTAGACAAGAATGAGCTCATGTACGAGGCGAGGTTTCCACATCGCAAATGACATTTATCTGCTTAGTGAACTTGGCTAGCACGCTAGGAAACAACAACACAGTTGAAACAAAAACACACCTTAAACTAGTTAAACTGACTGCTCAGCTCACTCTCAAACTTAATCTGATCAGTTTGCCACATTCAACTAATGTGAGGTGAAGATTGGTGCGCTAGCGAGTTTGTTTACATGATGTTAGAAGTCCATTTAACCGACATCCCTGGACCTTTATCAGATTATAGCTTCCCTGTAATGAGTTATGAAATATTTTAGCATGTTCTCAGCCATGTAAAGGCGTTATCTTCGCTCATTCGTCTGCTGCGAGCTGATCAGGTTGGTCATGGTTGTTTATTTGACAGCTACGTGAACAAAGTTGCTCAGCGAAGTTGAAAACAAATGAAAATGGCTTCATTTCTGTCTGTGATGATTTGCTCAGAGTCGCACTAATTTATTCAAAAGTCCTCTAATTATTCCTTAGATATTAAATTGCTCGCTTTTCTTGTTATTTGGGACCCAGTGTAAAATTGGAATATTCTAGGAGTGTGAAGTTGGCCTTTTTTTGTCCTGGCTCTTTGATAAACTGAAGTATTTTGTCAAGTGTTTTGCATTTTTGCACCCAAGACCACAATTCTTGTATAATTCTGTTTCCTTCTTCCTCTCAGTTTGGTTGACTTGGCTCATCTGGTAATTACCAGGCTCTGAATAGAGCGGACTTGCTGGAACAACCATGCCTCCCAGACCCTCCTCAGGAGAACTATGGGGGATGCACTTGATGCCCCCCAGCATCCAAGTGGACTGCCTTCTGCCAAATGGCATGATTCTCACTCTGGAGTGCCTCCGAGAGGCCACGCTCATCACTGTCAAGCATGAGCTTTTCAAAGAGGCCAGGAAGTACCCTCTTTACCATCTGCTGCAGGAGGAGAGCTCCTACATCTTTGTCAGCGTCACCCAAGAGGCAGAACGGGAGGAGTTCTACGATGAGACCCGGAGGCTGTGCGATCTTCGGCTTTTCCAGGCCTTTCTCAAAGTTATCGAGCCGGTGGGCAACAGAGAAGAGAAAATTCTCAACAGAGAAATAGGTATGGGTCTGTGAGCCGTAACGTAACAGCTGTTGGCCTTGGCAGAGTTGTTGCCCATAGTGACAAGGATTAAGTTAATACTGCTCCTCATATACAGCGTATTGTGTTTCAGGGTGTTATTATAATGTCAAATGTCTCAGCAAAATGCATCGTGAAATATTTTACAAAGCACTTTTTTTTTCCTTTTGCAGGTTTTGCTATTGGAATGCCGGTTTGTGAATTTGATTTAGTGAAAGACCCGGAAGTTCAGGACTTCAGAAGGAACATTTTAAATGTTTGCAAAGAAGCCGTGGACCTTAGAGACAGTAACGGGCCTCACAGCAGAGCGTTGTATGTCTACCCTCCTAATGTAGAATCCTCAGCAGAACTTCCCAGACACATCTATAATAAGCTAGATAAAGGTAAGACCTGAGTGAGTGTTCATGACATGAATCATTTTTAACAAAAAGTTAAGGATATTTTTTTTTTTTGTATGTTGTCAGAATGAACCTAAAATGCACTTCTCAGGTTAACTTAATTAGGCTTTCTCTAAACTTTTGAATCCACATGTACATTGTTCAATGTTTAAATATTTATTGCACATTATGCAGTTTTCAAAAAAGATGATTAACGGAAAAAGATACAAAAGCGTCTAAACAATGACGTGGCCTCTAAATGTTCTGGTTCAATGACTCCTTGTTTCTAAACAGTCCTCCTCATCATCCTGTTCACATTTAGACGTCATCAGACCAAGACAACACCAAACACATGACAAGTTATTAGGACATTGTCATTTTTATGTTGTGCAATACCCACCATTTTTAAATTTTCTTTAAACAAATTGTTTGAGATGGAGAAATTACCCCATCATAATTCCAGTTAAATGTCAAACATTCATGATATAAAATGAGTGAGGTGTGAGCTGTTTACATTTTCCCGAAATTCTAACCAAAAGTTGAATATCCCTTACTTTTTGTGAGTAGTGTATGTGGAGCTAGGATTGGGTCTTAAGATTTCAAACTTGTAGCTTTATATATGAAACTGTAACAGCAAGTACAAATAAAAATGTACAATGACGGGTTCAATCTGCAAGTCAGAAAATGCAGGTCAATTAAAAAAAAAAAACGTCTTAAAATACTGGTGGATTTTACAGCTACAGAACATTTGTCACACCCACATATAGGACTGCGCAATATGTTGCAAATTTATCGTCATCGCAATATTAGTCGGCACAATAAACATATTGGAAAGATGGCCTAAACTTCAATATCTAATAGGGTCTATGTTTGCATATACTTAAAGGGATATTGTGTAAGTTCTCCTGTTGTTTATTCACAAAAACTGATTATTTGGTTCAAAAGTGTTTTTTCATTAATCAGTAATCACTCCCATCAACAAACTGAAGTGCTCCTCTAAGTTCTAAATTCACCGTTCGTATCATTCATTTACAAATCGAGCGGGGCGGCTCGGTGGAGGCTGCCATGTCGTATCGCCATGTTTTTGCGTTCAGGAGAAGCGCGACAGTAGGAAAACACAGAAACTCACCGGACACACCGGAGTTTTCAGCTCAGTTCGAGGTAATGCCTTTGAAAAGTCACCGTGCTGCAGTGGGGGGAGACTAGCGTCTCGCTGATGCTGGGTTCACGTGCAGTCGGGCAGACGGTCGTTGGTAACAAACCAGATGTCATTTTAATCAATAAAGCCGAGCGAAAGACGGTAAAACATGGGTCAGGGAAAACAATACGACATCGCCATGACAACAAATCAGATGTGGACTGATGTCACTGTAACTGACGGACCACGTCTTCACATAGAGGCCGGTGATAACTTTACATGCATCGGCTGTTGTCGGTCTGCCCGGTTTCACGCGAACACAGCATGAAAAGTACGAGGGAGCTGCTCCCGATTACACAGTGTCCCTTTAAAGGGACATGATGATGTTCCAGTCGAAGCAGTACATTCTTGCGCTGTGTGTTTCAATGGCCAATCAAATATATTTAATCTGTTTGTTTCCTGTTCTCTCAATAGGCTACCGACTACGTGGGGTCTAGAAAACACAGCATATCCAAGTATTTTATTTATTGCAAATTATATAGTCATCGCAAATTCCAACAGTGTTATCGCATATCGCAAATTTTCTCAATACCGTGCAGTTTTACCAACATACTAGTAAAACAAATGTGCATTTTCAGACTTTCAGGATTAATTAGTACTCACGGATTAAAGTTTTCCATTGCGATAAAGGATTTCTGTTGCTTGGAAAAATGACATGGAAAAAAAAAAAGATCCTCGTGACAGGATCTTTTTGTTGTGGTTCCATTTCGACTCCTCAGTCTGTTTTCCTTCCAGGGGGTGAGCTGAGGCTGCCTCCATCCAATAAGTGTTGACAGAGCCTTTATATTAGCCAGTCAGATAGAGAGCAGGGTGGGTCTTTGCACAGCCAGAGGTTAGATTAAACATCTGTTTTAACTTTTGGGGAAATGTCTCACATTAGACATTGATTGCGTTTGCATGAGAGTTGTAATTCTGAATAAAAGTTAATTCCGCTGTAGGAAGACCATGTAAACCCTTAATTCTGAGTTAAAACCATAATTCCGAATAAAACTTAATTCCTAACTAAGTGGTTGGTTTATTCAAATAGTTCCTCTGTCATGAAAACGTTTTATTCCGCTCTCCGTTAATTCCTGTCGTTCAGTGGATGTGAAACAAGCATTGGACCCGTGTCAGCCAGCGGAAATGAAGAAGCATGTTTGTGTCGCACTGCTGCTACAAAACTACAATCAAAATACAGTGAAAATCTGTGTTATGTGGTTTTCATGTTGTAGTTGAAACAAAAGGAGCAGGAACCGACATCTGTGTACTTCTGGGTAGACATGAATGGAGGTAAATGCGTCACGCCCGCCCCCTGTCCAATCAGAGCCCTCCTCAACCCCCTGATGTAAAGCAGAATTAGATAATGTGTTTTCCATGTAAACCATAATTCAGAATTATTATTTCCAAGTAAACATGAAGGAGAATAATTCTGAATTATTCAATTCAGAGTAATTAGTTCAGAATTAAAAACCATCATGTTACCAGGGCCAATGATAACAGATGGAGGTAATGATGGCAGACTTCCTTGGTCAGTGTGTCTGTTTAATGCTGATGACTCTCACTGTTAAATTAGCTTGTGGTGTTTTTTTTTGTTTTTTTTTTTACCTGTAACTGAGCACCTGCCAGTGTCATTTTTGTTAATTCCTTCGGCCAAGGTAACAGTTGAAATTTGTGTGGATCTCCTCATGCTCTAAAACAAGAAGACTTGCAGCTAGCTTGGGCTAATTTAGCACGGCATCATAGATGCGCTATTTCAGTTTTAATAGTGACATTTACAGTGCATTGTGAAAGGACGTGCTATTTCCAAAGAAAGGGTTTGATGTATCATCCATAATGTTGGTGTCAAAATCAATGGAGATGGGCTTGACACACTTTAAGTGTCGCAATGCTGGAGGCATTTGCTTTTAAGGCAAAAAGACAACAAATAAATGCACTATTTGCACATTTAATTGTTTCAGTTGTTGCTTTTTATATCGCTTTTTTTTTTTTTTTTTTTTTTCAATCATCAGGTTGAATTACACTAAAAAGATGAATATAAAAGCCCAACCCTGCACTGAAACCATTGATGGTTGATGATATGAAAATTACGAACTGCGTAAAACCTTGAAAATAATCGAAAACATCAAAATTCCGTTAAACCAAATTAAAGACAATTTGTTTGAAATTGTCTCCATTTAAAGAAGTATCGTCTTTTCTATAAGAGTAGTGTATTGTAAGTGTGTTCTTCTAAAACCTGAGAGAATTTGACATGGGGCTGCTCTTTGTGTCATAAATCTAGACATTTTTAGTCCGATTTATCTTTTTTGCTTTAATCCCTGAATACTTCTAGATTTGATTAGTAGCTGTACTCTTGTTCCTCCCCTAGCTCCACGATTACCCAATATTTTCCCATATCTGATATAAAAAAATCCTAGAATTTTTATCCTGTTTCAATCCTCTTATTTTCCTTCCCCACAGGTCAAATAATCGTAGTCATTTGGGTCATCGTTTCGCCCAGCAACGACAAACAGAAGTACACCCTGAAGATCAACCACGACTGCGTACCAGAGCAGGTCATTGCCGAAGCCATCCGAAAGAAGACGCGCAGCATGCTGCTCTCCCAGGAGCAGCTCAAGATGTGCGTCCAAGAGTACCAGGGGAAGTATATCCTCAAAGTGTGCGGCTGCGACGAGTACTTGCTGGAGAAATACCCGCTGAGTCAGTACAAGGTGACTAAATTTCCCCTGTTATTAACCCCTTAGCTTCAGATTGTAGCAATCACAGCTGTCTCAATATTTGACTTTGTCCTTCGCAGTATGTCCGCAGTTGCATCATGCTGGGAAGGATGCCCAACTTGATGCTGATGTCCAAAGACAGTTTGTACTCTCAGCTGCCCATCGACAACTTCACCATGCCGTCATACGCCAGGAGAATATCCACAGCAACGGCGTACATGAACGGGGAAACGGCCACCAAGTCCCTCTGGACTATCAACGGCGCGCTGAGGATCAAGATACTCTGCGCTACTTACGTAAATGTAAACATCAGGGATATTGATAAGGTAGAACGGCTGTTTCATTTTGGAGATTCTTTTGTCTTAAATGGTGTCTGCGACATTTGTTCAAATCCTCTGCTCTTCTTTCCTCTAGATCTACGTCAGGACGGGAATATACCACGGTGGAGAGCAGCTATGCGACAACGTTAACACCCAGCGCGTGCCCTGCTCAAACCCCAGGTACTAGGGCTGCACAATTCTGGGGAAAAATGTGAATCCTGATTTTTTTTGCCTAAAATTAAGATCACGATTCTCTGACACGATTATTTTTCCCCCAAATTTTTTTTATTGAACAAATAAACTTTCACAAAACTAACTATTCAAAAGGTTTGCACAAGAGTTTGTTGGAGCATTTCTTTGGCAGATGCATAGGTGAAGTTCTCTTACCATTGGTTAGGGAGTGGGGAGGCAACAGCAGTGCTGCATTTGAGGGTGCTTGAAAAAATCTGGGAAGAATGGAAACGTATTGGTGATGAGCTCAGGATTAAAAATGCTTCAGAATTGTTGTGGGTAGAAATGAGATCACATGTATGTGTGAATTGAGATCACGATCTTTTAACGATTAATTGTGCAGCCCTACCAGGTACACACAGTTCAGCAAAACCACAGTACTTTCCCTGAAAACCAGAGGATAGCAGCCCGGAAAATCACGGAAGGAATGAAATAATCCTAGGAATGAGTAAAGATATCCAACTGTAGGAGTGAGTAAAGTAGTCCAAGGAATAAGTAAAGTATGACTAGAAATGAGTAAAATAGTACTAGGAATCAGTAAAATTATCCTAGGAACGAATAAAGTAATCCTACGAATAAGTAAACTAGTCCTAGGAAGCAGTAAATTAGTACTAGAAATGAATGATGTAATCCCAGGGAGAAGTAAAGTTGTCCTACTGTAGAAGTGAGGAAAATAATCCCAGGAATTAGTAAGGTGTTGCTAGAAATTAGTAAAATAGTACTTGGAGTGAGTAAAGTAATCCTAGGAATGAGTAAAGTAATCGTACTGTAGGAGTGAGTAAAGTAGTCCTAGGAATAAGTTAAGTATCACTAGAAATGAGTAAAATAGTGCTACGAATGAGTAAACCAGTCCTAGGAAGCAGTAGAATTGTCCTAGGAAGGAGTAAATAAGTACTAGAAATGAGTAAAATAGTACTAGGAATCAGTAAAGTTATCCTAGGAACCAGTAAAGTAATCATACGAATGAGTAAACTAGTCCTAGGAAGCAATAAAGTTGGCCTAGGAACGAGTAAAGTAATCCTACGAATGAGTAAACTAGTCCTAGGAAGCAATAAAGTAGTCCCAGGAAGGAGTAAATTAGTACTAGAAATTAATGCAGTAATCCTAGGGAAAAGTAAAGTTGTCCTACTGTAGAAGCGAGTAAAATAATCCCAGGAATTAGTAAGGTGTTGCTAGAAATGAGTAAAATAGCACTTGGAGCGAGTAAAGTAATCCTAGGAATGAGTAAAGTAATCCTACTGTAGGAGTGAGTAAAGTAGTCCTAAGAATAAGTAAAGTATTACTAGAAATGAGTAAAATAGTACTACGAATGAGTAAACCAGTCCTAGGATGCAGTAAAGTAGTCCTAGGAAGGAGTGAATTAGTAGTAGAAATTAGTAAAGTAATCCTAGGAAGGAGTAAAGTGATCCTACGAATGAGTAAAGTAGGGCTGTAACGGTACACAAAAATCACGGTTTGGTACGTACCTCGGTTCACAGGTCACGGTTCGTTTTTTTTCTCGGTACAGTAAAGGAGAAAAATTAACAAATATTAACTGTCTTGTGTTTTATCATCAAGTTCACCAAACTTTAACATCACAGCCGAGTTCATGCTACCCGACCCAGTGGTTCCTAGCATTATATAGGCAGGGCATCGCCCTACCAGACCCAGAACCTCCTGCAAAGTCAGGTTAGTTATTGTGATCTGGTTTTCTATCCAGCGCAGGTCACAGACCGGTTTCAGGTCTCATTTCCTCTAGAACAGGTTTATGTTGAGCTTTTGGATTAAAAACTAAACTGATGTTAGTTATCAGATTTACATGATAGCATGTCACTGATCTCTGAGTTTCTGTGATGCGACACCCACAGACACGTGCACGTCCAGGGGATGAGCACGCATGGCGTCTCAGACAAAACGCGCAGCTGAAAACACGTCAACCAGCTGAAACTCAGACACGGATATCAGTTTTAAACTCAACCAAGAAACTGAAGACGGAAACACTCGCACTTATTCTCTTCACTTGCTGGTGCGCTGATAACGAGCACGTCGCGGGAACGCGCACAGCTGATACCGCCGTTAAAATCAGGTTTAATTATGTCAGCACACCATCTTAGATCTGAACTTTAATATTTAGCAAGACTTCATGGAATAAAACGGTTTTTATCAGGGCTTATAAAATCCTTTGTTTTTCTGTCCTCTGTGTTTTCTTATGATTATTTAGTTATTATTAACACTGGAATGCTGCAACTGGAAGGTAACTGCTCCACTTTTCCTTTTGTTTCCCCTATGTAGATTCACAAGGGTTTCTTTTTTTTTTTTTTTTTTGGTGTTTTTAGTTTAGGATTTTTCCCTCTTTTTTTTCTTCCCTTATATTTTGGGGTTTTTTGGTGTTGTTGTGCTGTGTTTATCTGATTTTCTCCCGTTTTTTGTTTGTTTTTTTTTATAGTGTGTAAATGAAAATTTTCTTATTTTTGTTTTTATAGGGGAGTTCGAATTTTTAATATGGCCTCTTTTTCATTGAGCCAGAGAATTTTTTTTCCTTCAAAAATTTAAAATATTTTTTTCCCTTTTTTATTCCCAGGAGGTTATGATGCTAATCTAATGGAAGTAAAAGGAATTTGCTACCCTCCATTAAAACAAATTTTTCCCCCTCCAAAAAAACCAAAGAAAATCAAAATTTTTTTGTTAAATCCTGTTTTAATATAATAATCTTTTGTAAAAAAAAAAAAAAACCATCCTTGTATAAAAATTTTTTTTATATATTTAGAAATTATTTTTTTACCCTCTTTTTCTCTTCCCCAGTGTTTTTCTTGTCATAGAGACATTTATTTCAATAAAAAAAGTTTAAAATCATCTTCAAAATCTCACATCCATGTTGTCATGAGTTAGAAACAGGATGGTAGCGCGCTGCGCTGGTCCGCTATGTCCAGTGGCACGCAAAAACTGAATGAAACAAATCCTGCGCCCAACAGTTTGGTACAGGGTCTTGCCAAACCGAGGAGAGTACCGAACGTTTGAATTATTACTAAAATTATTGTGATAATGATTTTTTCCATAATTGAGCAGTCCTAATGTTAGCATTGATGCTTCCTGGTGTCTGCAGACGTCTTGAGGACCGGAGGGTCTCATGCTGCCTCTTGGACTGCGGGGTCTAATCGTAGGGAGGATAATGCTTCTTTTTGTTTTTGATTTAAGGTGGAACGAGTGGCTGACCTACGACATGTACATTCCAGAAGTTCCCAGAGCCGCCCGACTCTGCCTCTCCATCTGCTCGGTGAAAGGACGAAAGGGAGCTAAAGAGGTTAGAAATGTTTTATCATGGTACAAAACAGCAGGAGATAAAGGCTTTGTTTTTGATAAAAGAAGTGCATATGGGATTTGGCCCACGTCACGTGTAGACGCATTTGTTCTCGCTCAGATCTATTTACATTTTTGCTATTCATGCTTAAATCAGAGCAGATAAGAGAAGCGATTCGTGTTTGAGTGGTGAATGAGGAACTACCACTCCTCTGTTCTATAGCCCAGAGCTGTCGCCTTTCTCTTGATTTTCATATTTGCGGTCACGCCGGTGTTTTCCTGTAGGAGCATTGTCCCCTCGCCTGGGGCAACATCAACCTGTTTGACTACACCCACACACTCGTAGCAGGAAAGATGGCTCTCAACCTGTGGCCGGTCCCACATGGCCTGGAAGACCTGCTCAACCCCATCGGCGTCACAGGCTCCAACCCCAACAAGGTAAAGCTGTTTTTTTACATATTTATCACACGGACATGCGAGCCTCATGACCTGCTGGCAGCACGCTGCGCGGCCCTAAGCCACCTCCATCTAAGCTTCTTATCCCACTTCATTAATTACTTGTTGACACAAGCACCTTTCTGTGATTGCAAACCTCAAATGACCCCCTTTCCCACAGGAAACCCCTTGTTTGGAGCTGGAGTTTGACCAGTTCAGCTGCCCTGTCAAGTTTCCCGATATGGCCACCGTTGAGGAACATGCAAACTGGAACATATCCAGAGAGCTTGGCTTTAACTACTGCCACACTGGTTTGGTGAGATCTCCCCTCAGAAAGCTAATGTTGCAGTTTCCTCCACCTAGTTAGCATCTACATCCCACATCTGGATAACATCCAGCGTCTAACTGAATTGCTTGTGGTGTGTTTTGATAGAGTAACCGGCTCGCACGAGACAACCCCCTCACTGACAGTGACGGTGAGCAGCTACGGCAAGTGTGTACCAGAGACCCGCTTTCTGAGATCACAGAGCAGGAGAAGGACTTCCTGTGGAGGCACAGGTAATTTATCTCTGACGGATATGTTTGGATTAAATGTTCACGTCTGTTTCCAAAGATACAAAAAAAGTCAAACATAAGAGTCTGAGCTTATGGAAGCACATTGCTGTCATCTGGGGAAAGATAGACGGTGATGGACGCTTTTATCACCGTACACCTGGATGACTTTCACTCACGTTTTTATGGAAGTTTGCCAGGCTTTTCTGTCATGGTGGTACAAAGTGCTGCTGCACAATTTTTAATTGGTACGAGTGAATGGGAGCACATCACTCCGGTTTTAGCCTCCTTCACCATAAACTAAATGTTCTAACGTGCAATTTTGTGTCCTCGTTGGAAACCTCAGTGATTTCACTAATGCACATAAACTTGTGGAGCGTTTTAAGCATTTGCAGCTAGCGTGGTCTCATTTGTCAGATCTACACACAGAGTTAAGTTCTAGCTTATTGGCTCTATGAAGAGGATCTGGCCAGATGATCAGAGGTCCTCTTCATCAGAAATGAGTCCTCTGAGCCGATACTGCAGATGCAGACCACAATCTGTTGGCACTGCTGTCAGATTATCTCCCGTTCCCAGATTATTCACATACATCCTGCAGCACTGTCAAATTATATAACGTTCCCAGATTATTCACATACATCCTGCAGCGCTGTTGGGTTATCAAGTGTTCCCAGATTATTCATATACATCCTGCAGTGCCGTGGTACTATGTATGTCGTGGTAATTTCTTTGTACCTTAAATATCCAAGAAGCGGCCGTTACTGATGAATTATATCCAACTTTGTCTTTATTAAAATTATGAAGCAGCTACAAATAATTGTCTTCAATTTACTTTAGTATTTTTTAGGGATGCACCGAAATGAAAAATCTTGACCAAAACCTAAAACAAAAAATGAGCAAGCCAAGGCCGAAACACCGAAAGAATTTAATACGTCAATTATTAGAACTATAGCATTTTTGGCTACGATGTGTACTAACCTCACTAAATCAAGGCATTGCAACAAATCAAATGCGAAAGTATCAAAATATTTATTTACCACTGATATAACAGCAATGCACAACATAAATTAAAATTCACTCGTGTACATTACATAATGCCTTTTAAATTTTTCTCTGTAGTGCTGCTACAACAAATAATGTACAGGCTTATAACTGACTGGCTGCTGAAAGACTGAAATTAAATATGTTCTCACATAAAATCACAAAGTCGTGTGCTGGATTCGCTGTTTGCTGCGTCATCACAAGTTTCGGCCGTGTTGTTTCGGTGATTTATGTCTTTCGGCCGAAAACCGAAAATGCCCTTTTGGGTCATTGTGGGCTAAAAACTTTCAGTGGCAGAATCTTCAGTGCATCTCAAGTATTTTTTAATCATTTTGGAAAACATTAAAATTGGATAAATTTGGTTGTAGCTGCTCTGTTATTAAGAAGTCTGGTTTTGATATAACACCTTAATCCACTTGATGAAATTAAGATGAAACCCCATTTCTATGTATGTTCAGCATCAAGGCTGAGAAGCATTGAAGGTTCTGGCTTGGGCTTTGCTAGTGTCATAATATTTAATGTCCTCCTAATATCAGTAGTCTCTAGGCAACCTGGTATAAAACCAGATTGATCCGGTCCTATTAATTATTAATTATCTTGAATTCTCTTGGCCGGTATCAAAGACGACAATATTAGATAACAACATGGCAGACTTATTGGCTTGTATGAAGAGCAGTTCATCAGGTCTTTACCCTCTTTATGAATCATTGATATGATTGGTTGTGACCAGAACTAAGGAGGATCATATTCTGATAGAGCATCATTGAATACTTTTTGCAGCACGAGAGAAAGCTCCTCCCTTAAAGCACACATTAACTCCCCAGGATGTAACTGTTCACATACCTGTGATTAGAAATTGCCAAACTGACTTTTCATCAGAGGGTGTGGCTGTGGCGGCATGGCAAACTTCGATTTAATGCCATGACATCATCAATCCCTATAAGTTGCTCAAATTTGATCCAGTCATCATCAAACTTGCAGCACTTAAGGATGGCTTAAGCTTCAAAGCTTACATACTCCACAAGAAGCTCTGCGACAGGGCACGCTCGGGGGGAGGAGGGGGGCGCTATGGTGTCCACCCAGTGATTATACATTTACAATAAACTTCGTCCGTGGCAGGACAGAGTTGCACACGTGGTAGTGTTGTGTATTTAAATGTAGCATGTGTTATTTCTATTTTCGTACTTGACATCTCTCTGCTTCAAGTTTCTCCGCGTTAACCCCGCCCGCCTTAAATGCCCCACCAATCACACAATACTTCTCGGAGCTCCACCAGAAGAAAGTTCTGCTCGGCTGAGGGGTCGAGATCAAGCCGCACACCGTCCTCAATCACGTCCGCAAGAACAAAATTACGTCATTTTGTTCTTATGGCACCGAGAACAAAAAGAAAGTTTCTGCTTAACAGATCCATGCAACTATTTCCCGTCAAGGCCTTAGCTCTGCCCATTTAAAACAAGTTTTGTTTTTGTTTTTTTGTTTTTTTTCACACGTCATGCCAGAGTATTTTCGGAAGCATAGACGTGTGAAACATCGTATCAGATTGATGAATATTCGCCAAAATTGACCCACTACATAGACTGAAGTAAGTAAAATTCGGCGCACTGTTAATGACGCATATCAGAACCTACAAAACGGTGTCCTGGACCTAAATTAAACGGGAAGTTGGCCATTTTTAAAAGATTTTTTTTTTTTTTTTTTTTTCCTTCACATTTTAACAAACTTCTCAGGATTTTACCCGATCGACCTGAAACTTGATTGGGATGAGAATAAAACCTTTGTGATTAAAAGTTATCAAAAGCTGTGACGCTCTACATATTGACATTGTACTACTTAACAAAAAGTCAGCCATTAAAGGGGCAGTGTGTAACAAAATCAAAGGTCAGAAAAATGTAATGTATATTTCAAAACTGTCTCTATAGATGTGTAATTGCTGGGGGTAGGAAAAAATATTGATACACTGAAATATAGCAATATTTTCATATGCCGATATATCGATTTTTTTGAAAACGTGATATCGATCTATTTTTACTAATGAAATCTCGTGAGATTTCATCACTCTGTTACAATTTCTCGCGGGTTTTGGTGAATCTCATGAGATTTTGTAACAGAATGATAAGATTTTGCACAATTTCGTTGGCAAAATAGATCTGTACTGAATTTTTAAATATCAATATGAAATCGGCATATGAAAATATCGCAATATTTCAGGGTTCATCCACTAAAGTGGCGCAGATTGTACTGACACTATTTGCAACTGTATTTGGGTTTTCCATCTCTTTTATAAGCTATTATAAAAGCTCACTTACTAGCTTTCCCTCCCTTTCCGTTGTTTACCTTTTGTTGAAGTGTGTCCGGGCGGCAGCCGCAGATTCTACTGCCACACTTTGCAGCTGTATTTGGGTCATTAAATTAATATAATTATAATTGCTTTTGGACATTTCAAAATAGTTATCGATTCGGGACGTGCACCATTGTGATCAATTTAATAATGAATTGGTACACTCCTATTGTTTGTTCTTGTTGTTATTACGATCTTGGTAAACAGTTAAACAGCTGAGAGACTTTTTAAACATGGTGGGGCGGAAGAAGCAGAGATCAAGCAATGGGCACGGTTTGCCAGTTCTACCAATCAGCAAACATTTATGTATTTCAGTTCCTATAGATACACACCGTAAAATTGAATATGCCCCAAATATGTCACATCCGTTCTGGATGTGGGGGAAAGGAACGCGACTCTGCCATTGAAACCCATGTTAAACCGGTGTTTTTCACAGAGCATTATCTACGACCACCGGGAATATTTCGACAAACGACTGAAAGCCTGCAGACAAACATATTTTTGGCGCTGACTGGCATCCTCTTGATTTCGGCGATTTTGAGAGTTTAATGGTGAGTAGCCCCAGCTAGGTGTGCTTGGCAAAGAAGACCCTCTGAAAATGCCCAAGAGCTGCTGTGTCACCTTTAGTACCACATATGCACTCTGAGACACCGTGTTAATTTTTTCGGCTTCCTACCCAGAAGAAAGGGTTAGCCTGACAAGCAAAACACCTACTACCACTCACCATTAAACCACTCAAAATCGCTGAAATCAAGAGGATACCAGTCAGCGCTGAAAATATGTTTGTCTGCAGGCTTTCAGTCATTTTTGGGTGGTGTTGTTTTGTCCAAATATTCCAGGTGGTCGTAGATAATGCTCTGTGAAAAATGCCGGTTTAACATAGGTTTCAATGGCAGAGTCGTACTCCTTTCCCCCCACATCCAGAACGAATGTGACGTATTTGGGGCGTATGCAATTTTTCGGTGTGTATCTATGGAACCCCGAAAAGACCCTGCCTCGGAGTTGGAGCCAAAAAGATTATAGGAACTGAGGGCCGAGAACTCTAGTTCCTATATGCGCTAAAAATGACCTGGTTCCCAAAAAGGTTATAGGAACTCAAAAAGGTTCCTGCAGTCTGAAAACACCTTATGTGTGGGAGAATTCTGGCCACTGACGGCCACCGTACATTCACAACAGTGGCATATGAAGTCATTGCCATACCCCTCTTTGCCCTTACATGCTAGTAATTCTTACACACTATGTTTACCCACATGAATAAAATTGGACAAAACATGTTAAGACCTACAGAAAAGGCTCTTGGTCCTAAAGCTAACATGCTGTAAGGTGATAAGGCACAAGTCTCCTTTTTTTTTCCTTTGGTGGCAGCAATATACTTTTGTATGATCATTCAGGATATTGGAGCCAATCTAACTACTCTGTTTCCCCCTCGTAGACACGACTGCATCAACATGCCAGAGATCCTCCCTAAGATCCTCCTGGCTGTGAAGTGGAACTCCAGAGATGAGGTTGCACAGGTGAGCTCAGGTTTCGACATCTGACACGGCTTCATTTCACCAGCATGTGTCTTATCTGTATTTTCCATGCAAGCAGCCGATAAAATCTCATCTTTAGAGGATGCTTAGTGTTGAAATAACGCTGAATACTTGTATTTACTGCAGATGTATTGCCTTCTGAAAGACTGGCCTGCCATTAGGCCAGAACAAGCCATGGAGCTGTTGGATTGCAACTTCCCAGATCCCATGATCAGAGAGTTTGCTGTGAAGTGCCTTGAGAAATACCTGACTGATGACAAACTCTCTCAGTATCTGATCCAGCTGGTTCAGGTGGGTTTGGACTTAAGAGGAAATTCAGCAGCATGTTGTTTACGATAAGTGAGCTGAGATTGTTTTCTGTTCCCAGGTTCTAAAGTATGAGCAGTATCTCGATAACCCACTGGCACGCTTCCTCCTGAAAAAAGCGTTAACCAATCAGAGGATAGGACACTTCTTCTTCTGGCATTTAAAGTGAGTTAATTTTAAAAAAGGACTTCTTTCAGGACGGAGGCTGTTTGTGTGTGAAAGGTTAAACTGTTGTTTGAATGTCACTCTGCTGACTGTCACATTTTCCTGGATGCCACCTCGTCATATTTTTTTCTTTCTCTTTGTGAAGATCAGAGATGCACAACAAGACGGTGAGCCAGCGCTTCGGCCTGCTGCTGGAATCGTACTGCCGGGCCTGCGGCATGTACCTGAAGCACCTGAGCAGACAGGTGGAGGCCATGGAGAAACTCATCAACATCACCGACCTCCTCAAACAGGAGAAAAAAGATGAGGCGCAGAAGGTAATCCGACAGCTAGCAGCTGTTGATGTGATGTGCTGAAGCATCGGTCTAATCCGTCCAACATCTGGACCAATGAGGCCTCACAGATGCAGCTTGGAGCAGCTCCTCTCTCTGTTAGCCTGCAGCCAAACGGGGATGTGACATGTATAAAAAGAGTATTATTTACAGGAATATTTATTGATTTAAACATATTTTGTTCAGTTTTAATGACCTAAAAGTTTTTATCTGGATTAAATATGCAAACTACTGCCTGCAGCAGGTTTAGCTATTAGCCTTTGATGCTTGTCGGTGCTGTGATGCTTGCAGATGCAGAAGCTTCATTAACATTGCACTCTTTTAGACCAATGATGCCCAAGTCTGGTCCTCGACAGCAACTATCCTGCATATTTTGTTTGCAACCCTTCTCGAACACACCTGAAGCAAATGAATAGCTTGTCACCTCCACAGAGCTGAATGACATGCATGAGGGAATTAACCATTTGATTCAGGTGTGTTGACGAGGGTATGCTCTAAAAATTGCAGGATGGTAGCTCTCGAGGACCGGACTTGGGCACCCCTGGTGTAGACAATACAGTAGCTGCATTTACATGGAGCAGTTTTGATCCGATCAAACGCCAATCAGAATAAAAATGCATCATGTAAATATGTCAGGGGTGGTTTAATTTTGTATTTTTTCTTCTCCTCGTATTTTTTTCCTTATGCACATGCTTGAACCACATGCGGGTTGCGTAACGTAGCAGATTCAGGGAGGACGGCAGAAGCAAAACGGAACGGGACTGTGGCGGATGCAACGTTTTTGTTGGAAACTGAAAGACTTAAAGATTATTGAGCATTTCGACGGTCAGAAGATTATAAGTAAAAAAAAAAAAAAAAAAAAGAAAATCCCTCTTCCTACAAATTAGGAGCCATTGCACATGTCAAAAGTAGCCTGGTACACCAGCCTGACGCTAGTTGTCAGTCATTTTCCCCAAGGCCACCTTTGCCCATTTTAGTAATTTCCAGGAGTGATGACCCATGCGACGCGTGAAGATGATGATGGTGGGAACGCCAAACTGGCTTCACTTTTAGCTCTTCAGAAACCAACAGGTTCATCTTTCTTCTCAACGGTCTATGCTGTACTCTACCCTCCTGTACTGGCCCAAAGAGCAGTGCAGAAGGGGGGAAGAGTTTCGGGGTGCATTCATGCCAGGATAGTCCGGGGACTTGGTCCAATTGGGCGGGATTTCTGAAAAATTTCTCACCTTTCTTTGCTTCGGTTTGCGTTCAAACTGCAGCAACTGAAGTGGATCAAACCACCTGGTTTAACCACCGTAGTTAAAACAACTGCTCGCTAGGGGGCAACGCTCCCCAATACATCCACTAATCAATGATGAAGAAGAGGAAGAAGAAGAAAACTGGACTTCCCGATTAAAGTAGAAATCTTTCTGCTTCTTATTATTTGGCTCCATCTCTGATTGCTTTTCGTTTTTGTTTTGCCCTCAGCTTCTACAAACAAACGATAATCTCCCCCACTTCCTTCTACTTCTTCTTCTTCTGCTTTTATTGTGGTCGATAAATGTCACTTCCATTAGCTCCGCTGGATAGTCCTGATAGTCCGTTTGCAAGTGAACCGAGCCCCCGGCTTTCAGGCGGACCAGTCTGCTACGGTTGGTGTTCAGACTGTGCCAAACAACGCGGACTATCTGTGGAAGTGGACCAAACGGCCACAGTGTGAACCCACGCTCGGAAGCTTGTGCCTTTTTCTGCAGATTTTATATGAGGGGGCAGAGCCCTCTCTTCCCCTGCCCAACGCCGGCATCGGTATGCGACAAACTTTTCTGTCGCTTTTTTGCTGCCACTTTCAAACGAGTGGCAGTAGAGCCGGACAGGAAGTTGAGACCTCAGTGTTTGTTTTTCAAAATTAAGTAATTTGCAGAGCAGTTATGTTTCCCCAAGTACAATTTCACAGTATTATGGTCTGTAAATGTCCGCATATATAGACTTTATGTTTACATGGATCCATTCATACAACATAAATTACACAAGGTTATAATTCTGACGACGTGGCGGCTTTTATTTTGGCGTTTCGGTGTGCAACGGTTACTTACATGTAGCAGAAACCCTGACCACAGGATGCATCCTCTGATATGGAGAAGCTGCTCACTGCATCACCTCTGGCTACAAACATCATCATCCATGCAGTGATTATAAACAGGAGACTCAACTGTGAGTAAAGGACGGGGGTTATTTACAGATAGCTGCCTGTTTACGCAGCATCCAGCTACAATGAAACCAAACCTTCCTCCGTCTTCATCTCGTTTTCACTTAGACTTTATTCACAAGTTGTGAGAGGAAATGACACATTTCTTCTTTTCCACGCTGTCTGCTTTCTTCTGCTTTCTGCTGTTCACATCCGTTCAGACTGATAAACATGCTCCAGCGCGCATCATCCTGATTGTGTCACAACCAATCGGGCTGTGGGTGGGGTGGTCGTGTGGAGTAGGAGAATCTGATCTGAACGGTGCCGTTTTCCTCTGAAAAGCATCATAGCTGATATAATCCTGTCAGATCAGCCGCGTTCACATCATGCATTTTAGATGACCAGAGGGTTTCCAGATCTCGGTGACTAAACTGTGCCCCCCCTGATGGGCCGCCAGAGGATGTGTGCTACTACCCAAACAAACGATGCAAAGCAGCATTATTAACACTTCTGCAGGATAAAAGTTTCCACTACAGCGTGTTTACCAGACCAACCAGAACTCTGATAAATGATGGGTTTCTTATCTCTTTAAAGGTTCAAATGAAGTTCCTGGTGGAGCAGATGAGGAGGCCTGACTACATGGATGCACTACAAAGCTTTACGTCCCCGCTGAATCCAGCCCATCAGCTGGGACACCTCCGGTATAACAGCGCTCTCTTATCTCGCTCTGTCTGCTGAGTGTTTATTTCCTCTGCAGGTGTTGATTTGAGCCTTTTCTTCAAGGCTTCAGCCGTCCTGCATGCAGCCCGAGCTGCTTGTGGGTGAAAAACATTTAGAGACACGATGTACTCGCAGCTCGTAGAGCACAGAAGGTTCCTTTATAACCCAACCAATGAGCTTCTTCATGTTTGTTTTCTTATTTATTCATTTATCTCCAATGAAAACTTCAGTGTTTTCGCGGAGCTGGATCTCCTGATGGAGAGTTTCCGTGATAGAGAAACGATAAGGAATCATAAACGGGTAATAAAGGGGATCATTTATAACTCATTTATGTGGGATGTCATCAGCCTGACGTTACTGAAGTTAACTTCTGATATACACAAAGGAAGGAATGAATGAAGTGTTTATAGACAAACCCCCAAACAAAACAAAACAAATAAATCCAAATATGACTCCAAAAGGAAAGTAAAAACTTATAAAATCCCACCTTTCTCAATTTTCTGTTCAATCTCAGCTCTTTTATTCTAAATAAACAGAGGAAAAGAAAAAGAAAACTGTTGTACAGATGTCACCCAATTTAACAAACGGCTGTCTAACTGGTGATTGCATTCCAATATAATACTAGAACAATTCAATAATTGATTAATAATAAAGCCAAACACCCAGATAGTTAAGCTCTATCCTCCTTCCTGTAATGATCAAGTATAATTTAATATATCATTTTAAACTGTTTTATATTTCTGCATTGTTTCAGTTCCTCACTGAACCTATTTCGCAGTCAACTTAATATGAAAAAACACAAAAGATTCTCTTTGTTGTACGTGCATTCAAGGTTTTTATGTTTAAATTACCACTTAAATGATATCCTCCCTCTCTAAAACATTTTCTGTATATTACCTGGTCGTGTATTGTTTCTGGCCCTGAAAATAATTTGCATCATATGAAATTTAAGAATCTGCAAATTTAAGTAATCTCAACTGAAGAAAAATGCTTTTCCTTCAGTATAGCCAACATCCAACTAGAGTTGTATTCGATACCGATACCAGTATCGGAAATGCCTCTGATACTGCTAAAAAGGCTGGTATCGGGAAGTACTGGGGTTCGGGGGTCCGATCAATGTAATTTATGATTATAGGAATCTATTTATTGATTAACTCTGTTTGCTCTGACACAGTTCTTCTGTCATGCTCTTAACTTTGTGCTGTGCTGCCATCTGCAGCCTGCTGTTTTAGAGGAGTGAGGGAAGAGCTGATCACCTGACACCTGTCCGACAACGAGCTCGTAGTAATCATGTCTGTGGTGTGGCTGTATTAATTTTATTTGATAGGGACAACACAAACTGATAAACATCTGCAATGACAGACGTAAGCATATCAGATTATAGCTAAGAAGCTAATTTACATCCGTAGATACACAATACAATAAAACAGACGATAAAATATGTATACAATATAAAAGACCAAAACATGAAATATAAAAGGAAAAAAAAGAAAGACAAAATATATATATATATATATATATATATACATATATGTATATATACATTACTGAATTTTACACTAGATTCTAGGGCTGGGAAAAAATATTGATACACTAAAATATCGTGATATTTTCATATGCAGATTTGATATTTAAAAATGCGATATTGATCTATTTTACCAATGAAATCTCTCGATTTCATCATTCTCTTTGGAAATCACGCGAGATTTCACGAAAACCCAAGATTTTGTAACAGAACGATGAAATCTCGCAACATTTCACGAAAATCCGAGATTTTGTAACAGAACGATGAAATCTCATGATATTTCGTTAGTGAAATAGATCAATACCCCATTTTTAAATATATTTGATATCAGCATATAAAAATGTCGCGATATTTGTGTATTAATATTTTTTCCCAGTCCTACTAGATTCTCCCACCAGTAAAACAGCCTTTAAAGATAAATTAATGGCTTCAATTTGTTGTATTCATTCATATTTTACATAAGGTAAAACCTGAACCAGGTCAATATGACTTTTTTTTTTATAACATAGTAGTATCGGTACTCGTATCGGCCAATACCCACAGCAAACACATCAGAATCTGTATTGGGAGGAAAAAATGGTATTGGAACATCTTTACATTCAACCTTCTGTATAATGCGTATTGCTCTCTTTTGCTGTATGATTAATGGATGCAGTGACGTCACGTAAAGACGATTCCTCCGCTTTTTTGGGGACCTTGACCCGGTTAAACTGCTGAAAAACTGTACCATGATATTCAAATAGTCATTTAGAGAACATGTAGATTCATACACACACAACTTCCCTCTTGTGAAATGTTTTTGTTTGATAAATAAGTTCAGTTTTAGAAAAATATATTTTGTTTTTCTTTGCAAAATCTGACAGTACAGAGCAAGAAAGAGGGATTAGCAGCTCTGCAACACGCCCGAGGATTACCCCAAGTTGCAATGATAACCATGATGCTTACATACTGTAAATGAATACACTATAGACCACATCAGACCGGGTCCTGTTCAGGATTACTGCATGCAGATTGAAAACTTAAGCCACCTGTTTGTCTTTGTTGGTGTTGCTGTTTAAAATAACTCTGTATTGGGTCTGTAGAGGACCATCATGTCGTATAGATGTCTTCTTAACACGTTTGTGTTGCAGCTGCGGATATTTTTCTGCTCTAACTGTGTGTTTGGTTTCAGCCTGGAGGAATGCAGGCTGATGTCATCAGCAAAGCGACCTCTCTGGCTGAACTGGGAAAACCCAGATATGATGTCAGAGCTGCTCTTTCAGAACAATGAAATCATCTTCAAAAATGGAGACGGTGAGTTGCGGAAAGATGCTTGAGTGTAAGCCTGTGGGGTGTGTCACCACACACACACAAACCCACCTTCCTGCTGCTTTAACTGGATCCAGAAGCATGCGATTGTGCGGCAACTTGACTGCAGCAGTGTGTGCATGCGGCTGCAGCCTCTGAGATCAGCTCGACTCTGACAGCTCTGCTCCATAATGCATCTCCCAGTAGATCAAAGCAGCTAACATCCGCACCTCCTCTCCTCTGCAGATCTGAGGCAGGACATGCTGACGCTGCAGATCATTAGGATAATGGAGAACATCTGGCAGAACCAAGGCCTTGATCTCAGGTAGGCTCCTGACAGCGGTGATGCAGGCAGCTACATGGTAACCGCCGGGACTTTCATGTTCTCCTCTCCACGCTTGAATGCAGATATTCAGAGTACCTCCTCTTCTTTTCTGCCTCAGGATGCTGCCGTACGGCTGCCTGTCTATTGGGGACTGCGTGGGTCTGATCGAGGTGGTGAGGAACTCTCACACCATCATGCAGATCCAGTGCAAAGGCGGTCTGAAGGGGGCGCTGCAGTTCAACAGCCACACACTGCATCAGTGGCTCAAAGACAAGAACAAGGGAGAGATGTGAGTGGGACGAAGCTGCCATGCTTACGTGCACTTCTGAATAATCGCAGCTGAGTCATTCTCCGTGTTGTTGTCAGGTATGACCAGGCCATCGATCTGTTCACGCGCTCGTGTGCAGGCTACTGCGTGGCTACGTTCATCCTGGGAATAGGAGACAGACACAACAGCAACATTATGGTTAAAGATGACGGTCAGGTAAAGATTACTGCTGTTACACACTCACTTTAGCAGGTCCACATAACCAGGATCAGGCTGGACCCCTTTAACTTCAGTATTGCTTCACCTGTGATGGGCGATACATTACCATGAGTTTATGGTACTTTTTCTTCAATATTGATCCTTTTTCCTTCTTAAAGCAGGTTCTTAAAAAGTCTTAAATTTACAAATCAGCATTTAATACCTTAAAAACTCCTTAAATTTGACAGTTGAGGTCTTAAGTTTCATATATTAGGTCTTAAAGGAGCTGTATCATGCTTTTCAAACATTCCAAAAGTCAAATACAGGCATTTATAAGCTAAACATGTTCCCATCGCCACTATAGAAACTAATTTGGTGTTAAATATTAGTTTTTTTATGCGTATAGGACTTGTGGGTTCTTCCTTGGTTGAAACTTGGGTGATTTTTTATTCTCCACCCCACACCCCCCTTCCAAAAAAAAGAAATATTTTTTTTTTTTTTTATTTTAAAAAATATAAAAAAAAATATAAAAAAAAATTAATATTTTTTGTTTCGTCCCCATCTCTCTTCTTTTTTCAACCAAAAAAATACCCCCCGTTTTATTTTTTCCAATTTTAAAGAAAAAAATTTTTTTTGGTTTTGTTTTTTTAAAAAATATGAATCCGATACTTTGTCTGGTAGAAATTGAAGTACTGACTCCCGGGTATGAGTACGCCCATCCTTAGCCTCAGCTCTGATGCAGAACTATAGACATTTTTCTCCATTTGGGCAAACTTTTCCTCCTCATCCGGTGGGCATTTCGGGACAATTTTATAGCAAAGTCTTCTAAAAAGAACATTTTATCAATTCAAATTGATAAAATGAATTCACGACCCATCCCTAAATGGACACAATGAGCAACAATACTCAACAAAACCTCCCCCCACCACCACCATTTCACCAGCAGCAGCCTGAAGCCTTGATCCAATTAGGATGGGTCCATGCCTTCATGATGTTTCCAGCAGAGCCGAGCATCTGAATGTGGAGCTGAAATGCAGACTCATCAGACTCTTGGGCCTAATTCCAAACCGCCCCCTAAACACGACCCCCACACACTAACCATCCATTTACGCGTTCCCACGGAGGCTCCGCCAGATGAAAGGCCGTCTCAAACCGCGTGGGGCAAGTGGACAGTTCAGCCCCTGATTAGCGAGTACTTGCTGGTACGGATGCATCGAAAATTTGGCCACCGAAAGTATTCAGCCGAAATGACCCAAAAGTGTATTTTCAGTTTTCGTCTGAAAGACATAAATCACAGAAACAACACGGCTGAAACTTGTGATGACGCGGCAAACGGCGCATCCAGTAAGCGACTTCTGCACTTTGTGTTTTTATGCGAGAACATATTTAATTTCTGTCTTTCAGCAGCCAGTCAGTTATAACCCTGCATAGTATTATTTGTTGTAGTAATCCCACAGAGAAAAAAGGCATTATGTATTGTACACGTGTGGGGTCAAACTAAATATTTTATTTTAAATTTTAATTCATATTGTGCATTGTTGTAAAGTCAGTGATAAATATTTTGATACTTCTGTATTTGATTTATTGTAATGCCTTGATTTTAGTGAGGTCAGTACACATCGTAGCCAAAAATGCCATGGTTCTAATAATTGACATAGTAATTTCTTTCGGTGTTTCAGTTTTGGTTTTCGGCCTTGGTTTGCTCATTTTTTGTTTTCGGTTTCGGTCGAGATTTTTCATTTCGGTGCATCCCTACTTGTTAGAATTTTGCAGCCGGTGTAACGGCTGAATAAAGGAGGAAACGGCCGTCTTCCACACGCGAGTTCCACATGTGTCCTACATGTTTGTCAATACTGACAAAAAAAAAAAAACATGAATGGAGTTATTTACCACTAATGCTCATGGAAGGGAATGTTTGAGCAGGAAAAGAGGATTTCAATCCAAAGAATAGCGTTTTATTATCATTGGCACAATAATATTATTTATTCAGGATCATGAGTTTTATCATTTCAGATAAAACATAGTTCTTCACACATGAATGTGATTTATTATTTCTAAACAGATTTATTTGACTGGGTGGTCTTTGTGTTGTCACGGCGATGACTGCTTTCCTTTTCCAGCGGAAGGAAAAGGGCATCCCGTTCTCATCATACCTTCAATCAAAGCCCTCTACAGCTGGGGGGGGGGGGGGGTGACGCTTCACTGGGAGTGACACTCGATAGTGAAGGGGTAGTGTGTAGGTGGCGGTTCGGGATTGAGCCTGATGAAGTGTAGCTGTAATGAATCAAACTAGGGATGCACGATATGATCGGCCCTTTATCCGTATCAGGCTATATTGGCTTTAAAACTGAGTATCGGACATCAGCCACCCCACCGATATTTAGCCAATATTTAACCAATCAGGCTGCTGTTTCTGAACTAAAACAAACTAAAACTACTTCTCCTTTTTAAAAACTTATTTTTACAGACTTTAAAACTTCTAAAGACAGTTTCTTTTAGGGTGTTCTGTGTGAACAGAATTTATACACTTTATCATTTGTGTAAATAACCAAATATCCCGTTTTTTTTTTTTTTTTGTCTCAGGGAGAAGAAAATCCAGGTCATTCTAGTATATTAGGGATGCACGATATTGGAATTTTGGCTGATATGCCGATATTTTAAAACTCAGTGCCGATTAAGATATCTAAGCTGAAAAAAATGAGCAGTCATCGCAAATAGCAGTTTTATCATCCGTTTCCGACACTTTGAAAAATAGGGGTGGGAAAAATATTGATACACTGAAATATCGAAATATTTTCTTTTTTTTTTTTTCTACTTGTCCTGTACTTGTCCTTTTCTACTTGTCCTGTCTACTTGTCCTGTCCGCTGGGGCCCAGGCCCCAGCGGACCAGGACCAGCAGCTGCTGACCCCACCAGGCGCCCCGTGGCATATGAAATATTTTCATATGCCAGTATCAAATCGATATTTAAAACGTGGTAACGATCTATTTTACTTAAAAGTCTCGCAAGATTGCATTGTTCTGTTACAAAATCTCACAATAATTTGTGGATTCTTGTGAGATTTCATAACAGAACGATGAAGTATTGTGAGATTTCGTTCGTAAAATAGATAAATATCGCGTTTTAAATGTCAGTATGATATCAGCATATGAAAATAAAGCAAAATTTTTGTGAATTCTGGCAAGATTTCGTAACAGAATGATGAAATATCCCAAGATTTTGTCAATAAAATGGATCGAATATGAATTTTTGAATGTCAATACGATATCAGCATATGAAAATATCGCAAAATTTTTGTGAATTCTTGCAAGATTCCGTAACAGAATGATGAAATATCCCAAGATTTTGTCAATAAAATGGATCGAATATGAATTTTTGAATGTCAATACGATATCAGCATATGAAAATATCGCAAAATTTTTGTGAATTCTTGCAAGATTTCGTAACAGAATGATTAAATATGTTGAAAGATTTTGTCAGTAAAACGAATCGATACCGCATTTTTGATTGTCAATATGATATCGGCACATGAAAATATTGCAATATTTCAGTATATCGATATTTTTTCCCACCCATAGTCTTTATTAGTTTTGAAGTCAGAAAAAACTAAGTTTTTACAGAAGAAGACTTTAGAAACAGTGGGCTGATTAGTTAAATATCAGTGGGGTGGCCGATGTCGGATACTCAGTTTTAAGGCTGATATAGGCCGATACCGATAGGGGGCTGATTATATCGTGCATCCCTGTAGGATATAACGCACATATCCTATGAGTTTTGGTTGAACAGCTGTCATTAAGTTTGACTTGTTATACATAAACACAAGTTGAGGTATTTTTCTAGTTTTGCACTAGGAATGAATTTTACATCATTCATTTTTCAGCTTTAATATTGGTATCTATCTGTTATCGGCCACATGAGTTTTAAAATATTGGCATATTAGATATTGGCATACTAAATGAAACGCTTTGTGTGTTTGCAGCTGTTTCACATCGACTTCGGCCACTTCCTCGACCACAAAAAGAAGAAGTTTGGCTACAAGAGGGAGCGGGTGCCGTTCGTGCTCACGCAGGACTTCCTGATTGTTATTAGCAAAGGAACACAAGAGTGCACCAAAACGAGGGAGTTTGAAAGGTAAGGACAGACCGCAGAGAAACGGAGGGATGATTGCTGCATGTCAGAGCTGAGCCCGCATCCTTCTTCCCTCAGGTTCCAGGAGATGTGCTACAAGGCGTACCTGGCCATCCGCCAGCACGCCAACCTCTTCATCAACCTGTTCTCCATGATGCTGGGCTCAGGCATGCCGGAGCTGCAGTCGTTTGACGACATCGCCTACATCAGGAAGACCCTGGCCCTGGACAAGTCGGAGCAGGAGGCCCTGGACTACTTCATGAAGCAGATGAACGACGCTCACCACGGCGGCTGGACCACCAAGATGGACTGGATCTTCCACACCATCCGCCAGCACGCCATGAACTGAGGCGAGTGAGTCACACTAAGGAACTAGACCTGACTCTTACTTGTCCCAGCGTGACCCAAGCATTAGCCACTGTTAGACCACCAGACCAGGATGCTCAGACAAGACCAGATGCCTAAAAACCTGTTGGAATCTGGTTCCCTGCATCATGGATTTAAGGAAGGACAGAGTCGTACCTCACCTGTCTCTTTCCACCTGTAACGGACCTCATTTGTGAACTACAGACAGATTTGTATTTTTCCTACCTTTGTATTCCTTTCCATGTTCAGCCATCAGCACTAAGAGAACATCTATCATGAGACAGCCAGCCGTTTCCTAACCCACCAGAGTGCAGCAGACTTATTTTTACTACCTATGAAACTGATGAAGATGCGGTGTGTGTGTGTGGGGGGGGTCAGGCTTGTTTAGCATGCACACAGCCGGGGCGGTGCAAGCCTGCAGAGCTTTTCCTGTGCAGCACTCTGTAGGCAGGAGGCTGGCAGTGGGCGGGTTGAAGAACCTGAATTAGCATTTAACACTTTTTGGAGCAAACTTGTACAGAAGTATATCCGTATACTTGTATGCATTGGGTGCACATATTCCTCTCCGAGTCAATTTTCTACTGAGCCAAAGTATTACATGTATGACCCCCGTTACAACGCAGTCTTACTAAGACGAGAAGTCACTACTATTTCACGTTTGTGTGTGGCGTTGCACTGATCTCTGCAGTATTTTAGTCTATCAGTATTACCGTGTCCTCCGTCATCCAGCCCGGTGAAGAGGGACCAAAAGAACCTCTCACGGCTCGCTCGCTGGTTATTAACCCCCAGCAGTCATTTAGCATCCCGCGCTGTTACACTATGCAAGGCATGATCCCGACATCGGCTGTAGCTGCAAACAAAGAAGAGAAGACGTCACCGACTCGTGCAGGAAGGGGTGTGAAAATGAAGGGAAGCCGCAAAGCTGCCGTGGGTCCGTCTGGAAGCGCGAGAAGCTTCTCTGGATCCCCCTTTTACCTCCCGTCACTCTGAAACTTGCAATACTCACAAAAATTGGGGATATTTGGCTTTTTGTATGACATCAGAACGGTCAAGATTTAGACTTTCTCTAAACATTTAAATGCACATTGTTCAAGGTTAAATATTTATTGCACATCATGCTGTCCTCTAAAAAGATGAACCACTAGGGATGTTCGATATTGGCTCTTTTTTTTTTTTTTTTACAATATCCGATATTGTCCAACTCTTAATATCTGATATTAACCGATACTGATTTATGCAGACAACTGTGAGGTTGTATCTCTTATTTTGAGAGATAAAACTATATTACGCTCCAAGAGCAGACAGAGGAGTTTATTTTGGACATCTGGCTGCCAGATATCAGATGCTAGCAGGTATTAGCAACATGTGGCTAATTATGATGTTTCTGACAACTTGGTAACTTAACCAACTACTTAAAACCAGACATATAATAAGCAGCTTCAAAGCAAGTCAGTCTGTAGCAGCAGCAGCTGCACCGTAGTCACATTGAGTTTGAGTTTATCTAAAAGGGGACGGTGCACATTATTGTGCATAGAAATTGTAAATATGCAGGATTATAGCAAAGCTAATTTCCATTCTTAGTCATTTTTCATGACTCTACAAAAAATGCTGGGATATGAAGTTCTTCCAGAATGACTGTAACTTTTCTTCTTGCTGGACCGCTGCTAATGGAACTGGATAGAAATACCAGAAATACCATACTCATATTTTCCAGTATCCCATTTTAACGCTGATATCTGCTGATAATATCAGTAGGCTGATAATATTGAATATCCATATCAACCACAAAAAAAATGCACAAGTAGTGTTTAAACTGTGAGCTTAGGTCTAAATGTTCTGGTTTAATGACATCTTGTTTTTAAACAGTCCTCTTCATCATCCTGGTAATAATGGATTAGATTTATATTGCACTTTTTAAAGGCACTCAAAGTGCTCACAGTAGATGCATTATTCATTCACTCCTCATTCATACTTGGTGATGGTAAGCTACATGTAGCCACAGCTGCCCTGCAGACTGACTGTTCACATTTAGATGTCATCAGACCAAAACCGAACACATGACAAGTTATTAAGACTTTGTCATTTTTATGTTGTGGAGTACCCGCCATAAATTGAGATGAAGGAATTACCACATCGTAATTCCAGTTAAAAGTCCAACATTCATGATATAATATCAATAAGGTGTGAACACTACATTTTTCTTTAATTATTACCAGAGATATCCGATATTATCGGCCAATATCGGCATTATAATGTGATATCGGGAAATATCTGTCTGTCTTTCAAACAGATATCTTTACCAAGGAAATCTCGTGAGATCTCATTGTTCCATTGCAAAATCTTGTGAGATCTTGTTCAATTAGCAGCGGTCCAGCATGTATAGAAGAACTTCATATCCCAGCATTCCTTTCAGTCATGTGACTACGGTGCAGCTGCTGCTGCTACAGACTGACTTGCTTTGAAGCTGTTTAATATGTCTGGTTTTAAGTTGTTGGTTAAGTTACCAAGTTGTCAGAAACATTATAATTAGCCACATGTTGGCTAATACCTGCTAGTATCTGATATCTGGCAGCCAGATGTTCAAAATGAACTCCTCTGGCTGAGTTAAGGATATTTTGGGATCTCTGTTCTTGGAGCAGAATGTAGTTTTATCTCTCAAATTATGAAAAACAACCTTGCAGTTGTCTGCATAGATCAGTATCGGTCAATATCGGAAATTAGAGTTGGACAATATCGGTATATCGGGTATCGGTAAAATAGCCCACATGGGACATCCCTAATTATGACCAAAAGTTAAATATCCCTAACTTTTTGTAAGTAGTTTAAATGTGTGACGTGGAGTTTCCCTCTGGAATGCAGACAGATGAAAAGAGTTCACATCTATAAGTACTAATTAATTCTGCAAGTCTGATAAAACTGGCATTTTTCAGGTTGGGGAAAATGTCAGTACACTGAAATATTGCAAAATTTTCATGTGCCGGTAAATTGATATTTAAAAAACGCGGGATTGATAGTTTTTACTGACAAAATCTTGGAAGATTTCATGAAGTTTGCAATATTTCGTAACAAAACGATGAAATCTTGCTAGATTTCAGGAGTAAAATAGATGGATACCGCATTTTTAAATATCAATATATCGGCATAAGAAAATGTTGCGATATTTCAGTGTATTGATATGTTTTCCCACCCCTACTACTTTTTTACTAGTCCTATAATGTACTTGTGTTTCCTACAAGCCAGTTTTCCAGTGCGTGTAAAAGTGGCGTGTACTTTCAGACTTGCAGAGTTAACTGGTCCCAGTAGAGGTGGTTTGTACCTGTACTGGTTTAAGCGTCTGCCGGCCTTCCACGTGTCGTCTTCTCCGTCTCTGTTTTGGGTGCTTGTTGCTGCAGAGACCGTTTAGTGCTACAGCTCTACAACACGACGCCTGAAGACCCGTTGGCGTTTCCTGCACGTTTGCGGAGCCGCTCGGGAAACCCATCCCACCAGGATGCTTCTGTACCGGATACAGAGAAGTGGGCCGGACCCGAACTGACAGAACTGAACCCTGCATACTTTATAAATGATGCCATTTCCCTTCAGACCAGCTCTGGTTGTTTCCTCTCTCACACTGCATCATGCATGAGGTCCTCAGACAACTACTTTGTTTTTCTCTTTCCTTTTTGACCTGATGTTGTTTACTTGAAGTTCATGTATTGAAATGTTACTTGTTTGAGGTACAAAAAAGTCACAATGAAGGTAACAGATACTGCTACTACATGTGCAAATGCTTTCCTTGAATAACTACAGAGGTAATATATTTTTGTATTTTTAAATGTAAACACTCGTATATATGAACTGCTAACCAAATAAAGAAAGGAGGCCGGCGTGAGACGAGCCTTCCGGTGCGAAGTCCAGCAAACATCCAGCTAGTTGTTGAAAGGAAGAGGTGAATGAAGGAAACCCTCTCGGACACCATCCTTGCGTCCTTCTGCCTTTTAGTGGAAGTCTGTAAGCACAATAACGCTGAAGAAACTATCCTGCATGTTTTAAAGCAACCCATATATTCATCTGTATATATCATAAAGCTACTTCAGATAACTTGTTTTAATCATCCTCATATGTCTGATAAACTGTATGCATTCATTTATTGTGCCGTTAAATAAAACCATTTTCCCCTACTTGCAAATGTTCATTAAGGAATTTAATTGAAAATGTTCACTTTAGTGGGAGTGCAGAATTATTAGGCAAAAGTATTTTGACTACAATCATCCTCTTTATGCATGTTGTCTTACTCCAAGCTGTATAGGCCGAACACCTACTACCAGTTAAGCATATCAGGTGAAGTGCATCTCTGTAATGAGAAGGGCAGTGGTCTAATGACATCAACACCCTATATCAGGTGTATTAGGCAAACAGAATTATTAGGCAACTTCCTTTCCTTTGGCAAAATGGGTCTGAAGAGGGACTGGACAGGCTACGAAAAGTCAAAAATAGTGAGATATCTTGCAGAGGGATGCAGCACTCTTAAAATTACCAAGCTTCTCAGCGTGATCATCCAACAATCAGCGTTTCATTCAAAATAGTCAACAGGGTCGCAAGAAACGTGGAAAAACCAAGGTGCAAAATAACTGCCCATGAACTGAGAAAAGTCAAGCATGCAGCTGCCAAGATGCCACTTGCCAGCAGTTTTGCCATATTTCAGAGCTGCAACATCACTGGAGTGCCCAAAAGCACAAGGTGTGCAATACTCAGAGACATGGCCAAGGTAAGAAAGGCTGAAAAACCACCACCACTGAACAAGACGCACAAGCTGAAACGTCAAGACTGGGCCAAGAAATATCTCAGACTGATTTTTCTAAGGTTTTATGGACTGATGAAATGAGAGTGAGTCTTGATGGGCCAGATGGATGGGCCCGTGGCTGGATCGGTAAAGGGCAGAGAGCTCCAGTCTGACTCAGATGCCAGCAAGGTGGAGGTGGGGTACTGGTATGGGCTGGTATCATCACAGATGAGCTTGTGGGGCCTTTTCGGGTTGAGGATGGAGTCAAGCTCAACTTCCAGTCCTACTGCCAGTTTCTGGAAGACACCTTCTTCAAGCAGTGGTACAGGAAGAAGTCTGCATCCTTCAAGAAAAACATGATTTTCATGCAGGACAATGCTCCATCACACGCATCCAAGTACTCCACAGCGTTGCTGCAAGAAAGGGTCTAAAAGAAGAAAAACTAATGACATGGCCTCCTTGTTCACCTGATCTGAACCCCATAGAGAACCTGTGGTCCCTCATCAAATGTGAGATTTACAAGGAGGGAAAACAGTCCACCTCTCTGAACAGTGTCTGGGAGGATGTGGTTGCTGCTGCACGCAATGTTGATGGTGAACAGATCAAAACACTGACAGGATCCATGGATGGCAGCTTTTGATTGTCCTTGCAAAGAAAGGTGGCTATATTGGTCACTGATTTGTTTGTTTTTTTTGTTTTTGAATGTGAGAAATGTATATTTGTGAATGTTGAGCTGTTATATTGGTTTCCCTGGTAAAAATAAATGACTGAAATGGGCACATATTTGTTTATTGTTAAGTTGCCTAAAAATTATGTTTGCCTAATACAGTTGATATAGGGTGTTGATGTCATTAGAACACAGCCCTTCTCATTACAGAGATGCACGTCACCTGATATGCTTAATTGGTAGTAGGCTTTCAGCTTATACAGCTTGGATTAAGACAACATGCATAAAGAGGATGATGTGGTCAAAATACTCATTTGCCTAATAATTCTGCACTCCCTGTAAGGGCATGATTATACAGAAATGTAAACATGACGCTTCACTTTTTGTTTTCAAGATTTATAAGCATGAAATATAAAATGTGTCAGCAATAGCAAAGAAATATACATAGAATCAGAATTTTTAACCACATGCTTACACACACAGTTCTATACCCACATGGACATGTCTCAGACTTGAGCATGCGTGTGTTCCTCTTCATGCTTCAATACAAACATTTACACGATATGACAGAAACAACAGTTGTCTGGTGCAACATTGTTTACAAGTGGCCATTTAGTTGGTAAATAATAAACCAGTTTTAGGGCTTCCACAAACGATTATTTTGATAATCGAATAGTCACCAATTATTTTGGCAATTAGTCGACTAATCAGATCATACAAAAATTGTAGCATACTTACAGTACCAGTCATTTTGACACTTTCTTATTGAATCTACGTGTCCAAACTCTTGACGAGTAGTGTGTGTGCGTATTTATGTCAATATACAATTAAAGAAAAGTTGACCAGACAGAAAGACTGACAAGGCAGCGGGTGGTACAGTGGCTAAGCTTAAAAATAATGAAGGATTAATAGATTGTGAAATAAGTCCTCTATTATTTTGAGTCGACAATTGGTCAATAAATCAACTAATCTTGGCAGCCCTAAAGTTTCATAAGACATGACTTGCACCTGCCTGCCCAATGGATGATTCCTGCATGGTGATCATCTTCCAACTGCAACAAGTTTTATATCCCCAACTGGTGCAATGAGCAGCTTCTAATTTCTTCAGTAACCATGAGGAAAGACATGAAATTTAGCCTTTCTTTATTTGGAGGGTATGAATAATTTTGAGGACAATACACACACATACATACGTGTATATATATATATCTACTACTGTATATATATATATATATGTGTGTGTGTGTGTGTACGTGTATATGAAGAGTTCGTTTGCGAAAACAGTTAACCACCATTTAGAAAAGTTAACTTCTTCTGCAAATAAACTCCTCATTTATTTTTTGAATGTTTTCACCAAATCAAACTCACATGAAGTAGAGGGTTTTAATGATGTTAAATGGAGATAGGAGGTTTGTACCCAACAGCGACGAAAAGCAGTTAACTCTGTTTTTTCTAAATGGTGGTTAACTGTTTTTGCAAATGAACTCTTCATATATATATACATCACTGTATATATGCTGTATATATATATGTAAATATACTGTATGTATATGTATATACACTACTCACAAAAAGTTAAGGATATTCAGCTTTTGGTTATAATTCAAGAAAAATGTCAAATGTTCACACTTTATTGATATTATATCATGAATGTTGACATTTAACTGGAACTATGATGTGGTAATTCCTCCATCTCAAACAATTTATTGTTAGGTTTATTCTGACATCGTACAAAAATCCCAGATATCCCTAACTTTTTGTGAGTAGGGAATATATATATATATATATATATATATATATATATATATATATATATACACACATATACATATACTGTGGGGGGAAATATTAAACACGGCAATGTTTTTCTCAGAAAACATATTTCAAGTAGAACTATTGACATGAAATTTTCACCAGATGCGGGCAACAACCCAAGTAATGCACACATACAAAGAAATACAAACATGTATGTCCATAAATTAAGTTATGTGTAATATAGTGAAATGACACAGGGAATAAGTATTTAATACTTAATGCAAAAAACGTTGGGTGATTCGAGCCTTCAGACGCCTCCTGTTTGGAGAAACCAGTGGAATATGTTGCTCAGGTGTGATTTTGGTCCATTCTTCCACAAACTGCCCTTAGATCTTCAAGGTTTTGGGGGTCTCTTCAGTGACCTCCTATCTTTAGCTTTTTCCAAAGATTTTCAATTGGATTCAATTGACTTGGCCGTTCTAGCAGCTTTATTTTCATTCTCTTAAAGCATGTGAGTGTTTCTTGGCTGTGTGGTGGGACGGTCGTCTTGCTGAAAGATCCAGCCTCTTTTTTATCTTCAGCAGCTGCAGATGCAGCAGATTCTGGTCCAGAATGTCTCTCTACTTTTCTCTATTCATTCTTCCTTCAACTATATGAAGTCTGCCAGTACCACATGCTGAAAAACAGCCCCCACCATGATGTTCCCACCTCCAAACTTCACTGTTGCTACGGTGTTTTTGGGATCAAGTGCGGTGCCATTTCTCCTCCAAACATGTTGTGTCTTATGACATCCGAAGAGTTCAGTTCTGGTCTCATCTGATCAGACTGTGTTTTCCAGAATGTCATAGGTTTGTCCAGATGTTGTGTTGCAAACTTAAAACCAGCATCAACATGCTTCTTCTTCAGAAATGGAGTCTTGCATGGTGTGCGTGCATGAAGGCCATGGTGGTTGAGTGCATTACTTCTTGTTTTCTCTGAAACAACTGTAGCTGCTGGTTCCAGGTCTTTCTGAAGCTCTCCACGAGTGGTCCTGGGCTGTTGGAGAACCTTTCTGATTATTGTTCTGACTCCTCTGTCTGAAATCTTGCACATGTACAAAAACGCTCCTGCGACAATGGCGGACGGTCTAGTTGTGGCGCTTGGCTGGATTGGTGTATTGTTAAACGTGCTTGAGAAATCTACACAGTTTGTTTTCATGTGACTAGTTTAGTAGAAAACGTAAGAAACTTTTGAGCCAGAGACATGTTGATGTGAGGCGGCTGTTCTCTCCTCTAAATGCTGCTGACTGAAGGAGGTCAGTTTGTTATGATGCAGAGGAGTGGTTTTGATGAGTCTCCATTTCAGCTCCACATCCAGATTTTAGGCTCAGAATCTGCTGGAAGCATCATGAACATGGATCCATCCTGCCTTGGATCAAGGCTTCAGGCTGCTGCTGGTGGAATGGTGCGGGGGAGGTTTGTTGGTTTCTTGTTGCTGACCATGTCCATCCCTTCATGACCACAGTGGAGCATCTTCTGATGCTGCTTCCAGCAGGATAATGCACCATGTCACAAAGCTCACATCATCTCCAACATGATGATTTCACTGAACTGAACGACCTCCAGTCACCAGATCTCAGTCCAGCAGAGCAGCTTTGGGATGTGGAGGAACGGGAGAGTCTCATGACCCACGAAGAGACTTGAAATTTATGACACTGTGACCTAAAATTCTATTGAGGTTCTGATCCTGTCGATCACCAACTAAAATCATCACAGATCCAATGATTTTGGTTGGATTCTTTTTTTTATTATTATTTACTGTTTGGTGAAAAGATCGGCATATTTACTGATGTCATTTCCAATGAAGTAAAGAGGAGATTTTTGAGAAAAAGGTGAAAAAACATTTAACTTTTTGCATGAAATTGATGCAATATCATGTAGAAGTGTGTTTTAACAGAGTTATTTTTCAGTGGATGTGGTCAGCACTAGGAATGGACAATATATTGTCAAAGAAATTCCCCAAGGTAATAATTTGTCATCTCATGATAAAAACGCTAATTTCAATTCATGAGGTTGTATTAACAGTTATTTATATAGTTATTTTTTTTCTGTTTGCACCATTTGAATAAATGTCAAATTTGTTTTCTTATTTCAGATTTATTTGGCTGGTGTGACTACTGTTTTGCAGTACAGGTGTACTACTTTAACTTAATTGAGGTAGTATGGCTTCTAGTATTATTTTAGGGTTCTCAAGACAGAATCTAGTGATGGATTTATAATACAAATAACTAGACTGATATTTTTTAGTGTCATATATCGTCACTGCGATAAAAAAAAAACAAACAAACAACAGAAATTATCGTGATACATCTTTTAGTCCATATCGCTCATCCCTAGTCAGCACATGTCGTTAAATGCATTTATCAACAGCCTACCAACCAACACAGGAATGGAGCGGGGAAAAAAGGAAAATAATTTTTCACAGTTTTCTGATTTAAAAAAAATAAAAAATGGGCGGAGACACTAAAATGGCCACTATTCCACAGAGCTGACACTCTAATTGTTGGTTGTTAGTGTGGAAGTTAAAAGAAAAAACACAAATATAAAGAATGACAGACCATGTCAGGCTCAACCCATTTTATTAAGCTTTGGATATTTTGGCTTCCCAATTAAAAGGATTTTCAGCGTCTTCGGCAATGTTATATTTAAAAGATATGAATGAATATAGAATTTGATTCAATAATGCTTTTCTAGAACTTAGGATTCAGCATGTTTACTGGTGTTTATGAGGAAGCTGAGGATATTATATATATTGCAGTTTTCCGAGGAATCTGCCTCTTCTTGCTAAAACTTTTACAACCAGAAGTCTGGTTTATGCTTCTCCCCCATAATGCATTCCCTCGCCCCTTACCCTAATTCTAACCACCACAACTGATTGCCTAAACCTCACCCTTGTCCTAACCGTAACCAAAACCTAACTGTAACCTAAACTCTAAAACCAAATCTTGATCCTCAAACATGTGTTTTTTGGGTTTTTTTTTTAAGGAGTTTTTAGTGAGGACAGGCCAGAATGTCCTCACCTTCCAAAAATGTCCTCACTTTGTTGGTTAAACATGCAAAATGGTTCTCACAATATAGCAAGTACAGGAACACAAAGACACACACACATCAACATTCACCAATACTTTGGTGGAGTTGCCTTTTACACCCAATCCTGGCACCCTCACCAGACTCTTTCTATTAAGATCTCGGTGTTTCTATTAACTGCAGTCCTCAAAATTATTCTTACCCCCCAATTAAGGAAGGGAAAAAAATCAGCTGTCAGTGAAATAAGTTGAAATTGACAAAACTTATCAAAAATAAAAATTCTATGAAAATCGTGACATTGATTTTGAATTGTGATTCGACAAAAATATTAAAAACAAACTCACAAAAATTAAGAAAAAATAAACAAGTATAATGGCGCTCCAAAAGTAAAATTTTATTGAGCAACACTGAGACAATCACTGCAATCAGGTGTTTTCTCTAATGTTCAAAAAGACTTTACACCTGTTTACAGGTGTGTTGGTCCTATGTTTATGGGAAAGGTGCTCGAATGGGTCTGGGACAGGTTTCGTTTATTTATTTTTTTAAATTATTATATTCAACCACAATTTAAAAGCAATAATCTGTCTCACTAAATTATAATTTACTAAATTTTTACTTATTATTATTATTTCTTAGTTTCTTGTTATTTGAATTGCTATTGTGAATTTAGCCTTTTCTTACCTGGAGGATGTGAATAATTTTGAAGACGGCTGTACTGTATAAATTGTTTAGACTTTCTTTTTTTGGTGCATGTTTCTGATCAAATTCTACAGCTGCTTATGGAAATGATTTCCTTCAACCTCACTTTGATAAAATTCAAACGAAGTACAGAATAAAATTTTTAACTGTGAAATTTCCCAGCATTTATTAAAAGTGTGGTTCATGTCTGTGTTACGTCACCGCTAAGAGAACATGTAACATATTTGGCATATTTCAGCATAAACTCTGAACATGTCACGTGGGAGACTGCGTCCTGGATCTCTGCAGGAGTCTGTAGAGTTTGCCCTGACCGTACGGTGACGTCAGCCTTCCTCCTGCCGCCTCGCTGCTCACTTCGGAGGACAGATGGGCCAAGCACTGTGTTAGCTTCACCAGCCCCACCAGCAGAGCCCCCCCGCCCAGCATCAGACACGGCCACAGCAGGCCCAGCAGGGCCCTTCTGCCGGTGAACTTCATGGTGTAGATGACGTGGTTGGGGTGCGTGGCGTTGTCGCTGAAGCAGGACACGGTGCTCCCCAGCTCCAAGCTTTTTTGGACCTCCTGTGCTTCATCTTTGAGAGTTTCTCTGTCCATCTGGCATTTTGGGATGTAGAAACACTGGAACAAAACACATTTTCATTACGCGACCGTTGTTTATCCTGATTGAAGAGCTGGGTGTCATTTTACTCAGACATAACACAGCTTCTTTCCATCCTGTCCACTGGGACAAAGTTCCTGCTTCACTGATGAATATAAAGTCATGTAGGCAGCAGACGGCTTAACTCGCAGCTCTGCTGCTTCTCTGAAAAAACAATGAACCATCTACTAAAAAATGCTATAAATCGCACCCCAGAGGAGAGCGGGCACAATAACCACAAAAAAAATAAAAACCTCAACCTGGGGAAAGTGGGATCCCCACTAACAGGGAGGCAGGGCCCCGTGCTCACACCTCCGGTCCTCCCCCTCCCCCAGGGGGGGGGCCTCCCCCCCACCACCCGGGTACTCCCCCAGTCACTGCAGGAGGAGAGAGGAGGAGAGAGGAGGAGAGAGGAGGAGAGGAGGAGAGGAGGAGAGGAGAGGAGGAGAAGAGAAAGGAGGAGAGAGGAGGAGAGAGGAGGAGAGGAGGAGAGAGGAGGAGAGAGGAGGAGAGGAGAGGAGGAGAGAGGAGGAGAGAGGAGGAGAGGAGGAGAGAGGAGGAGAGGAGAGAGGAGGAGAAGAGAAAGGAGGAGAGGAGGAGAGAGGAGGAGAAGAGAGAGGAGGAGAGGAGGAGAGAGGAGGAGAGGAGGAGAGAGGAGGAGAGGAGAGAGGAGGAGAAGACAAAGGAGGAGATGAAGAGAGGAGAGGAGGAGACAGAGGAGGAGAGGAGAGGAGAACCAGAGGAGAGGAGGAGAAGAGAAAGGAGGAGAGGAAAAAGGAGAGGAGGAGAGAGGAGGAGAGGAGAGAGGAGGGGAGGAGGAGAAGAGAAAAGAGGAGAGGAAAAAGGAGAGGAGGAGAGAGGAGGAGAAGAGAGGAGGGGAGAAGGAGAGGAGATAGGAGGAGAAGAGAAAGGAGGAGATGAAGAGAGGAGGAGAGGAGAGGAGGAGAAAGGAGAAGGAGAGGAGGACAGAAGAGAGGAGAAGGAGAGGAGAGGAGGACAGAGGAGAGGAGAGAAGGAGAGAGGAGAAGGACAGGAAGAGAAGAAAAGAAAAAAGAAGAGAGGAGAGGACAGGAGAGAGAGGAGAAGAGGGAGAAGAAGAGACAGGAGGAGAGGAGAGGAAAGGAGAGGAGAGGAGGAGAAAGGAGAAGGAGAGGAGAGGAGAGAGGAGAAGGAGAGGAGAGGAGAGAGGAGAGGAGAAGGAGAGGAGGACAGAAGAGAGGAGAAGGAGAAGGAGAGGAGAGGAGGAGAGAGGAGAAGGACAGGAGAGAAGAGGAGAGGAGAGGAGGAGAGAGGAGGAGAAGAGGGAGGAGGAGAGAGAGGAGGAGAGAAAGGAGGAGAAGAGAGAGGAGAAAGGAGAGGAAGAGAGGAGAGGAGAGAAATTTTATTTATTTTATTTTATATTTTATATTTTTGGGTTTCCCCAACAAAAAAATTAAAAAAAAAAATTAAAATTTTTCACCCATTCTTTAATAAATAACAATTATACTCCACAAAAAACAAAAGAAAAAAATAAATAATAAAACAAAACAACCTTTCCCCCGTATTAAAAAAATAAATTATTGAATTTTTTATAATCATTTCTTTTTCTTTTAAGGGGCAAAAAATATCGGTGTCGGTAACGGTATTGATATCGGTATAGATGAAAAAGTGTATGGTATTGACAGGAAGAATTTTGGTATTGCCCATCCCCTTTTCACACCAGTGTGATATACTTGGAGTTGCATGGTATTGTTTAAAGCAACTCTTACCGATCTTGCATTTCAGAAAGCACAGCAAGATTATTTGAATATAAACAGTCCCACCTCACTCCTAAGACACACCCCCTCATTCCTTCTGCCTCCCAATGCAGAAGCAAAGGTCTGACAGGCAGGTCCTTTGGACAATCCTAGAGGTGCATCCCACTTCAGGGATTGGCTGGAGTTTTAATTGAATATTTAGAGATTGGAATAATATTTTATTTTGATTAATGGTGGGTCTGTTTTGTATTTCAGAGTTCCATTTTACCATCGAATTTTACCCTGTTAAAAAATAGTTTAAGAATGCAACATCGGTAAAGGTTGCTTTAAGTGTTCCCTTTATTTCTTTTAGCAGTGTTTTTATAGGTTATTTTGCTGTTATTGTACTGGTCCAACCCACTGAAACCAGTTTGACACCCCTGCCCTCGGCCCTCCTCCAGTTTAGACTTGATTACCTGTTAATGTAGGGTTTGACCGTGGTGATGCCGACCACGAAGAACATGAGCACGGAGAAGGCCATCATGGCGAAGCCCAGCAGGATGGCTCGGTCCTCACCGACGCTTGACACCGGCATCTGGGTCTGAGCTCCCGGAGCTCCACGTCCGGCCGCTCTCCGGTTCCACTCGTATTCGGGCGTGGCTGGTGTGTGGAGTAACTCCCGGTGTCTCTCATGCACACACACACACACAGACACGTTACATGCATGGACACGGAGCGAGGACGTACGTTCTGGAACTTGTCTTCATTAAAACTGTAACAAGTACAGGTACAAAACTAATCCACAAGTATGGCTTCATTTTGCAAATCTGACATCACAAATAGATTCTGCTAGTACAAAACACATCAAAAATGATTGAAAACCAGTACACACTAAAATATCCTGGGCAAAACTGCTGGGTTAAAAAGGGACCAACTAATTTCTGGGTTACTCAAAGGAAAAAGGATGAAAAGAATCAGAGCAGTTGTTGACTTTACTTAAAAAATTCATGTTCAGTTAACATGATTTTATCTCATGTTATCCAAACGTAATATATTTGTGTTGCAAGAACATAATTCATTTAAGTACCATGAACAACAAGCTATGATTAACTTATTTTTTTTTTGTTGAAGTATTGTATTATAATTATGTGCAACTCCTTAACATAAAAAAATTATGTAAGTCAGGGAACTATTTCTTTCAGTATGGATTTGCAAGTAAATTTATTTGTGCACCAACGCGTTTCGGCTATTCAGCCTTCATCAGGGTAAAACCTGATGAGCTGGCTTATTTCCTTTTGAGCCTTGTTTCTTAAGACTTGATCCAGCGAGCACTACACCTCCTCTCTTTCTTTAATTTCTGGGTTATTTCAAGCCAGACATTTGGGTTGTTTGGTTATTTTAACCCAACTTCTGGGTTAAAATAACCAAACATTGTAGTCAATATAACCCAACTTCTGGTTCAAAAATTCAATCCAAAAGTTGGGTAAAAAAAACAAAAAAAACCAACCAATTCTCTGGGTTAAAGTAACCCAGAAATTAGTTGGTTCCTTTTTAACTCAGCATTGGGTCAAAAATAACCAATATTTTTTAGTCTGTACCAGTATTTGCATTTAAAAACCTGCCCATACTGATATGAATACTAATAAATCCCATAACAGCTCACTGGTCAGGAGTGGGACCAGAACGTCAGATGGACGACTGAGTGGTGAAAGAGAGATGTATCAGCTCATCCTGCTGCATCCTCCAAATATGAGGCTGGAAAACTGTCAGAAACTGCAAAATTCAGGTTTTTAATATAACATAAGCAATAACTTTGTTTTTGTTCATGAGTTAATGTGATGATTAATTTCTAGTTATATGTCATAATTAATCTGTGGAATTATTATGTTACATCAAAAGGAGATGTATCAAGCTTTTCAAACGTTCCAAAAGTCAACTACAGGCTAAATATGTTCCCGTCACCACTATAGAAACTAATCTGGTGTTAAATAGTTTTTTATGTGTCTAATTTCCATCATGGAAGTAAAACGACTGACTGCACTGAACTACCGAAGCTCTGGACCAATCGACATGTGTGCACGCCCATTTCATGACGTTTCCCCAGAACAGTCACAGATTCTAAAGGGTCACAGATTTTGGTGTAACACTTGTTTCATAATGCATGCGGATATACTTGTAAACACTGATGGATGACTGGACTCTGATGCTAGAATAAAATGGACCAGGCTGTTATGAAGCTGTATGCACTTGACCCCGAGTCTGATATGGAGTTTTTAGTACATGTAGTACCACAGAGACCCCCGACAAGTAAGGAAATTAGCTAACAAATCATGGGGGAATTCCAATTCCCCCCTTAATCCTAGCCCTTGCCCTTGCCCTTCCTTTTGCACATTCATGTGAAGGGGTAGTGGTGTTCCAATCCTGGGTCAGACGGAGGGGGAGTGGGGAGGGGTAGGGCTATCTGGCCCTCGAAACACAGATTTTCCAGGGGCACACTAGAAAACGAGTGGTATGATATTACCCACAATTTCATGCAAAATACGGGCAAAATAGTGAGGAAATTGGCAGCAGCAGTCAAAGAAACGCACAAATGTAAGTATTTCTTATAAATAAAATATGAAAATCACTATTCTAAGGTTGCTTTAATTCATTACAGGCAGTTTTATTACAAATATGAAAAAAATTGCTAGTTTCGTAACGTTACTGTTAAGCTTGACTCAATGGCGTCTTCTTTAGGGTTGGGGTAGGGTCTCATTTTTTTGTTTTTTGGCTCAAAGGTGAAAAATAATCAAATCTCCCAGGAAAGGGAGATTATTGCTGGTGCAGGCGGCATTGAGAACTCTCCCGCAAACAGCCGTGATGTCAGTTTTCCCATGAGGATTTCGAAGTTTGTCCCATTTCTTAAGGGAATAATTCAATCCCTAGCACTTGAAAATCAAGGGTTCGGGGTAGGGATGAAAACAGGAATTGGAATTAGGCCATAGGCTAATGGTTAGCATAGTTTGTCTGTTTTTATTGTGGAAACTGGGTCAGGTTTCAGAAGTAATCCCAGAAAAAAAAAAAAAAGATTCTGCCCGAGATTAATGAAGCTGTCAGGAGTGAAGTTCACACACAAAGTTGAGGATTTTTTCTGCTCCTGAAGACAAAATCTAACCACTTCTGGCGAATTGATCCATCGCCTGGTACAAAAGAAAAAGAAAAAAAAAAAAAACATGCCGAAAGCAACCACATTTTTTCCAACTTGCCTCGGGCGAAAATATGTTTTTGAAAAAGAGAGAGAAGTTTTTCCTCTGAACTCTGGATCAAACTTCTGCTAGCTGATGCTGCTTGTCTTAAAGAAAGTGTTGTTGGCTTCCTTCTCAGAAATTCTTGGAGTTTCTCTTGAATAAAGTCGGCGTCTTGCTACATTGCTCCGCAGGTGTAATTGTCGCATCATGATTGGTGAAATTTAGTGAAATGATTTCTACATAGGCAATTCTAAGGCAGTCGTTGGAAGGGAGCTAGAGCTTTAACTTAAAATTCCTGTAGATTCATATAAATTACTCAAATACGCATGAATGAAAAATTGTTAAGTGACTACGGATGGAAATTAGCTTTGCTATAATCCTGCATATTAACATTTTTTGTTCCTTAATATGCACTGTCCCTTTTTAAATAAATAAACTCAAAATAATGCCATAAAGACCCACTCCAATCTTTGTTTTAGTGGTTTTTGAATTGTGATCACAAACATGTGCCATTTTTCTGGACTTTGCTTCTGCAGAGCGCCAGTAGCTCATTAGCAAATTTCCTCTGAGTTGTAGGCTGAGTGAGTGTTTCTTGGCTGTGTGTTGGGACGGTCGTCTTGCTGAAAGATCCAGCCTCTTTTCATCTTCAGCAGCTGCAGATGGCAGCAGATTCTGGTCCAGAATGTCTCTCTATTTTTCTCTATTTATTCTTCCTTCAACTATATGAAGTCTGTCAGTACCACATCCTGAAAAACAGCCCCCACCATGATGTTCCCACCTCCAAATTTCACTGTTGCTATGGTGTTTTGGGGCTCATGTGCGGTGCCATTTCTCCTCCAAACATGTTGTGTCTTATGACATCCGAAGAGTTCAGTTCTGGTCTCATCTGACCAGACTATGTTTTCCAGAATGTCATGGGTTTGTCCAGATGTTGTTGCAAACTTCAAACCAGCATCAACCTGCTTCTTCTTCAGAAATGGAGTCTTGCGTGGTGTTCGTGCATGAAGGCCATGGCGGTTGAGTGCATTGCTTCTTGTTTTCTCTGAAACAACTGTACCTGCTGGTTCCAGGTCTTTCTGAAGCTCTCCACGAGTGGTCCTGGCCTGTTGGAGAACATTTCTGATGATTGTTCTGACTCCTCTGTCTGAAATCTTGTGAGGAGCATCTGGCCGTGGACGCTTTATGACGATGCCGTGTTCTTTCCACTTCCGGATGATGGTCCCAATGGTGCTCACTGGAACTTTCAGAAGTTTACAAATGCACCTGGAACCAATGCCTTCAGTGTGTTTGCAATAATAAGGTTGCGTAGGTCTTTAGACAGCTCTTTGCTTTTACCCATCATGCAATGCTTCTTGTCTGACACCTTGGTGATGAGAAACCTTTTTAAAGGCATCAGTCAGGACTAAACCAGCTGATATTACTTTGCACTGATAGGAGACTGGATTACTTTCTAAATACTGACAGACTCCAGCTGCTTTCTTGGTTTTCCAGATCTTTTTGTCCTCCATTTCTTCATGTGTTCAATACTTGTTCCCTGTGTCATTTCATTATTTTACACATAATTTTTTTTATGCATATAAATGTTAGGATTTCTTTGTACATGCGCATTACTTGGGTTGGTGAAAATTTTGCGTCAATAGTTCTACTAGAAATATATTTTCTTAGAAAAATGTTGACGCGCTGAACACTCCCCCCCCCCCCCCCACTGTATGTCTTTTACCATAAGAAATATGTCACAAGAACATATGAATACATGAATACATGATTTTCATTGGGGTGGGTCTTTAAATGAAGTTTTATGAGGAAATAACACATTAAAATGGTTAAAAGCTCATAAAAGTCCATTTCTATTAATCTCTTTACATTAACTCATGGGTGTCCAGCCTCCGTCCTCAAGGGCCACAATCCTGCAGGTTTTCTATGCCACCCTGTTCCAGCACACTTGACTCAATTTAATGAGTTATTGTGCAGAACATTTTAGACTGTTAGATTAATTTCAGTGTGTCAGGTGTTGGAGCAGGCAGGGGAAGACAACCTGCAGGACAGCAGCCCACGAGGACCGACTTTGGACATTCCTGCATTAACATGTTGATTTTCACAGCCCTAGTTTCTCCACACTGGTATCTGGTTCTGTAGTTTCACTCTTATGAATACTGAGTATGAGTGCAGACACACAGTATTAGATTGATACCAGATTCTCGATACTGGTATTGACGTTACTGCTGCTTGTTACTGGTTTACAACTGGAGATGATCAGTCTGCTATCTCTCTGCTAGCTCCAGACAGGGAAAGCAGACTGCAGTATTGCTTCTATGCATCAACAGATTTCACATTCACTCTCATTTCAGCTCATATGAAACTGCATTATCCTGTTTAATCTCTAAAATGAAGCATGTGTCAGATGTAGATTTTTAAATACAAACGTGCACTATTTGACACCATCAGGATTATTTTTACTCCAAAGAGCCACAGGAGACATCCAGCAGCTTCTGCAGGATAAAACAGCTCTAGTCAGAGAAACCCAGGAAGATGCATGCATGTACTTCTTCTGCTGTCCCCATGGACACCTCCAGTGTTTACAGTGTGAAGCAGTGTTTACATTCAGCTGTATTTTTCCACCATAATGAACTCCCAGTAGTGTTTCCAAAAGTCTGGCTGACCGCTGCTGCGCTCAACGGTCTGTTCTTACCGTGTCTGCCGTCTGCGAGCACCATGCAGGTTGATGTTGATGGGGATGCTGAACGACCTCCGGGGAGAAGTTGTGTTCAGGAACATACCCACTCCTTCCTCAGCCACCACGCTGTCTGTAGACTGGAAGTCCACATAACAAGCTCTACCTGGAAGTCAAACTGGTGATCACCTCCATCTCCAGCAGGCGCCAGCGACTGACTGGATGCTCCAGATTGCAGTTCGTTCACCAGGGAACACGTTGTTGTTTTAGCAAAGCTCAAAGGTGAGTTCGACATCTTCCACCCTAATGTGTGTTTCTATAGAAACCAGCACAGGTGAGGCAGGTAGCATGCTAATGGCCCCTCACTGGGCCGGTGACACTCAGCTGGAAGTGTTTGTCATGAGAAAGCTGAGCTGTATGAACTCCCTGTTGACTGCTAGTTAGTTGCACACACAGAAACAGTGACAACGCACCAACATGAGAACACCTGAGACACGGTGGCAACTAGGAAGTGAACCAACCTCTTTAAAATAAACCAGTTTTAAACCCAAAGAAGAGGAGATACTCACACAAGCAGAGCCCTGTGGACTTTCATCACCGCTTAGTTCTGAGGAGCTAAGATCCCAGTGATTGTGTGGACACTGTGTGACATGGCAGCACGATGATGAGTGTGTTTATGTGTTATTCAAACAATCAGAATTATTTCATTATTCATGGGTTATGAGAAACAGATGGAGGTTTTCACCTGGTGACGGGGCAGATTAAAATAACAAGCCCAGGGCTAGAAACAGCACAGCAGCTTGGAAATGTCATACCTGGCTCATTCAGCATCGGATGCAGAGCGTAAACATAAACATGTAGACAAACACACACACACACACACCCACACACACACATACACGTTCATTCTTTATTCCAGGTAAAGTCACATGTGGCTGCTGATCTGGCACCAGGCTGGAAATGGTTTCTAAGGTATTCCTGAACCAATGTGGCTACATTGTGTTGGTTGGTGGATTGTCATGCAGTGCAGTATGGGGGTCAAAGGTCACGACCATACAGTGGTGCTTCCTGTCCTTGGCCTTTATCCACTGAGATTCCTGAGACTTTGTCCCTCTTTTCAGAAGATTTTGCAAGGTAACTGTTAAAAATCGGTTATTTGCAATTTTGCTGAGAGAAAATGTTTTTTTGGAACATAATTATGATTCTAGGTAGGAAAGTAAGTAAGGTTTGAACAACTGTCGGGGCCATAGTTACAAATCAGTTTACAGAGAGAAGAAAGTCAGTAAGATTGATCAAATTTAAAACCAAAGAAAATACACAAAATAAAAAGAAGTGAAATCAATCGTATGAGCCCAAGTCTAACGGAAAGGTTGTTCGAATAACAATGTCTGCGTAAAGACAGGGGCATGTGATACCACGGTCTTGGAAAGTCTTTTACACCCTTTTCCAACTGGCCTAAAAACAGTTTAAACCCATGAATAATCGTCTTCTAGTGGCAGTGGGAAAGGCTCACTGACCCGCAAGCAACGCAGACTGAAACGGCTCAGCTCCGATTGGCATGAAGTGAGAACACCGGACCTGACATTATGATGTTGGGCGTTGCGTACCTACGTCATGACCTCACACCAGTCACGTCTCATATAACGTACCAACACAGCTCTGCTTCAGCCACAAATTCATGTCGCCTACGTTCCATCTGCACTCAAAAATCACCTGCAACGTGCAACATGAAAGCACATTGACTACAGCCCAACGCGCTCTCCATCGTTTACTTTCCTGATTTCTGTCGCACAAATGACATCATCAACATGAACCCAGCATGATGGCCTCAGCAGACATGCAGCGGTGGGGACAGAGACCACACAGCTTGCCAGCGGGGGATCAGACACAGCTTTTGTTGTCAATGGGAAAGTAGTGTAATGCTGATAAGTGGGTCGACCCGCGTTTGAAAACCCGTGTAAACCCGATAATTACAGCGGGAAAGCAGCTCTAGAGAGTCCTGCAGGGAGTCCATGGAACCAGTAAAAGATCCTGACTGGCAGACCTCGGACCAGTAAAAGATCCTGACGTGACAACCTCGGACCAGTTAAAGATTCTGATTGGACAACCTCGGACCAATGAACAATCCTGACTGGACGACCTCGGACAAGTGAAAAATCTTGACTGGACAATCTTGGACCAGTAAAAGAACGTGACTGGACAACCTTGGACCAGTTAACTATTCTGATTGGACAATCTTAGACCAGTAAATGATCCTGACTTGGACAACCTCGGACCGGTAAAAGGTTCTGACTGGACGACGTCAGACCAGTAAGGGCACCCCTGGACCAGAAACATTCCTACTGGATGCCCTCACCATAAGGATTCTGATTGGATGACCTTGGAACAATTAAAGATTCTGATTGGATGATCTCTGAACAGCAAAAGATCTTGACTGGACAACCTAGGGCTGATTAAAGGTTCTGACTGGACGTCAGACCAGTGAAAGACCTTGATTGGACGACCTCGGACCAGTAAAAGATTCCGATTGGACGACCTAAAACCTGAAAAAGATTCTGAATAGATGACCTTTGACCAGTAAAAGATTTAGTTTTAATAAATTTGGTGAAGTTGATCAGTAAAATATTTTGTCTGTTAAAAAAAAAAAAACCTGAAAAAATAGTTTCACAGATTGAAGTTTTTTGTTTGTCTTATTTTTATGATTATTTACAGGTTCGCCAGCAGGTGAATGGATGTTGGACCACAACATTATTCATCTATTCATCCCATGTTTTATGCATTTAAGGTATATTGTTGTTACTGTTTCTGACAAGAACTTGTAATCAGGCCTAAAAACACAGACAAAAATTGAATTACAAAAAAACAAAACAAAGAAGGTAGGGCCTGGTAGAATCAGGTGCTTTTGATGAAACTGAAGAAAACAAAATTAAAAATGTATAAAGCACCGGCTACTTTAGCTCAGCCTGCAACCTGAGATCTTGCCTTGACCGTGAGGCTCGCAGCGTTGTGCTTCTCTTCGGTCAGGACTCAAACAGAATTTCATCTTTAGCATAAATGTCAAATGGAGTAAGACTATTCTCATCAAATGGTTTCCCGTGCAGGTTTCTTGTGCTGTGTCCTGTGTTGAGGCCTCACCACAGCTCAGCTCAACTTGTTTCCTTTGGACGAGCCTCATTTTAACTCATTCATCCTTGAGAAGTTGTGCTATGAACTTGCACAATGATGCGACTCATTCCTCTAATTAAGGAGGCAGCAGCTGTAAGTGGACACATGCTGTTTCTTGTTATCCGAGTTGGCCTCTGAACAACATTTCAGTGCATCATGCTCTGACAGAGATCAGTTTATAAAAGGCAGCGACTAAATGAGAACAATGGATAACAGCCATAAGAGGACTCTAACTTTTCTAACCATCGGACTGATATTCATGCTGAGCGGCATAGAGTACGGTAAGTTGATGCTGACAGCTTTGTAAGATGGGACGGCAGGTAAAATCAGATTTGGCCTGTAACTGCACATCACACGCGATGCGGGATCTGATCTAATTTTGATATATTTCGCTCTGGGGGCACACGTCTCTCTCCTCTTTGATGCTTGCAGCCGTCATTCTGCCTACAATATGGAGATATCTGCAGATTCTGGAGGCCCCACCTTACTTCCTGGGTCTGGGTCTGTCTGCCTTCAGTCTGAGTGGGCTGCTAACTGGTCCCCTTTTTGGGTTCTGGTCAGATCGGAGCAAAACTACAAAATCCATCATCCTCTTCTCCAATCTTTTTGAGATTGCTGGTGAGTAGCTAACCCTCAAGACAAATCACATGATGGTTTAAATTAGCTCCTTTTAGAAGTATCTCATTTGTTTCTCATTCCTTAGATAACTGTGTGTAGACGATATTGTGTGTGGCAGTATAAAATGTCAGATTTTACTAAGAACTGTTATTAGCATTGAGAAGCGATAGTGGCTTGAGCTAATGTGGCCATTTGTGTTACATTAAATATGGAGTTTTTGTATGTTGGCATGGTAACAGTGCATCCGACTCTGATGTAGACTTTGAAGTCTTCACCAAGTCCAAATCCAACTTGTTAACAAGCATGGCCGCCTTTTCTATCATTCATCCTCAGGTAACTTCATGTATTTTATTGGATATTCAAAGTGGCTGTTATTAAGCAGTCGGTTCGTAGCAGGTGACAACCACACACACACACACACACACACACACACACACACCCCCTGCACACGCAAACAGGCATGCAGGCTATGAATGAAGCAAAGAATATTCCTGTTTTCCAACCTCAGGTTGGTGTAGCCACCCGGCTCCACTGGTGTAGATGTAGTAGGGCTGGACAAAAAGTCATATCCCGATATATATTTAGGCTGAATATCGATATACTGTACGATATATAGGGGAGGGAATCACTAGGTAGCTCACAATACGATACTATCACAATATTTTGCCTACGATATCGATGACATCACGATACAACAATTTAGCAATAATCAATATGTTGCAATAAATTTAATCCACAATACGCTACAAAATGTGGCACCGAAGAAATTCCGAATCCATTGACCAAAGTGACTCCATTTAAAATGAACTACAAAATACTGTCAGTTAATTTCATATAAATGACAGCAATTCATGTGAAATTAGTAAAACAGTAAAACAAAGTGGCTCTTCTTAAAGGATAACTTTCTTTTTTTTAAAGCTGGACTTTATTTCTAGGAATTTATGCATGCATTTACTCACTGGTAAATTTTTGTACCATTTTACTCTTTTGGACAATATTTAGATTATGTCATCCTTCGACATATCAACATAATGGGAGAGACAGGGCACTGGAAGTGGGCCTCTATATAAGGGATTATTTGCAGCAAAACTCCTTCATTTCACCAATACATTAATTGGAATGAACGAACGAACGAGTACTATTGTCTTATGAGTTCAGAGTTTCACGTATTGCAGTTTGTTGTTGTCTGGGTAGCGAGCTGCTCTCCTTAGCTATATTGCGGCAGCACGTGAGGCCTGTAGATTGTTAGTTATTAGGGGCTTGTTTACCAAAGAGCTACATCTGGACTCACAGGACAATAGTATCAATCGTTCATTCGTTTAATCTAAAATTATTGGTGAAATGAAGGAGTTTTGTTGCCGATAATGCCGTATATAGAGGCCTATTCCTGCTGCCTCGTCACTGCCATATAGGGATGTACATTGGAGGGTGACTTCATCTGAAGGAGTCAAAGTGATGCAGAAATTTTACTGATGAGTAAATGCACATATAAACTCCTAGAAATAAAGTCCAGGTTGAAAGAAATAAAGTTATCCTTTGAAGGAGAATATGGAAACGCATATTTGTGTGTATCAGGGGTGGTCAAGTTCGTTCCTCAAGAGCCACGATCCTCCAACTTTTAGGTCCACCCCTTCTCCAACACACCTAAATTACCTCATGTGCACATCATTCAGTTCTGCAGAGGCCTGATAATGAGCCATCCATTTGATTCAGGTGTGTTGGAGAAGGGGTGGGTCTAAAATTTGGAGGATTGTGGCTCTGGAAGATCTAACTTGGCCACCCCTGGTGAATATGGACATTGAATATGTCAATCAGAGCTTTATAATCTCAAACAACTGGGTGGTCTATGAAAACCTGTACACATATTTTAACTTGTACTTTACACTGTGTGTAAAGTTTAACCTGAACCTGCAGACTGCACATAGATATCAGGGTTAAAACAGGAACTTTTCTACATGCTGGACTGCTGCAAATAGAACAACAAAATCTTGCGTGATTTTGTTTTCGTAAAAAAATATTGATACAGCGTTTTTGATATATGATATCGCAACATAAATTATTGCAATATTTTAGTGTATAGATATGTTGTCACACCCCTAATGATATATGTCACAACATATTTATCGCTAAGTCAGAGCAAATGTTTAGTAACAGTCAAAATTAACTTATGACAATTATGCTCACATAACAACTGTATAAAAAATCCACAGACCTGAGGATCACAGTGCAATTTGAACCTCGTAAATCAATATATAGCATATGGTCCAATTCCATATCTCATTTTAAGATATATCGATATATTTTTTATATCGATATATCGCCCAGCCCTACTGTGATGTTAGCAGAGGTTTCCACTAGGGGGCACCGGCAGCTCAGATGGGATAAAGTTGCCAAATTTGTTGGATGTAAACATGATGATAAACATGGAAAAGTTAATATTTGGTTCATTTTGAGATCATAGCAGAAAAACTGACGGTAGCAGCATCGTAATTGGTAAATCACACAACCTGCTTTACTCTGTAACCTTTACATCCACTCAAACTGGTCCCTGACTGCCCCCTGCTGGATGCTCGAATATCGCAGCTTTTCTGTTGACAAACAAATGAAAACATGAAAAGCAGCCATACATGTACTTTAAAGCAAGAATATTCTCAGCTTCAGTCAACACAAGAGTATGTGTGGATTGCATCATGTATTTGTACAGAAAGACAAAGAATTATTGGCTCCCCTGAACAACAGCACAGTCTTTACATATAAATAAACAAAAATTAAACTTCCTGTCGCAGTTGAGCAGCTTCATCCACCTTCCTGTTGGTATCTTCTGCCACCAGTGATGTGTTTAAAGCCCCACGTTTACCAAAGTTCTTCATGCAGTGGGGGATTTCAGCTCTTTCAAATGGTTTCCAAAGGAAGTTAGTTTGGGTTCATCACCGACTTTCAACATTTTATGGGTTGTTGTCTTGAAAGAAATTCAGAGTTTCAACATCCAGCAGTGCTCAGAATGTGTGTGATGCAAATTCCATCACCTGGTTCACTGGATGTTAATATGGCTGACTGCATGCAGCCCAAATATTTGTAATCATGCTGAGCTTTGATGTAGCTGATGTGTGCTTTGATGCAGCTTACCCAAAATGATGTATGAAGTACCTCTGCAGAGTCCCTGCAGCTCATGCATGTGGACAAGGAAACCATAGCCACGTTTCAGTGTGTAGTGTGCACTGTGTACTTTGTCTGTAGTACACACTATTGTTGCTAAATGCTGACCAGAATAGAGCACTGCACTTACCGTGACAGTCTAGCATTAGACTAGCCCGATAACGTGTGCTAACTCTACTGAGCCGGTATAACCGCGGCCTTGAACACATGACCAGAACCTGATACCAGACCATAACTGTCATTGGGAGTGAACAGCTTGGTAGCCACAAAATACAATAGCACTTATGTCTGAATAATTTAATCAACGTTACTTACAATACAACCTCCGCTGCAGCAGGTTTATATCATCAATACACATGTCACCGTAAATACTGTCATAAAAAAAAAACCTATAGGTTATGACCAAAGACTGTAGAAACAATGGGTGTAGTACCCACTCACATCACCTGTTTGTTTCTGAAGATATAAAGGTGAAGCCAGTTGGGCGTTCCCACTGTTGTCATCTTCACCGCGTTGTGTTGTCACTCCTGAGAAATACAAACCTGGGCAAAGAGAGGCCTCAGGGCAAATGAGTGACAGCCACCAAATATGCTCTAAGCTAAATGCTAACCAAGCTAAGCTGAGGCGGACAGAAGCAAACAAAGATAAAAAAAAAACCCCAAAAAACAATAAAACCCTGTTGTGCTACTCTGCTACTGACTGAGGCCTTCCTGGGAGCAAGCAGGGAGCTAGCCTGTAGCCACCACGGCTGAAGCCGGCAACCAGGCTGACGCCTATCAATGAGAAGGACACACCATTGACTATGTGTAACTTCAGGATTAAATAACATTTAAATCAGGGGTGCCCAAGTCCGGTCCTCGAGAGCTACTATTCTGCCATTTTTAGAGCATACCCTCCCCAACACACCTGAATCAAAAGGCTAATTCTCTCATGCATATGTCATTCAGCTCTACAAAGGCCTGGTAGCAAGCCATTTATTTGATCCAGGTGTTGGAGAAGGGATGCAACCAAAATGTGCAGGATAGCTCACGAGGACTGGACTGGGGCACCCCTGATCTAAATTGATGAGTTGAAAAAAAGTTCAAGGACAAAGACAGAGTTGCTCATGAAGGATGGAACGTCAGGCCAAATGTGAGTTTTAAGAAGGGACTTAGAAGCTGCCAGAGATGAGGCCTGTTTAGATGAGGCAGACTATAGCCCCGTTTCCACCAGCGGGTCTGGGTCGGGTCGGGCCGGATCGGTCCACGTCTTTTTGCGTCTCCACAGATAAAAACTGGGATGGGTACCCGACCCGGCCTACTTTTTTGGTACCCTTTGGTAGGGGTATTGATCTAACTGATCCAGACCAAAGAGGTGGAGCTAATACACAGCAATCCGTTGATTCGTTGAAAAATCCGTCACTTCCTGCGTGACCTGGCGTAAAAACAAAGCAGGGGCGACTCCTTTTGTTTCTGTCACATGTGGTGTGGTGGTTTGGTTAAAAGGTGTTGCATGGTGATGATGTCACGCGATCACGTAGCAGCGCTCTGGTTAATACTCCGCCTCCAGGGTAAGGGGACAGTTTTCTGTGGGGACGCAACGTGAAATCAACATATCTGTACCAAAACCCACCCGATCCGACCTGGCCCGACCCGACCCAGCCCAGACCCGCAGGTGGAAACGGGGCTTATGGTTCAAACCCGCCTGCCCGGCCCTCCTTGCCTTATGCCACACTTATAGTGACAGAATTTTTCGGCTGCTTATAGACCTATAACAGGATAATTTAAAGAACAAATGAATATTGTGTAAAAATCAAATGCCCCCCCCCCCCCCCACTGCCAGGATGGTATGATCTTTGCTTGGTAACCAAATGCTGCAACTATTCGACTTAGAGAAAGTCAAAGCTCAGTCCTGGAAACGAATCATTGAATCATCGTCTGTTCATGAAGACATTTATCATTATGCTTCAGGGTTGCCAATAATTCTGCCTGAGAGCTTATAAATGTTGTAAAGCTGCAGCTAGTAACCAGTTTTCCCTCTCAGGTATTGGTGCAGGAGCAGGCTCCTCCATCTTTGGTTTCCTGACCCGGAGCACTCTGCCAGAGGAGCGTGCCGGTATCTTTGCAGCCGTCATGGCCTGTCGACAAGCTGGGCTTCTCGTCGGTCAGTTTTTCCTCTTCTTCTTACTTCCTTGCCTCTGTGCATCCCAGCTTTGTCTTCTACAATCTCTGAGAAAGGTTTTGAGATGTTTTCTCTGAGGTTTAGTTTCAGCTGCGAGGAGGGAAGACATTCAATAAAATCACTAAGGAGCAAGCCACCGTCTTCACATCCTCCATTTATCTCATCTTTAAAGAACTCCCTCCTGTCTCCACAGGGCCGGCGTTCAACTTGTTCCTGCGGCTGTGTGATTTCAAACTGGGGCCCTTTGTTGTGAACAAGTATACGTCTCCTGGGGTAACAGCATTCAGATAATCAGTAATCTGAGGTTCTCCAAAAGACTCGTTCATACGGACACAACCTTTAGAAACAGCTGCTCTACATTCTGAACACACAAATCATTTTTTCTTCTTGCTCTCCTCTGAATAAGAATACAGTAGTCTGGCCTGTATCAGTCACATCTGTCCTTTTCCATCCCATGATACCACTGAAACACCTGTAGCACAGGTTTGCAGATTAGATTAAATAAAGCAAAACCCAGTTTCCAATTCAGGAAACTTTCTAAGATGCTGATGTGAAAGATATTGAAGAAATCCGTGCCTTTCTCCTCCCTCTCTTAGATCTTCATGTGCCTGTTGTGGGTGCTGCTCCAGTTTATTGTCCTGGCCATGTACTGGGATGTACCACCCATCAGCTCAGAGGGGGGCACTATAATGATGGAGACAAAACAGGAAGAGGAAGAGGAAGAAGTGCCGTTGATGGGGTCGGACGAGGAGCTGGTGCACTCCTACAGGGCGGTCAACTCGGACCAGTTGGAGACCTCCATCTCCTCGGAGATGCAGCCCGTCCATGGAGCCTTTAACCCCTTTAAAAACTTCAACGCCAGCAGAGGTGAGGGAGCGGGTGAGATCGCCTGTTCTGGGTGATGGCTGCCAGCCCTGGATGTGGCCTTCGTGTAGGAAGAGGTGTCACAGTCGATACTCGTGTTTTCTATCTGCTCTATTGATTTTCTTGCAGTCACACACACAGTTATACCCACACTCCCAATTTCTGGTCTCTGAGGGATTTCGTGCTGCATGTCAGATCAGATTCCCTGTGTATTGTTTGTGCCTGCATGTGTGTGTGTTCAGGTTTATAAAAGAGTGTGTGTGTGTGTGTGTATCTACTGTATACTGTACATATATGTGATGTCAGGTGTCCTATTGGATAAGCATCGCAATAAGTTTCCAGATGATGTGAGCAGTGATTGTGTGCCATGATTGATTATCTTTTTCTGTACTTTGTTAGACAACGCAAGTGTGTGTTTATGCGTGTGTGTGTGCATGTACTTGTTTAGCTGAGGTTATGAGGACTGGCGTGAAACTGAAACCATCGTAGTGAGGACATTTTCAATTTGAAAACTCCTGGGTCAAAAACAACCCACTGTTCGGTTAAAGAGGAACCAACCCTGAAAATTGGGTCATTTTTTTTAACCCAACTTTCAGGTTGATTATTTGACCCAGATTTTGGGTTATGTTGACTACAATGTTGGGTGAGTAGTTTAGTAGATTAAAAATAATGCATTAATTTCACACAATAAGCTGCCTTGATTACAGTATATATCTGGCAGATGTTATTTATTATTTATTGCTTTAACAATAATCTGGGAACCCTCTAAACTGATCTCAGCGTCCCAGTTTGGGTAAAGCTGTGCAGGTTGTCACCAAGCATTGAAATCAGAAAAGTGTCAGATCTGCCACCAGCTGATACTCACTGATAGATGCTGCTTGACAAGAGAAAATTTATGGAAAAATTAAATGTCCTGAAAGTGAACTATGTTTAAGGATCCTCTCACAGAGTATCAGCTGAAATTTGTCTAGGGGAGCGCCTCTGCTTTTCAGGGAAGCCGAGCTCCCCTTAGCTCCCCACAAACAAATGAAGAATCACTGATTACTTTTAGGGTGAGGGTTGGTTTGAAAAAGATAGAACAGCCAGTGAAAAGTCCATGGAGTCACCATATTGTTTAAGTAAAACAATTATGTTATTTTATTAAAATTGTTAATTACTTTAGGCAGATTATTTCATGTTTTAACTATTCATTGGCTGCTGTGATGCTCTGATGAGGCCTCTCAAGCCGTTTTCAGACTTGCATTGTGGAACATGAGCGGTAAAGTTCATCCGCTCTTTAAACAGATTTGTCTTTTCAAAAATAGTTGCGGACATCGTTGCGGACTTATCAGGAAATGTTGGGGAAAAGTTAGCACAGTCCCGCTCTCCCTTTAACTCTGTCTGGAACATTTCCTTGTGCATTCAGCCAAAACGACATGCAGCAACATTTCCGCTCTTATAACATGGGGACCAGCTGGTACATGTCTGCGACATCTCCGAGGTAAAAGAGCGGATCGCATGTCTGAATGCAGGTGTTATAAAGAACAGAGTCCACAATATTACCGCTTTCCAGTGCAAGTCTGAAAGGGGCTTCAGAGCAAAGACTTTTCCTCGGTTATTTGCTCTTATTGTCCCTGTCAATTTACAACTGGTCCCTTTTGTAAATTCACTCTCTCTTGATAAATTTATTGTTTTTCACTATGAGTAGGGACTACAGAAAGCCAAGGTCATAGCCTACAGAAAGCCCTGCATTTAGTCTTTGTCCAAGCCTTATTTCTAGGCGTAGTTTACTGTATTTTGTCATGCTAGTTAGCCATGTTAGATGCTGATTCAGCCAATAAAGCCAGTACAGGTCTTTTACACAATTTTTACGGCTGTGCTGCTATGCAAAATTTTAGGGTTCCCCACCTGTCAAATCCCAATTTAACCACTGGTTATGTTGACTACAATGGTGGGTTATTTTAACCCAGAGGTTGGGGCAACAACCGAAAAGTCTGCGTTGAAATTATCCAGAAATTAGTCTGTCCCTTTTTACCCGGGCAGTTTGACCCAGGAGTTTTTGTATATAGACACTAAAAACTTCTTAAAAAAAAAAAAAATCTCCCCAAAATAACCCAAAACTGTAGTCAATATAACTCAACTTCTGGGTCAAATATTCCACCTGAAAGTTGGGTCAAAAAATGACACAATTTTCTGGGTCAAAGTAAGCCAGAAATTGTTGGTCCCTTTTTAGCCCACCTGTTGACCCAGCAGAAGTTTTCAGTGTGTACAGATAAGAGCAAGATCTCGGTGAGAATAAAAGGATGAAGGATTAGAGCTGCACATGAGAGACTTGCTGCATATGTCAATATGCAGTGGATTGTGTTGGCATGCTAGATTTCCCTCCTCACTTAAAGTTAAAGGGACATTGTGTAACAATGTCTGTTCTCTATTCACAAAAATCGATTATTTTGTTCAAAAGTGTTTTTTCATTAATCAGTAATCACTCCCATCAGCAAACTGAAGTGCTCCTAAGCTCTGAATTTGCTGTCCGTATCATTCATATATACATCGAACAGGCAGGCTCAGTGGTGGCTGCCATGTCGTGTCGCTTTGTTTTTACGTTCAGTAGAAGTGTGACAGTAGGAAACCATGGAAACTCAACGGAAACACTGGAATTGTTAGCTCAGTTCAAGGTGATGCTTTTGAAAAGTCACCGCGGTGCAGTGAGGAGGAACCGAGCGTTACTCTGATGCTGCGTTCATGTGCAGTCAGGCAGACGGACGTAGGTAACAAACCAGATGTCAATTTAATTACAGAAGCCGAGAGAAAGACGGTAAAACAGGGGTCAGGGAAAACAATACAACGCCATGACAACCTATCAGAGATGGGGACTGAAGTCACTGTAACTGACAGACCACATCTTCACATAGAGGCTGGTTATGAGTTTACATGCAGCGGCTGCCGTCCGCCTGCTGTCTGCCCGCTTTCACCTGAATGCAGCATGAAAAGTACGAGCGAGTTGCTGCGATATACAACTGCTAAACAATGTCCCTTTAAGGGGGGGAGGGGGTAGTGTCTCTTGAAATTTTATAAACTATAAATATAGCTCTCTAATTCGACCATTGTTGAACAAAGAAACAAAGCTAACCGACCATGAACAGGGACTTTGATACTCGCTCTGGACGTTCACATGGCCTCATCAGTGCACAACAGATCGTATAATACCACAGAAAAAACACAGAAAAGTTCAATTTGAAGCCATGCACCTTTAAGAAAATCGTCCGATTCTCATCTGTTCTAATTACACGTGTACAGAAATGCACCCTAAGCAATGGCGGACGGTCTCCTTATGGCTTTTGCCCGGTCTAGTTTATAGCCCATTGAGATAAATTTGAGGTGACGGTTGGGGTTTGGGTGAATGGAAGTGAGTGCTATGTTGTGGTAAAGGTAGCTGTGTATTTGTGTGTTTCCGTGTGTGTACATGTCAAACCTTCATATTGATTCCCTCACTCTTTGAAGATGAGGCAGATGTGTTGCAGGCCTCGGTGTTTATTGACTGCCTGGCTGTGGTTGACTTGTGGATGAAATGGAGACAGCATTGGTAATGTGGCCAGCACTCTTCTTATCGATTCCTTTTGTCCTGCCATGCTAGAAACTGCAGAAGTGAGGGATGTCTGCTCGGGTACATGCAGTCGCTGCGTCTGCTGCTCGCTGTCTTCAGTTATTGATTCCTTGGGACTTTTTATGTATCTCTGAGGAACCGTTGAGAATTTAGCAGAACGTAGACTTTCTTTGATTAAGTTTTATTTCTGACAGGGGTCACAGAAAGAAAAAAAAAAGATCACTGTGCTCATTTTTTAGTTACACACATATACAGAGGGTTAATGTGTTTAGTTTGATTTCAGGAAACTATTCAACATCTGCAAAAAGAAATAGCTAACTTTAGTTTTTCATATTACACTGTGATTTAAAGTCAAAGTAAAACATTGTGTAGAATCCTTTTCTTACCAAAAATGATGCAAGCAACCAGCTGGACTGTTGAAACATAGAAAATACATTTTTCTGATACTGGTGTCTCAATATTTATCATGAAGAGGATAAACACAACCATCAAATGGCTAATTCCCTCATGTGCACGTCATTCAGCTCTGCAGAGGCCTGCTAACGAGCCATTCATTTGATTCAGGTGTGTTGGAGAAGGGAAGCAACCGAATAGGGGATTATCACGCTTACCGGAAGTTGCCGGCTTTTGACACTTCCTCTTCCGGGCCATGTTAACGACAGCCGTTCCTGCTCTGTTATACTGTTTAAATCGGATAAACTCCAAACATATTTAAGTTTTCATTCTAGACTGAAGTGATACTGGATCAAAAGCTGGATCAAAGCGATCGATTTGCCGCGGTGAAGGGCCGAACTTTATAATAAAACACACGTTTGTTTGTCCCCGGTGGGGCACAACACCGGCACTTCACAGCATGCTAGCATTAGCCAGCTAGCGTTTACTGACGTGCTTAACATTGTGCGTCTTAAAACACACAAACATCTGAAATTCGGGTCTGTACCTCCCCGTTTCCAGTGGAACAACTGGGGACTGCCAAGAAAGGAGACGCTTTCAGATGATTGTGTGTTTTCAGCCGCACAAAGTTAGGCACGTCATCGAGCTGGCTAATGCTAGCCTGCTAACACGACTGCGCAGTCTGCCGGCCACAAACAAACGTGTGTCGTTTTATTATAAAGTTCGGTCCTTCACCGCGGCGAATCGGTCGTTTTAATCCACTTCTTCCTTAGTATCACTTCAGTCTGGAATGAAAACTTGGCATTGGCGTTTATCCGATTTACAAAGTTTAACAGAGTAGTAGCTGGCGGACTTTTGTTAGCAGGTTAGCATTAGCCAGCTTGATGACGTGCCTAACTTTGTGCGGCTGAAAACACACAAGCATCTGAATGCGTCTCCTTTCTTGGCAGTCCCCAGTTGTTCCACTGGAAACGGGGAGGTACAGACCCGATTTTCAGATGTTTGTGTGTTTTAAGACGCACAATGTTAAGCACGTCAGTAAACGCTAGCTGGCTAATGCTAGCATGCTGTGAAGTGCCGGTGTTGTGCCCCACCGGGGACAAACAAACGTGTGTTTTATTATAAAGTTCGGCCCTTCACCGCGGCAAATCGATCGCTTTGATCCAGCTTTTGATCCAGTATCACTTCAGTCTAGAATGAAAACTTAAATATGTTTGGAGTTTATCCGATTTAAACAGTATAACAGAGCAGGAACGGCTGTCGTTAACATGGCCCGGAAGAGGAAGTGCCAAATGTTTCAACTTCCGGAAACCAGAACGCGGAAATGTGATAATCCCCTATTGTGGAGGACAGTAGCTCTCGAGGACTGGACTTGAGCACCCCTTAATTTAGTACCTCGCCGTATTTACCAAAACACGCCTAAAAACCAAACCCAAAGTAAATAAAGAATTTCTGCACGATAATAAAGTTTCTTTGAATGTTTCAGATTTCCAGGGAGATCTAGGAGCTCAGAAAATCAAAAAGTCAGAAAGTCAAAAGTTTGGTATCAGTTATTAATAGAGATGTCCGTTATAATCAGCCTACCAATATTATTGTCCGATATCGGCATTAAAATGTGATATTGGAAAATATGCTAGCTCTTGTTCCATCAGCAGTGGTCCAGCATGCAGAAAAGTCCCTGTTATTGTAGAAGAACTTCATTTCCCAGCATTCCTTTCAGAGTCATGTGACTAGGGTGCCGCTGCTGCTGCTACAGACTGACTTGCTTTGAAGCTGCTTATAATATGTCTGGTTTTAAGTTGTTGGTTAAGTTACCAAGTTGTCAGAAACATTATAATTAGCCACATGTTGGCTAATACCTGCTAGTATCTGATATCTGGCAGCCAGATGTCCAAAATGAACTCCTCTGGCTGAGTTAAGGAGATTTTGGGATCTTTGCTCTTAGAGCAGAATATAGTTGTATCTCAAAATATGACAGATACAACCTCACAGTTATCTGCATAGGTTGAACAATATTGGTATATCAGATATCGGTAAAAAAAAAAAAAAAAAAAAAAAGGCCAGTATCGTACATCCTTAGTTACCTGAAATAAATCAGAGAAATGCAAACATTTCTATCCTCACCTGACAAAGGATAACAGCATGCTAACAATAATTCATGCACACAGATGCCACCCATCCCTTCAGCAACAAAAATCATCTCTAAATATCAACGTCTGCACTAAAAAAAACCTTTAGATCTCTTTTTGATTTGTGAGCATTAGGATATAAACTTTTTGCAGCACTATCCTGTTTGTTTTTTTTTATAGCAAGTGATTAAATCAGTGACTTCTCTTGTTAAATGACTATAGTGACTTGCACATGACTAGTTTATGAATCAAGTTAGTGTGCTGCTGGATATATTAAGACTTGAATCGTAGAGCTTCTCAACAGCTCCCACCAACATGTGACGGCCTGTTTCAACTTTGCACTGCCACATGGAGGCAGTGCTCAACGTGGAGAACAGCTTAACTGGAGCTGTTCTCAGTTTTCTCTAGTTTTTCTATCTGCTTGGACAGGAAAAAAATTCATTAGCTTACACGTTCTACATCTAGTTACTTACAGAATGGATAGCTGTCAGGGAGAGTAATCACGGCCAATGCTTTGTGCTTATGAAAAATTAGATTGAATTCAATTAAATTAATGTAATAAATGAGGTAAAAGAATGATTAATGAGAAATGAGGGCAACAGAGGAATTCATCACAGCAGGGCAGTTTTACAGGTGAAGAGTTCATTCTTCGTCTTCTTATTATTAATATAATAATAATAATTATTATCATCCTTCTTATTGTTGTATTTTATTGTTAAAAAACTGCTACAACATTGAATTTTCCTTTGTAATTCATAAAAGATTTTTCTTTGTCTTTTCATTTTCATTCATTAATAATACTCCAGAAGATTTGTTTAAGAGGTCTTGTTCCAGAGCACAGAACCAGCTTTCTTGATCAGCTTGTTTAGTTTCTTCAAGTCTCTGGTTCTGATGCTGCAAAGCTAATTGCACTTTCCACAACAGACTTGTAGAAGATCTGCAACATCTTGGTGCAGATGTTGAATGATCTCAGCTTCCTTAAGAAGCAGAGTCTGCTCTGACCTTTCTTGTAGATGTAGTCAGTGTTGCATTTCCAGTCTAGTCTGTTGTCCAGCTGAACTCCAGATATTTGTAGTTCTCCACCACCTCCACCTCCTCTCCCAGGATGTAGACAGGACTATGCTGCTTATTGACCAGTTCCCTGTACTCGGCTTCTTGTCCATCACTGATACATCCCACAACTGCAGAGTCATCAGTATTTCTGCAGATGACAGGACTCAGAGTTACACTCAAGATTCAAGATTACTTTATTTAGTCCTGAAGGAAATTTGTCTTGGATGTACAGGCTTCTGCATAACACAAAAATGAAATATGAAAGTGCATAACACACGTGCTCACAGTGCAATCATACAGTGCATACATACATACATAGTCTACATGGCATTCTGTTACAGAAACCCTCAGACCCTACTGGAAGTCTGAGGTGTACAGTGTGAAGAGGAATGGTGAGAGTACAGTACCTTGTGGTGCTCCAGTGCTGCTGACCACCATCTCAGACACACAAGCTTTCAGTCTCACAAACTGTGGTCTGTTTGTTAGATAAATCCAGGTGGTTGTGGACGATCCACCTGGAAGTTATGGAGCTTCTCACATAACAAAGCAGCTGAATTGTATTAAAGGCACTTAAGAAATCAACGAACATGACCCTCAAAGTGCTGCCTAATGGTCCAGATGAGAGTGGGCTCTGAAGCAGGATGATGATGGCGTCTTCAACCCCAAGAATATTACGATAGGTGAACTGTAATGGGTCCTGAAACGTGCTCAGGTTGTGGTTTTGTGGCAGTTGATGGTCCTGTCACTATGCCTTTGACTGATCATGTGCCCTGGCTATTTGGCCACAGGGATGTCCCTTTGGCTGAATGGTCAGCGCTCATGGCTTTCACCCAGGAGTCTGGGGTTCAAAGCCTGCCTGGGCCCTCTGTTGCTTACCTTGCCACAGTTTCTTAGGTACTGGAACAAAGAAGGATGTTTTCCACAGCACAGGAACTCTGCTTTTAACTCAGGCTGGTGTTGAATAGGTGCTGGAGAATCTGACAGACACCGGGCTGCACGCTTGAAGCCTCTGAGTTAAATTGTCAGGTGGAAGTTTAACACTCCACTTCGCGTTTAACCATGTTGTTGTGTGAAACTTTGGCTACAACAGAAGCTGCAACCACAAGCAAACAACACAACTCTTTTGCTTTCGGGACCGGAGGACAAGTTCCATGTAGATAGTCGGGCGTTCAGTCCATGGAAACTTAAGAGAAGCTGATTGTTTGTGCTTTTTTCTCAAGCAATATTCATTGTAACTGGAGCTTTTTACTAAATTTCCCCTTTAGATTTTTGAAGTTTTTATGCGTGTAAGACTTTAAAGTTTGTTTGCAAAGCCTGCAGGAACAGTGAAAACCCTGTCTGGCTTTGATCCATGTGTGCAGTTTTCATCAAAGTGATTGAACACCACCTTTGATTGCTCACTTTTTCTAATATAGACATAATGTAGACTAACGCGCGAGGCCAAACCATTGATTAGTGGAAACAAAGAAAAGAAATCACTGCAGGGCAACTTTAAACTCACATCAAACTCCATTTAGACATGAAAAGTTCTGAGTGGTTGAAATGCAGCAGAATAAAGAAAATAGATGGTGTAAATAATAGTGAAGCCTGAACAGAGAGAGATGAACCACAGCAAATCACACACAGTAATAACAAGCTGCTTCTGCAGCCATCTGGCGTGGACATCCAGATTTAGCTGCGAGCCCAGCTTGTTTTCCTTCTCTGCACCAGTTTGCTTCCAGGGAAGCTGGTTTCTGGTTTCACAACTTGGAATTTATTAAAATCTATTTTTTCCTCTCATGTTTTGGAGATGTGAGAAACCAGAAGTCAGATGATTAACCAGCCAGGATCTTCATGCCTCTCCGTGTTTTCTTTACTTGTTTAACTTTTTATTTCAGTGTAACTTGCCGACTGAATTGTTCAGGGTCCATTTCCTTTTATTTTATGATTTTTCTCTCCTTTCTGTGCGCAGAGTTCCTGAGAGAGGAAGTTATTGTTGTCCTCACGGCTCAGTTCATCACTTTCTTCAATCAGACGGCGCTGGAGGTAAGAGCAGCCTCTGTGGAGACACATCAGCCAGAGTCACTCAACGTTTCTCTCAATGCCACTGAGCTTAACCTCTTCTTGACAAGGCCCATGTTCCTGCCGCCTGTCTGAAATGACTCTCACTAAATAAAGTATATGTTCACAACTAAAACGGCTGCATGTATAATCCTGGTCTCTAAAGTTGAGGCATGTGAGATCACTACAGAAGTATCAACATCCAGATATGTGTTACTGCTTCTGAGTAAATTCTGGAACATAGAATTAGAAAATGTAAATGTCTCCTCCAAAGAGAAAACCACATTACGATCAGCGGAAACCAGAGAACAGCAGCCCAGTTCATCTAGGAATGAGTAAAGTAGTACTACGAATGAGTAAAGTAGTACTACGAATGAGGAAGGTAATCCTAGGGGTGAGTAAAGTAGTACTAGGAATGAGTAAAGTAGTACTACGAATGAGGAAGGTAATCCTAGGGGTAGGAATGAGTAAAGTAGTACAAGGAATGAGTAAAGTAGTAGCTACTGGGAATGAAGAAGGCAATCCTAGGAATAAGTAAAATACGTAAACTCAGGTAGAAAAACTTCTATCAAACATGTTGATGAACTTCTCACGTGTAAAACCATGTGCTTGATTCTGGTTAAAGATCAGCCTGAACTGCCAGATATGTTGTTTTTTCTAAAAAAAGTGGCTGTGGGGTAAAGTGAGACACTGTCTTGAAAGCACAAAACACAAGTTTAGTTTAGTCTTAAACATGTTTTTTGTATAATATTACATAACGTGTTTTATTTTTTACGTCACAAAAAGCCCAGAGCTTTTCTAACAGGTTCTTATGATCCCGTGTTCTGACCCGAGGCTGCGTACTAGCTGGTTCTGTTTGTCCTTTGTCCTGGCCCCACACACTGTGAATGTTTATTAAAACATTTTGAATTATATTATGCTGCATTTTTTTTTACTTTTAAAGTTCTTTGGATTTGGGCTGCCACAAACGATTACTTTGATAATCGAGTAGTCAACGATTATTTGGGCGATTAGTTGACTAATTGGATGGTACGAAAATTGTACCATATTTACAGAACCAGTCAAAAGTTTGGAAACTTTCTATTTAAATCTAATGGAAAAACATGTCCAAACTTTTGACTGGTGGTGTTTATTTATGTCAATATACAATTCTAGAAGCTGACCAGACAGAAAGACATGGCAGCACAGCCACAATTTTGAGAGGAAAAACAAAGCTTATAAACAATGAACGATCAGTCGATTATAAAATTAGTCGCTGACGTTTGGTATAAAAAGTTATAAAAAGTTTTCAGTCTATCTGTAATTTCTAAAAATGGGTTTTTATGGTGGTTTTAAAGTGGAAAATATAAGAGGATCAGCTTACCCACTAACTGGTTCACTTTACCCCACTGATTTTTCGTGTTTGTCTCACCTACCCTAACCCTTACCCCGAGGCTGGGGCAAAGTGAGACACAAGACCACTTTTTTAAAAACAATCATATTTTAATTGCCCTTTGTCCTAAAAACATTCTGATCATTTCCATAACTAGAAAACATCCTGAATTAATGGGAAATGTGTACATTTTACTGATATATCATTTTATCTTGGCAAGAGGGGGCAAATGTAAAAACTGCATCACATTACCCGCTCTCCCCTACTAGGAATTAGTATAGTAGTACTACGAATGAGGAGGGAAGGTAATCCTAGGAGTGAGGAAAGTAATCCTAGGAGTGAGTAAAGTAGTACTCAGAATGAGGAAGGTAATACTGGGAGGAGTGAGTAAAGTAGTACTTGGAATGAGGAAGGTAATACTGGGAGTGAGTAAAGTGGTACTAGGAATGAGTAAAGTACTACTGGGAATGAGAAAAGTACTACTGGGAATGAGTAAAGTAGTATTACCGATGCCAGTATCGGTACTTACTCCGATACTGGCCTATTTTGCTGTAGTCGTACTTGTCAAATACTTCCTCAGGACAGCACTCGACGTCGCAGGACTTGCTGTGTCCAGTATATTTTTGTTGAGCTGGTATCAGTTTCAACATGTAAGATTATGACGATGCTTTGCTAAAACACAGCAGGTCGAGTCTTTCAGCTCAGTCTCTCCAATCATGTTGCTATGCTACATGCTAGCACTGATGCTAACTAGCGCTATCTCATGCTGCCCCCAGGACAGGGGCTCTTGTCAAGAAGAGGTTTATCAGGCTTGAGTTCGTGGTGAATCCGTCTGAAACTGCTTTTGAGAGCTAATTTCAGCTGGGATGAGTCTGACTTCACCACTTTCTCTGACCGCCTTCTCCCTGTAAACTCGCAGACCATGGTGACCCCTCTGACGCAGCGCTACTTCAGCTTCGGTGAGCTGGGAAACAGCCTGATGTACAGCCTGTGCGGGGTGGAGGTCATCCTGGGCTTCTTCTTCGTGCGCTGGCTGAGCAGGAAGGTGGAGGACCGGGTGGTGCTGGCCGTGGGCCTGGTCATCTGCTGCGTCGCCTGTATCTGGTGCCTCATCTTCCTCTGCAACCCCCGAGGTGCTAACCTCAGACAGATTCACACTCGCAACCACCTCAGAGGCAAACTGGCTCTGTTGGAGCCGTATCGGGTTACGCAGTGGATGAGCTTTGTAAATGATACGGTTCAGGCTGGGGGGGGGGGCAGCAGGAGATCACACAGCATCATGTTGGCCCGCGCCTGCTGCAGCTTGTCACGTTCACCGCTCTGATTACCAGTGACAGGTGCTGCAGCTGGGTCCAATAAAAGGATTACAGTAATCTAATTACACAAAAATGCTATTTGTTAAAGTGTAACCTACATTTGTTCCCCTATTTGTTACAGTCACACTTAGACAAGCAAACAAAAACATCAGATACCTGAAGTAAACAGTTTGCTTCCTCGGCGTGACTGGGGGGGAGACGTTTAACGGGTGAAATTGCTTTTTCGCTCCGTCGCAGACTTTCGGCTCACACGGGAACAGCCAACTATTTGAGTGGGCACAAATTCACACAAACGTGCACAATGCAAAGCAGCGGAGAACAAAACCGGAGCGGCTGCCAGCTTGGCAGCGGTTTGGGTTTCAGACGGAGCTTCTGAGCGGCTGCCAGCCTGTTTGTGGACGAACGCTGGAAACTGATGGCAGCGTGGATGAGGAGCTGAAGCAAGATCTGTCACTCTTCACATCCTCCATGAGAAACAGCTACACAACATTCAAATCAATATAAATCAACATCTAAGAGATCCATCATTTATTTATATTTTGCCTCCGAGCAGCTGCATATTATTTGAATCATTTAAAATGGTTTTAAGCGACTGTTTTTCAGGGTTTTGAAAGTTTTTTGAATGTTTCCTTTGACGTTTGCTGTCCAGTTTTTGTACCTGACTGTGATTGACTGTTTATTCAGCCGCTTAACGCGGACTTATGAACCATTCAGAGATGTAGGACCCAAACTCAGGATAAAGCAGTGTTGTGTCAACACATAACTTAGCAAAGGACCCATTTTAAACCGTTCCAAAGACATTCATTTGGTCTCATTTCATCAGTTCTATCAACAAAAACCAAATATCAGTCAGTTTAACAGACTAAAAACTGTATTTTTGTAGCGACAAGCTGATTCCCAAACAGATGTTGGCTGAAAACTTGGTAAATGTCAGCAGGAGGCTCTGAAAACGAGAGGAAAGTGGATGAGTAGAAAAAAAGAAGAGTGATGACTAAAACACTCTACGGCAGAGAAAAGGAAATCCAGCAGTGACCTGAACCAGGACCTGAGACATTCATCTGGACCTTCAGCAGATCCAAGTCTCATCAGAAAAGGTCTCCATGGAAACGTGGCTGTCATGAAGATGTTCTTAATGACAGGAGGGAGGCTGAGGGATGCCACATGACCCAAGAACTGGACTGAAGATCAGTGGAAACAGGTCTGATGGATCCTCCCCAGAACCTGGACCTCTACAGGTCTGATGGATGGACGGATCCTCCCCAGAACCCGGACCTCTACAGGTCTGATGGAGGGACGGATCCTCCCCAGAACCCGGACCTCAACAGGTCTGACGGAGGGACGGATCCTCCCCAGAACCCGGACCTCAACAGGTCTGACGGAGGGACGGATCCTCCCCAGAACCCGGACCTCAACAGGTCTGACGGAGGGACGGATCCTCCCCAGAACCCGGACCTCAACAGGTCTGACGGAGGGACGGATCCTCCCCAGAACCCGGACCTCAACAGGTCTGATGGAGGGACGGATCCTCCCCAGAACCCGGACCTCAACAGGTCTGACGGAGGGACGGATCCTCCCCAGAACCCGGACCTCAACAGGTCTGACGGAGGGACGAACCTCCCCAGAACCCGGACCTCTACAGGTCTGATGGAGGGACGGATCCTCCCCAGAACCCGGACCTCTACAGGTCTGATGGAGGGACGGATCCTCCCCAGAACCCGGACCTCAACAGGTCTGATAGAGAGACGGATCCTCCCCAGAACCCGGACCTCTACAGGTCTGATGGAGGGACGGATCCTCCACAGAACCCGGACCTCAACAGGTCTGATGGAGGGACGGATCCTCCCCAGAACCCGGACCTCAACAGGTCTGACGGAGGGACGGATCCTCCCCAGAACCCGGACCTCTACAGGTCTGATGGAGGGATGGATCCTCCCCAGAACCTGGACCTCAACAGGTCTGATGGAGGGACGGATCCTCCCCAGAACCCGGACCTCAACACCACTGAAGCAGTGAGGGATCATCTGGACAGAAAACAGAACAAAGGCAGAAACATCCAGAGAAGAGTTTTGGAAAGACCTTCAAGAAGTCTGGAAAACTGATCCTAAAGACCACTTCACCCCTTTTAAAGGATAACTTTCTTTTTTCCCAACCTGGATCTTATTTCTAGGAGCTTAGATGTGCATTTACGCACCGGTAAAATTTCTGTATCACTTTGACTCCTTCAGATGATATTACATTGGCGTGCATCCATATAACAGGAGAGACGGGGCAGCCTCTCTGTCAGACATTATCTGCAGCAAAACTCCGTCATCACATCAATTCTTCAACTAGAATGAACAAACGAATGAGTGCTGTTGTCCTGTGAGTTCAGAGTTTCTTGGATTGCGGTTTGTTGGCGTCTGGGTAGCGAGCTGCTTTTCTCAGCTGTTCTGCAGCGGCGCACATCGGGGGTGGGCGGCCTGTCGAGTGTGGAGAAGGGGTAACTCACGGAGAGTTAACTGTGTAAGAGGGTTCAGAGTTGAAGAGTAAAGCCGCCCGGATTAAAGGCCCATTTATGATCTCAGCTATGGGTCCGTTTTTGGGGGCCTTGCCTGACGGAGGAAACAGAGAAACCAGGAAGCCATGGGGGGGGGCAGTGTTGAGTAAAGTAGCTGATGCGTGACCAGCGACAGGAAAAAAGGAGAAGCTGTACTTTACTGAATGGTCGTGCAGACCACCGCGGCGCCCTCTGACGCGTCTCAACCACCCTCCCACCCAAACAACTGTTACTGCCCCCTAGTGGAGGGATTGGCAAACAACCACACCAACGTAAGGGATGCACGGAAGCATGTTGAACCTACTTTGCAGATTTTTTATAATTGCTGAACCTGTTTCGGATTCTCTCTGATCTATAAAGAAATGAGGACGGGGTCCAGCTTCTGTGGTCTGGAGGCAAACGGCTGTAACTTGTCTCCTGTTCCAGGTGGTTATGGATGGGAGTTGACGGCCTTCATCATCGGAGTGTTTCTGCAGCTGCTGGGGCTTCCTTTCGTGGCCGTGTCTCAGGTGTCTCTCTTCTCCAAAGTCACCGCAGAGAAAACACAAGGTTGGCTCATTTTATGTTGCTTCTTGCTGTCATCCTAAAGAAAATGACAAATGTTTACTTCAAGCCTTATTCTGATGTTGCATGGAAACAAAAATCAAACTTTCATTATTTTGTGATGCTTCATCAAAAAGGGTTCAGCCAAGGCGTCAGACGCTCAGTTGGGGGTCTGGCCACCATCTTGGGTCCCTTGTGGGCTGGAGGATTGACCAATAACTTGTACATAATGCTGGGCATGATGCTGGCTCTCCTCGTAATGATCACGGTAAGTAGGAACAAGACGCCAAACCAACACATTTTTATCGCTCGCACAGACGAGCAGGTCAGGACATGCTCGGCCCAACAGACAACAGACTGCTGTAGGATGTGTTACCATGGTAACCCAGGGGAAGCAAAAATTAATTAAGCTCATTTATTAGTAGACGCTCACAAGTGTAGGGTGACTCATCACCATGTTGAAATCATTCACCTTAAAAAAGAGCAACTCCGTGCAACCAAGAATAAATATACAGTAAACCCGCTCGTCTTTTGTGGCCCACTGATGAGTTACAAGACAGATAATCTAAAATGCTTAAAGGTCCACAACAGAACTTTTCTCGCCGTCTGTGTATGATCGCTACTGTATATAATGCGGGTGAAGGAGGCAGCGGGTCTCTTTGTGACATCATCTGCAGCAGAACTCCGTAGTTTCACCAACACTTTTAAGACAAATGAACGAACGAGTACTGCTGTCCTGTTCATAGCTGGTTGCTGTCTGCTTTTATAGTTTAATACCTTAAAATATTGTTCTAATTATTTTTGTGTGTTTACCTCAAACCAAAAATGGCGTAATTGTTGCTATTATTATTATTATTAGTAGTAGTAGTAGTTTGCACAAAGTCAAAACCAGGTTTTTTTTTTTTTTTTTTTTTCAGAAAACTGTTGTTTGTCTATATTTTTTAATATTGTTACTTTTAGATTTTTGGATGTTTTACAAATTTAAAAAATAATACTTCAGACAACCTTAAAACATTGTTTATATATATATATATATATATATATATATATATACAAATCATACATATATATATATATATTTTTATATATATATATATATATATATATATATATAGTTTGTTTTTGCATTTATTTGCACATTTATTCAACTAGCAGAAGATAAGAGATTTTCAAGTTCATACAAGTATTTGTCTCTTTTTTATCCCCTGTTGTATCGAAAATGATATCGAGTATCGAATATTTTTTTAGATATCGATATTGAGTTTGAAATTTTAGTATCGTGACAACCCTAGTATCTGCTTCTCCCCAGAAATTGTTCTGTTTGCAGTAAATGTACACCTTATGGCAACTATAACTGCGAAATTAAACAGAATTGTTGTGAAACTGAAAATATCAACTATACTGTTATTAGTCTATGAACACTAGATCATTACTAACATTCAATATAGCACAATAAACTAAAGTATATCATTAGGGGTTTCCTAAGTCTTTCTGATAATTTTCGACAGGCCAGATAACTACAACAGTAGAACAAAATCCTGAAATTATGGCTTATAGTTTGTGTGCCACCCCAAAATTTTAAGTGGCTCCATCCGGCCACCCCTATGAAAATTTCTGGAGGCGCCACTGTTTTCCAATAATGACAGACAGGAAACAAAGGATCACTACTAAGTTCAGGAAGCAGTGGAGTTGTGCAGAGAGCCCATCAAGCTCTGCAAAATGACTCTAACTTGTGTTGGAAAAGGGAGACATGGAAAACCTGCTGGATCGCGGCCCTTGTCGGAGTAACCCTGTCCTACTCTGGACTTAAAACTGTTTTTCTCCAACATCCTAAAGGGTTTTAGTTAAATGTGCTGATCAGTCTGAGTTTGTGTTGAAGATGAAGTAAGCAAACTGAGGAGAACAGCAGCAGCCACAGGCTTTTCTCTCAGTAAACTCCCTCACTCAGCATCTCCGTTCTAGCTCCTTTCTTTTAGCGACTCGGCAGTCTTTATTGTCTGAAGCCACATGGGGCGGTATATCTTGCAGGTTATGATGGTGCTGTCCTACGAGCGGCTGGCCGAGCCCAGGGTGGTCCAGTGTGCCCAGAGCTCCGACAGCGGAGGATAGGCCCACGCCGGCGAGCAGCAGAGGCTGGAGACGCACCGGGGGAACGCCCTCCGCCTCAGAGAGAACCGGTCCAAGTTCTCTGCAGAGGACAGTGTACGAATGCAGAATGAAAATGTTGTAGAAACCCTGCTCAGGTGAAACGCCGCAGCCTCTCTGCTATCAGCTTGTATTAGAATCTACCACATGCTCACTTTACTATCAGACTATTATGTTTCACACAAGGGGGCACCATTGCTCTCATGTTGAATATTCAGAGGTGTAATTGAAGATAAAAGATATTATTTTTAAACTAAACTATTTATATTCCCTGGTGTTTGACCCTTGTTTCAAAATTCCTTCCTTTTTTTACAGTTTTTCTTCCTCTGAAAAAGACAAAAAGCTCTTTTGACACAATGAGTGCAGATGTGGAGTTGTCAACATCTTAGCAGCTCGCTGTTAGAAAGCTGACAGGACGGGGGGGGGGGGGGGGTCAAAGAGAGCCCAGCGTCACAGATCTGTTGCCACCGTTCTCTCCCACTAAATAAACGCTCTCATGTCAAAGCTGCTTGTTATCCGACTACGTTCCTGTTCAACTATGTACAAACTCCTCCAGTAAAAAACAAATTTTAAAAGTACTTGCCATCTGTGTCTTTTTCCTTTGGGGGGGATTTAAATTTTAATAGCATATATTTATTATTTAAAAGTTGACAAGGTGTGAGGAGTGTGCAGTCAGCTGTTCTGGCCTGTATTCTCCTCTAGGATGTGCTGCGTGCTACGTATCAGCGTGTGAGCGAGGGATGCTGGAAGCAACATCAAGGCATTGTGGATTCTCTTTGTAGCAATGAGCGTGGCTTTGGCCGGTCTCTGTGTTTTTGCATAATTGCAGATAAGACTCGGTAACCTTTCCAGTTTCCTGCACTCAGCATGTGATGTTTGCCTTTCTGGAAGCTTCTTTTTTTTTTTTCCTGAAATGAAAATCTAATCTCTGGGACTCAAGGACATAAAATATAAGAGTACTTTCATGGCCTGATCAGCGTATTCAGGTACTTGACATTTTAAAGGAGATAACGGGGTGCACAGTTTCAGGTCGAGCCTGAATTTATTCTTGCTTTCTTTTTTTCAGCAGGATTTCTGTGTTTTTATGTTTTTACAATTTGGAAATATTGCAAAAGAAAAATTGAATTCAATAAACTTGGGAGGTAACCTCGTCAGCGTGACATGCTAACATGTAGCATAGCAACATGACGGGAGAAGCTCAGCTGAAAAGACTCGACCGAGCATCTGCATCCAAACCAAACACAGTTCAGACCCCAACAGTTATTTGGGAATGTAGGAAAAGCGTGAGAACAGACTGTCCACTTTAGAGCTGCTGATCAGTTCTCCAACAAACAAGGAGTCCTGAAAGCAGAGACGTCCGTCTCATCACTGTGGGACAGAAACTCTGGCAGCCAATCAGAGATCAGCTCTGAAAAACCCTGCTAATGTGTCTCCTATGACTCTGCCTCTGTTTGACATGAATATTGAAGGTCCTGCCGGTTTCCATGGAGATGAAGGGGGTTTATAGTGAAGTATTCATCTTCCCATCATTTACTATGTTGGCTTCACTTCTTTCTGGATCCTCACGGTGTTTCTGAGGTAAATGTGGGAGCTGTCCCTGGGTTCTCCTAACTGTTCACCATCAGCACCAGCATCATCATCATCATCACCGTCATCATCATCATCAGCAGCAGCATCATCATCATCGTCATCAAGTATCATCATCATCATCATCATCATCATCGTCATCATTGTCATCATCATCATCATCATCATCATCATCGTCATCATTGTCATCATCATCATCATCATCGGCTGATGACTTTCTGAAAAACTGCCCAGCTTCCCTTTTTACCTCCTACCATTGTGCAGTTCCTCATCACACATTACTCATTCCTAGTACTACTTTACTCATTCCTAGTACTACTTTACTTATTCCTAGTACTACTTTACTCATTCCTAGTAAGACTTTACTCAATCGTAGTACTACTTTTCTTATTCCTTTGACTACTTTATTCATTCTTCTACTACTTTTCTCATTCCTAGGATTTCTTTACTCATTTATAGGATTACTTTACTCATTCCTATTACTACTTTTCTCATTCATTTGACTATTTTACTCAATCCAGGATTACCTTACTCATTCCAAGTACTACTTTTTTATTCCGAGGACAACTTTACTCATTCTTCTACTACTTTTCTTATTCCTAGGAATACTTTACTCAATCCTAGCACTACTTTTATCATTCCTTTGACTACTTTACTCATTCCTAGTATTACTTTACTCATTCCTAGTAAGACTTTACTCAATCGTAGTACTACTTTTCTTATTCCTTTGACTACTTTACTCATTCCTAGTATTACTTTGCTCATTCCTAGTAAGACTTTACTCAATCGTAGTACTACTTTTCTCATTCCTTTGACTACTTTTATTCATTCTCCGTACTACTTTTTTTATTCCTAGGATTACTTTACCCATTCCCAGTAATACTTTTCTCATTTCTAGCAACACTTGTCTTATTCCTAGGACTACTTTACTTATTTCTAGGATTACTTTACTCATTCCTATTACTACTTTTTCTTCATTCGACTACTTTACTCATTCAAGGATTACCTTACTCATTCCTAGTACTACTTTTTCATTCCGAGGACTACTTTACTCATTCCTAGTAATACTTTACTCATTCCTTGGATTATTTTACTCATTCCCAGTACTGCTTTCCTCATTCCTAGGACTACTTTACTCATTTGTAGGATTACTTTTGTCATTCCTAGTACTACTTTACTCATTTGTACTACTTACCATTCCAGTACACTATAGAGGATTACTTTACTCATTCTTAGTACTACTTTACTCATTTGTAGTACTACTTATTCATTCCTAAATGAACTGGCTGCTATTCTCTTGTTTCCACTGATAGTAATGTGGTTTCTTTTAGGAGGAGGTAACATTTACATTTTCTACTGGGTGAATTAACTCTGATACAGTAACACATGTCTTTATTCTGATACTTCAGTAGTAATCTCATTTGTCTCATCTTCCTGTAGAGACCAGGATAATACATGCAGCCCTTGTAGTTGTGGAGATTTATGTTATTTATTTTGATGATGTGATTTCAGACTGGAGGCAGGAAAATCAGGCCTTGTGAAGATGAGGTTATCCTGCTCTTTTATGTCCAGTTAACAAGCCTTGAAACGATGCTGCAGCTGACTGAATGATAGAAATGAGACCTACTTTTCATAGTTTTAATCTGTTTCTTCTATGTACTGACAAAGGAAAATGCAAGGTCATCATGAATGCATAAAAAGTAATGACAGACACTAAGTCAGTGATTCAGGATTCTGAATCTGGCAGCTCAGTCACCGCATCACACTCCCAACACCCACACAGACATGAAGTCAAAGGCCCCGGGCTTGTATGTTAAATATTCTAAAGGTTGGTACAGTCATGAAATTTTAAACATACACAGAACAACCATTTGATGCAGGGACAAGCAATTATATCAGTGAGCCATGGATGAGCGTTTGTCGCCATGGAGATGGGTTTTTGTGAAGAGGGGGGAAGGAAGATGCCAAAGATGAAATAACATTATGTAACTGGAGAGTGGATACAGTGGTTATTCTGGTGGAGAAGGTTGTGATGAAGGTGCAGCAGAGATTTACTGGAGGTATGCCTGTTGAAGACTGAAGCGACTCAGTCGGCTGTTTATACTGTTTTAATCCTTTAAAGAGGAAAATAGATCTGCTTAATGCATCTATTTTAATTTAATTTAAAAAAAAAAGTCCATCAGTCCACAAGAAAAGAGTCACTGCATTTACTCCTTGAGACATTTTTGTTACAAGTTTACAAGTTTGTCCTCCAGAACTGCCTTAAAGGGGAAGTTCAGGATTTTTGACATAGGGCCTCATTTTCAAGTGAGCCAAAATGCTGCTTATCACTGAAGATGGTTTCAACATATTTCATTCCGTTATTCTGGTTCCAGTGGGTCGCCAATGCTAATGCTAGTGCAAGTCAATAGGAATCTGCTAGCCTGTCATTAATAACAATCTTATCCACTCCACAGAACATTTGAGGCAAATCATTTATAACTTCAGAGTATCTGTGTAAATGTTGTGTTAACAGAATAATGTTACAAATAAAACTAACCTGCGTTTCGTTGCATTTTGATTGTTGCTGCTGAGAAACTTTATAAAGTTTTACTTCTTGTATTTGGCAGCAGTGATGTCCTCTGCTGCTACCTGCATGAAGGAATCTGATTACACAAATATAAAGTCTAAAATACGTCCGCGTCTGAAAGGCACGAGGATATGTCGGATTTTGAAGATGATTTCGAACTTTTTTCATCAAACTAACTGTCACCATGTCTCTATGAACCGAAATACACTGGCAGAGGTAGTAAGCTGGTAAGAAACTAGTTCCTTAATATATAATGTAAAATTTTTCATACAAGGCTAATTTTACTTTTTTAACACCCGAGTTTACTAGTTTAACACAACATTTACACAGATGGACTTGCTGATTTGCCTCGGATGTTCTGTGGAGTGGATAAGATTGGTTTTAATGACAGGCTAGCAGATTCCTATTGACTTCCACTAGCATTAGCATCAGCAACCTCCTGGAACTAGAATAACGGGATGAAATATGTTGAAACTGTCTTCAGTGATAAGTAGTATCCTGGCTCACTGGAAAATGAGGCCCTATGTCAAAAATTCTGAACTTCCCCTTTAATTCCCGGTGTGGTAGATCCAACCAGGTGTTGTTGGAAAGACTCCTCTTAGATTTTGCTCCATATCAACATGATAGTATTATACAGGTGCTGCAGATCCATGAATGTGAATCTCCCGTTCCACCACATCCCAAAGCTGCTCTGTTGGACTGAGATCTGGCGACTGTGGAGGCTGTTGGAGGACAGTGAACTCATCATGAAACCATGAAAATCTCCCCCACACCATTCCACCAGCAGCAGCCTGAAGTCTTGATCCAAGGCAGGATGGATTCATGATGTTTCCAGCAGATTCTGAGCCTAGAATCTGAATGTGGAGCTGCAATGGAGACTCATCAGACCAGCAATGTTTCTCCATCTTCTAGTGTCCAGTTCTGGTGAGTGTGTGTGAATTGTAGTCTCAGTTTCCTGTTCTTAGCTGACAGGAGTGGCTCCCGGTGTGGTCTTCTGCTGCACGATTGGCTGTTAGATATTAGTGTTTTCCTTCAACCTGGACCTTATTTCTACACTACAAAATTCAGTAGTCTTAATACGAGTTTAAAAACACTAAAATTGAGAAGCATCAGACTATAATCAAGTGAAATTATCTGTCCATGCAGTAAGATAACTCTAGACAGAGTTAGACTCACTCTAGACACTCAGGGAGAAATATCTAAAATTGCCTTAAAACTAGTCTGGTAATGCTTCTTTTCAGTGTTGGTTCTTTCTCATTTTAAAGTAAAAAAATCTTAAAACAAGACTATTTTTTTAAATTTGAGAACTGCTAAAAGCCTTTCTTGTAAGGCAGCACCTCCTATGAACCACCCACCAACCTCCAATAACACATGTACCTGAATAGAGTGTGGTGAAGGTTTGTTTTACTAACAGTCAGATTGGGTTGGATGTCATGGGACTTGAACTCATGATCTTCTGACTACTGGATAACCTGCTCTACCACCCAGAGTTGTTCTGATCCACTCCTTTGTTATTTCAGCTGTGTGCTGAGGGTCATTGTCTTGTTGGAAGGTGAACCTTCGGCCCAGTCTGAGGTCCTGAACTCTGGAAGAGCTTTTCTTCCAGGATCTCTCTGTACTTGGCCGCATTCATCTTTCCTTCAACTGCAACCAGTCGTCCTGTTCCTGCAGCTGAAAAACACCCCCATAGCATGATGCTGCCACCACCATGTTTCACTGTTGGGATGGTATTGGGCAGGTGATGAGCAGTGCCTGGTTTTCTCCACACATACCACTTAGAATTAACTCCAGAAAGTTCAATCTTGGTCTCATCAGACCAGAGAATCTTATTTCTCTCAGTCTGGGAGTCCTTCATGTGTTTTTTACAAACTCTATGCAGGCTTTCATATGTCTGCACTGAGGAGAGGCTTCCATCGGGCCACTCTGCCATAAAGCCCCACTGGTGGAGGCTGCAGTGATAGTTGACTTTGTGGAACTTTCTCCATCTCCCTACTGCATCTCTGGAGCTCAGCCACAGTGATCTTTGGCTTCTTCTTTACGTCTCTCACCAAGGTTCTTTTCCCATGATTGCTCAGTTTGGTTGGACGGCCGGGTCTAGGAAGAGTTCTGGTCGTCCCAAACTTCTTCCATTTAAGGACTATGGAGGCCACCGTGCTCTTAGGAACCTTTAGAGCTGCAGAAATTCTTTTGTAACCTTGTCCAGATCTGTGTCTCACCACAATTCTGTCTCTGAGCTCCTTGGACAGTTCCTTCCACCTCATGATCCTCATTTGCTCTGACATGCACTGTGAGCTGGAAGGTCTTATATAGACAGGTGTGTGTCTTTCCTAATCAAGTCCAATCAGTTTAAACACAGCTGGACTCCAATGAAGGAGTAGAACCATCTCAAGGGGTATCATAAGAAATGGACAGCCTGTGAGTTAAATATGAGTGTCACTGCAAAGGATCTGAATACTTGTGACCATGTGAAATTTCAGTTTTTCTTTTCTAATAAATTTTCAAAACTTCTACATTTCTGTTTTTTTCTGTCAAGATGGGGTGCTGAGTGTACATTAATGAAAGATAAAATAATTTTTTTTTAATTTTAGCAAATGGCTGCAATGAAAAAGAGTAAGAAGTTAAAAGGGGTCTGAATACTTTTGTACCCACTACAGGTATTTAACTGGACCCTCATCCTTCTCCCACTATGTATCTGAAATAGATGCAAGGAGGGGGAATCAGGCAATTTACCATCCTGTGGACTGTATGAAAAAAATATTGAGATGTTTTGTTGATTCAATGTTTTTCTGTGTAATATTATTGTACATGTAAGTACAACTAAATATTAATTTAATAATTGTGAGAAATCAGATTAGAGTAAATAGAGTAATTAGAGTAAAGCCACAGTCAGGAAATGTTTTAAAGATAGAATATTTATGGCCAGAAAACCACTGTTACAACAAATAGATAATCCACCAAGCAATACACAAAGCTACTCAACTCATGCTGATGAGCAGAGAGCCCAAAGATGGAGGAAGTTTTTTTTTCTAACTACTCGGTATCTACAGATACAAGTGGAAACAGAATATATTCTCTAACTCAAAGAATCAGTTTTATGTTTTTAATGCACGTGTGAAACAGAACAGGAACATTTTATTCTCTATGTTTTTAACCTTGATCAAATGAGTTGGCAACTCTTCCAGGTGACTCAGATCAAAAATCCCCCATCAGGGTGCTTTTTATACTTTTTCTCATTTTCATTCCTAGCACCAATCAAAGAACAGATGAAGGTTAGATTTTCCATTTTTTATCCTCTTTCAACCCCCATAATCTGTGGTGGTGTTTAGTTCAGGTCATGAAAAAGCTGCGACATGTTTCTCAGCCTTGAGACACTGCGGCGCAACAGTCACTCTAGAAATGTACATATTTATGTCACTAGGTCATCAAAATCAGCCAAACCAAGTTTGAGTTTTGAGTTCACCTGTTTGATGTTGTGACATTTCGGTGTGAAATAATTTTCTCTTTTTGTAAATGCAACAGGAATTTGCAGGAAACGGGCAGAATGTAATCTCCCAGCTGGATGCAACAATCTCTTATCATAAAAGGAAACCATGCAAATCTGCAGGGTTCAAAGGTTCATCTTGCTGGTGACCCCTCTGTGGGAGGTGGATGACGCTTCTGGGATATTTGATTTACAAAAGCGGGCCAGCGTTGTTTTTTTTTTTTCTCCCCACAAACAAAAGTCAAGCTGCAGACATTTGATGGAACCCAAACCATTTTAATCACGGTTACGTTTAGTGGATTATTTTGGCTTTGAAGAGCTTTAAAAGCAAATTGACGTTGTCATCTGACAAAGATGAAGGTGCGCCGGCCTGAAGAGGAAAACGTTCCAACCGGAGCCAATATGGAACAATTATGTTGGCAGAAGCTGAGTGGCTCCTCTCTTCCTGATGCTGTTAGCTGAGGTTGCTCGTTAATAGGATGTAAATGATAGATGAGTTATTAGTTATGAAAGGGGGGATGAAGTCATGCAGCCCAGTTAGAATAATTCCAGGATTCCTTTTTTTTTTTCTCTGCTGCCGTAGAGATTTTCTGCAGGAAGATTCGTCCTTCCAGATCATTTAGTAAAACATTTAATTTTACCGGAATATGTTCATTCAGGATATAAATGTGTTTACTTGGAGGAGACAATTCTTCAGCTGTCAGTGGCTGGCCAAAGATTTACAATTTCACATGCGGTATTGTCGCAAGCTTAAAGATGGAGGTTGTCGCTCCACACTAAAGTCCCCAGTGTAAAATTTAAATTGTCAAATCATATCAACTCTTTCAGAGTAATTCCAGCAATACTGAGAGTAAAATGCCCCCTGATGACCAACAGTGCTGGTGAAAATGTTCAGAGTTAAAACTGCACCATGAGTTATGTGATCTGTTTAGGTTTCCTTGGAAAGGTTGTAGAAAAAGGATGAAGAATCTAACAGTTGTCAAAATACCATATTTTTTCTGAATAATTCCCATATCAAGATGATAAAGGATAGGAATCCTGGTTCAGGTCTAAACTGGACCTGAGTTCATTTTAACTGGAACCTTTTACTTTGTGACAAAATGAATAAGTAAATTGTGACAAACACTTGTATTATGACATTTTAAAACAACATATGTCAGAGTAAAAGTGTTGACACTAAAAATTCAACACTGAGTCCAGTGTAAATTTAACACTGTTCAGGGCAGGACCAATGTAACCTAGCTTCGTGTTAAAATTGGCTCTTTTAAGGTGGGGGGGGGATGATGTTTTCCAGGAGCATTTTTCACTATGTTGCTTAAAATCTTCTTTAGACCCTGATTGGAGCCAAATAATTAAATGTTCTGAATACTGAAAAATCTAGTCAGCTGTGGAACGGACAGGAGTGAAGAAACCCTATCCAACTGTCTTAAACGGTCCGTTGTTATTGATTGAATGATGACACCTCCATCAAACTGAACTGCCGTTTGTCTCTTACTCCCCACACCTCCCCTCCCCCTACCCCCTGTGCTCATACCTCAAATGAACGTCTCACAGTGTACACAAACATGGCTGCTTGCTGTTGTTGATGTTGATCAAGTTGTGGAGATGTTGACAGTGTGGACAATGGTGCAGATGGCACTGGGGACTCCGTCATCTGCGTCAGTTATGCACATAATTTGGTGCATTTTCGAGGGGCTTGTTCGTCCGTCACTCTACGCAAAAGACGCAAAAGCAATACCACCGGAAACCGTGGGGTCAGTGTTGAGCTGATATGCAGGAACAAACCAGAGAAGAAGAACAGGTACAATAACAATGCAAAACTGCCGGGATCAATAGCCCAATAAAGTGTCATAGGATGCTAAACACAGCCTGTAGTTGTTACATGATCAGGTAAATCCACATCAATTTGTTGTATTTGCTGTGCTTTGTTATGGTGGGACTTTGTGTTTTGTGCTGTGGACTTGTATTTTTTTGTTTGCTGTGGATACGTTAGACTGGGTTATTTCATGAACTGCAAACAAGGACAGCTTGTTGCTGCAAATTGACACACCTGCACCTCATTCAATCAGTGATTTGTAATCACTAGTTGGTCTTCCCATTCTCTGTAAGAGACACCCGATACCTGTGAAACAGAAGAGAAAACGGGGCAAATGTGGAGCTGCTGCCTCAACCACGGTAACGCCTGGATCTCGTTGGGGCCCCAGTCCAGCTCGGCGCCCAAGGCAATTGCTTGATTTGCTTGCCTTGTTGCAACGGCCCTGCCTGCTACATTGTGAGAGCCATTTTGCACTTTTAACCAACAAAGTGAAGACATTTTTGGAAAGTGAGGACATTTTGGCCATGTCACTAAAGAAAGCCAAAGAAAAAACAATTTTTGAGGGTCAAGATTTTATTTTAGAGTTCAAGATACAGTTCGGTTTGGTTATGGTTAAACACCCACAACGTAACTTTTAGGCCTTAAGAATCTGCCTTTCTGACTCTTTTTGATGGCGCGTCAACATTCATTATGTGCATTTTCAAACCGTCACTGCCCAGAAGTGTCCCGAGGCTCAGAAACAGCACTACGTAAGTTTTGTATCCGGGACGGGGCCGTGATGTTGCAGCAGACTATTGGTTGTGCACCGTGTCACAAACGGATATGAAGCAGATATGAACACAGCGAGTTTTTGAACGTGCATCATGTCGGATTTGGCAAAGAAACGCAAGGAAACATTTCTGGAGAAAGAGAGGAAAAGAAAGAGAGGAAGGGACGGAAAAAGAGTCAAGATAAGGCTGTCTTTTACTGGCTGGAGTGAATCACAGTCCAGGTACGATGCAGATGGATGCTAGTTTAGCTGCCGATAGGGGGGGCCAGTCACTGAGAAAACTGCTAAAAGTTCTGTTGTCGGCCTTTAAGGCAAGGGTCAGGATTTTGGCCATCACTTGGGGAGGTTAGGGTAAGGTGCTAGGGAATGAATTATATCAATAAATGTCCTCACAAAGATAAAAGCACAAGGCTGTGGTGTGTGTAGGAATGTGCACACAAACTGAGGACTCAGGAAGGAAGGATTTTCATCAGTTATACAAAAGTTTTCTTTATCTAAGTCAGTGTGTGTGTGTGTGTGTGTGTGTGTTCGGGCGTAATTAGATGAGTTTGGATTCACACCTTAAAGCAATATCAAGATGGATGGCTAATGAACCATCTCTCTTTCCCCCCCACGTCTCTTGTTCTCAGGAGCAGCTTTAGATTCAAAAACAGGGCTCGCTGGCGGGAAAGCAAATTATTTGATTTATTACAGGCGACGCCGGCACTCAGAGGAGCGTGCACGTGTGGAGGCCCCTCCATCACCGTCCCTTTGTGTTCTGTGTGGCTGGCATTGGCTCAGATACACTTAATCAATTGCCTCCACCCACAGCAATCATCCACCCCCAAACTCATATGCGAGCTGCGGTGAAATTGAGGCCTTGGGGAGACGAGTTTAAGGCAGCTGATTGAGCCCATTGTACCACCATGGAAATCATCATCAGGCTCATGTAGGTACGTGAACCTGCTGCTGCTTTGGTGAAGATGGACTCTAGTTTTCTCAGCAGCACCGATGGACCGTACGTCTGCTCTTCAGTCAGCTCTACAGCTGATATTTCACGGTCTGGCGCTTTGAAGGTGGTTTTACTCAGTAGAGCCATGGAGCCATGAGAGCCCCATCTATAGACAAGCAAAGAGGAGTGGGGGGGCTTTATCTGGGTAGATCTCAGATGCCCATGTACAGCTGAACGCAGTGTGTAATGTACCTCTATATCAGGGGTCTGCAACCTGCGGCTCTTTGGACCTTCCACAATGGCTCTCAATAATTTTACTAAAAATAATAAAGAACCAAATAACATTTTTTAAAAAACAATATTAACCTTTGCAGATTTTACCAGTTTTTTCATGGAATACCTGTGTTGAATTTAGAGATACAGGATATTGCCCTGATACTGGTATCACCCGATTTGGCTTTATAACTGAATATTGATATCAGTTTGATATCAAATTGATATCAACTGATATAATTAACCAATATATAACAGGTTCTGTTTGATGATGAACCTGCTGTCTTTTTTTGTTTGTTTTTCATGTTTTTAATCCATGGGGCATGGGAACGACATTAGGCCACGTCCATCGTGCAACATTATGACTAGGGATGTCTGATATAGACTTTTTTTACCGATATCCGATATAGTCCAACTCTTAAATTCTGACATCCATTATCAACCGATACCGATATATGCAGAGAACTGTGAGGTGGTATCTCTCATATTTTGAAAAAAAAAAAACAACTACACTCTGTTCTGAGGGCAAAGATCCCAAAATATCCTTAACTCAGCCAGAGGAGTTCATTTTGGACATCTGGCTGCCAGATATCAGATACTAGCAGGTATTAGCCAACATGTGGCTAATTATAATGTTTCTGACAACTTGGTAACTTAACCAACAACTTAAAACCAGACATATTATAAGCAGCTTTAAAACAAGTCAGTCTGTAGCAGCATCAGCTGCACCGTAGTCACATGACTTCGAAAGGAATGCTGGGAAATGAAGTTCTTCCAGGATAACAGAGACTTTTCTACATGCTGGGACGCTGCTAATTATAGATGTCCCGATCAGGGTTTTTTGCCCCCGATTCCGAGTACGAGTCATTTGATTTTGAGGATCGGCCGATACCGAGTCCCGATCCGATACTTCTATAATAAAATGAAAATTTAAGAGAAAAAGACAGTTTCCCCTACAGCAGTGGTCTGTAGGGGAAACACTGCTACCTAATCTGATTCTGAATCCTATCAGCTCGAAGGTGCAATTAGGGAATCAGGAGGTGCCATATTTGTTGTATTTTTTAGTTTTATTTATTCTTATTTTACTTTATTATGACACCTCCTCTGATCAATTACATTCTTCCAGCCATATTCTAAAAAAGAAAACATATTTAGCATACATTTATAAACCAAACTAACGTCAAATTAATGAGTAAGTAATCATTTATGCATGTCTGTGGAAATCACAAAGGAAGCTGGTTATTTCTCTGAAGCTTGGAAACACATGATTATTTTTGGACAGCAAATAAAACCAACACTAGATTTCAAATAAACTCTGAAACAACAGATAGGCCTAATGTAATGTGTGCTTCGGTTTTACTCCGTTCATTAATGGCAAACAAAGTTTAAGCAGCTTTCTTTTCTTTTTTCTGTCACTTCTCCGCGGGTCACGTCAACCAGCAGCCCCGTCAAACCCGCAGCGATGCACGCGCTGCACAACTAACGTTAAACCAGCACATTGTTGCGTTGCTTCGCTAAATATGAACCACGTGTTACACGTTATGTTGACTTATTGTTGTTTGCTTTGATTAATGGATCAAACTTTTTAAAAGCGGCTCATCAGTTCAGCTGCAGCCGCCTTCCCTGTAGTTATGTCTGAGTGAACAGGCTGCTGCCTGCTGGTGCGTTACATTTAAACTCCTGCACCGCCCGGTGATGCTGTAAACAGCACTGAGCTGCGTGCAGGACGGGGCGGTTCACATGAGGCAGAATCAAACCAACCGCTGGTCATAAAACCGAAACTGAGAGGAAACCACGCAGAGGAAAAAGAGGAGCAGCCCGCTGCTGCCGTATCAGTAAAGGAAACATTTAACCGATCCCTGATCGGGAAGTAACAGCCGATTCCGATCGAGTCTGAAATCACGTGATCGGGCCCCGATCCCCGATCACGTGATCGGATCGGGACATCTCTACTGCTAATGAAACAAGATCTCATGAGATTTTGTTATGGAGCAATAAAATCTCGTGAGATTTCAGTTGTCAAAATATCGACCCAAAAAAACCAATACCAATATTTTGCGATACCACATTGTAATAGCAATATCGGCGGATAATATCGGTAGGCCAATAATATCGGTACGCCAGTAATATCGGACATCCCTAATTATGACGTCTCCAGCAACTACTGGATTTGCAGCAGAAGTATTTTTCACATTTTGCGCAAGGACTGAATATTACATAATTTTCAGTTTTAATATCAGTATCGGCCTTGATAAGCAAAGAATGATTGGTTATTGGTTTTAGTTGAAATTTTTCATATCGAGCATCACTAATTGAATTTCTTACATAATGACACTGAAAGTACCAGTAATATACTTTTTAAAAGTCTACTTCTATTGTCATTAGCTTGGAAATTAGGGTTTTTCACATATTTTCCCACAAATATCTACCTTTAATTTATTTATTTAACCTTTTGCATACAAGTCCCATTAAAACGAAATATGATTGAAAAGTATGTATCCGGTTTTACAAGTATTTTTTTTATTTTTTAAATCCTAAAAGTAGAAATTGAACTCTTTTTAAAAAATCCTTTAAAATAAAACAAATTTTATTTAATACTTATCAAGAATGATAAGTATCCTTTTATTAGAACAGCCATGGAACATTTGTGGTTCTAAATGACTCATTTAGCTGGGTTGAGGTGAAAAGTGACTCTTTGGATTGTAAAGGTTGCAGATAGATGCTCTATATGTTGTTCTGTGGACTCGCAACTGTAAGAATTCAATGATTTATTCTAGAGGAATTTTGCCATGTAAAGGTCAAGGAAGCAAGCTGGACCACTATGGTCTTGATCCCTCAGATGGAACTACGTCAACAGCTGATGGAACCCCTGTAGTACCAGACAACTGTAGGAAAACTTTGTTAGGCACTTCAATACAGACTTAGAGTCAGAAATGCTACTTAAGTATCAACTATGTCGTGAAGAAGCTGGTGACCTCGTCCAGAGGCAACGGCAACTTCCCTGGACTTGGAGGCACCTGCATGGGATGGACCTTCACACAATGAAAACCTGTATTATGGTTACAACAACCAGTACTCTAGGGCCTTGTCCCAATACCCGCACTAAACCCTATGGTCCTGTATGAAGTGTGCAGTTGGTAGCAGTGCACATTAAGGGTTGGAGTATGCAGGTGGCAAGTGAGGGAAAATGGCAGTATTGGGACTGCAGTGGCTCCTCCATCATCTTGCACAACAATGCCATTTTATGTCCGTGTTTCCAAACTCAGTACCCGGTGAAGACGTGTCATTTTCAGAGTTAAGTTAATTTAATCTGTTCTTGTAAAATATACAGTGGGTACGGAAAGTATTCAGAACGCTTTAAACATTTCACACTTTGTTTCATTGCAGCCATTTGCCAAAATCAAAAAAGTTAATTTTATTTCTCATTATTGTCACTCAGCACCCCATTTTGACATAAAAAAACAGAAATGTGAAAATTTTTGCAAATTTATTGAAAAAGAAAAACTGAAATATCACATGGTCATAAGTATTCAGTACTTTGCTCAGTACTGAGTAGAAGCATCTTCTGAGCTCGTTCAGTCATGAGTCTTCTTGGGAATGAAGCAACAAGTGTTTCACACCTGGATTTGGGATCTTCTGCGTTCTTCTTGTAGATCCTCTCCAGTTCTGTCAGGTTGGATGGTGAACGGTGGTGTTCAGCCATTTTCAGGTCTCTCCAGGATGCTCAGTTGGGTTTAAGTCAGGGCTCTGGCTGGGCCGGTCCAGAATGGTCCAGAGTTGTTCTGATCCACTCCTTTGTTATTTCAGCTGTGTGTGAGGGTCATTGTCTTGTTGGAAGGTGAACCTTCGGCCAGTCTGAGCTCCTGAACTCTGGAAGAGCTTTTCTTCCAGGATCTCTCGTACTTGGCTGCATTCATCTTTCCTTCAACTGCAACCAGTCGTCCCCCTGCAGCTGAAAAACACCCCCATAGCATGATGCTGCCACCACCGTGTTTCACTGTTGGGATGGTATTGGGCAGGTGATGAGCAGTGCCTGGTTTTCTCCACATACTGCTTAGAATTAACTCCAAAAGTTCAATCTTGGTCTCATCAAACCAGAGAATCTTATTTCTCTCAGTCTGGGAGTCCTTCATGTGTTTTTTACAAACTCTATGCGGGCTTTCATATGTCTGCACTGAGGAGAGGCTTCCATCGGGCCACTCTGCCATAAAGCCCCGACTGGTGCAGTGATAGTTGACTTTGTGGAACTTTCTCCATCTCCCTGCTGCATCTCTGGAGCTCAGCCACAGTGATCTTTGGCTTCTTCTTTACTCTCTCACCAAGGCTCTTCTCCCACCATTGCTCAGTTTGGCTGGACGGCCGGGTCTAGGAAGAGTTCTGGTCCCCAAACTTCTTCCATTTAAGGACTATGGAGGCCACCGTGCTCTTAGGAACCTTTAGTGCTGCAGAAATCCTTTTGTAACCTTGTCCAGATCTGTGTCTCACCACAATTCTGTCTCTGAGCTCCTTGGACAGTTCCTTCCACCTCATGATCCTCATTTGCTCTGACATGCACTGTGAGCTGGAAGGTCTTATATAGACAGGTGTGTGTCTTTCCTAATCAAGTCCAATCAGTTTAATTAAACACAGTTGGACTCCAATGAAGGAGTAGAACCATCTCAAGGAGGATCAGAAGAAATGAACAGCATAAGAGTTAAATATGAGTGTCACTGCAAAGGGTCTGAATACTTACGACCATGTGATATCTCAGGTTTTCTTTTTTAATAAATTTGCAAAAATTTCTACATTTCTGTTTATTTCTATCAATAGGGGGTGCTGAGTGTACATTAATGAGAAATAAAATGAACTTTTTTATTTTAGCAAATGGCTGCAATGAAACAAAGAGTAAAAGAGCTCCTGACCCTCTTTAATCTGCAGGACACGGCCTCCATGCTTTCCAGAAACATCCTCACATTTTCATCCTCTGACCTCAGAACAGTTTCCACTTTGCCTCAGAGTGTTCAAAACGAGCTTTGGTCCAGAGAAGATGGATGCTGGTGGTTCTGGATCCTGTTCACATCTGGCTTCTTCTCAGCATGATGGAGCTTTAACCTGCATTTGTGGATCCAGGGAACTGTGTTCACAAAGATTTCTGGAAGTCTTCCTGAGTCCATCAGTGGTTTTCAGTAGAGAATCATGTCTGCTTTTAATGCAGAAGATCACCAACATCCAGCCTTGTCCCATGCACACAGAGATTCCTCCTGATTCTTTCTATCTTCTGATGATATTCTACACTGTAGATGGAGGATCTTCAAAGTCTGAGGAACATTTTTCTCAACTTGTTCCACAACTTTTCGAATCAGTTTGTCTCAGATTGGTGAACCTCTGTCCATCTTTCCATCTGAGAGACTCTGAAATGCTCCTTTTATACCCAGTTTTGTTCCTGACCTGTTGCCAGTAAACCTGATGGGTTGTTAAAGTCTCCTCCTTTTATTACTTTTCCAGCCTTTTCTTGCTCCTGTTCCAACATTTTTCAGACGTGTTGCTGCATCAGATTCACAGTCAGAGAGGATTTTCCATGAAATGTTTCATCATCTGATATGTTGTTTTTGTTTTACTGGGAGTAAAATATGTTGATCAGATTTGGAAATCACTGATTCTGTTTTTATTTATGTTTTTTACAGCACCCCAAACCTTTTCTGGAATCGGAGTTGTCCTTAACTTTGATGCATGTTTTGTGCCAATCAGAAATATTGAGGGGGCAGCACATGCAATAAAATGAAACCCACCATTCAGCCGGACAAACCAGGCAGACACCTGATCCCACTTGTTGTCAGTTGGCGTTGAGGTCAAGGTTTATCCGTGCGTGGACCTGTGGGAGCCCACTGATCTCATTAACTGTGTGTGTGGTGTATATTATGAAATGATGAGAACTTCATAGGAGGTCAGCCGAGGATCAATATTAAATCCTATCTCATTTATAATCCTGCTGAGCAGAGCGGCTCCGTGGGGCTTAGCTGCTTAAAGAAAACAGCATTTGACAATTTACTTTAATGCGCGTCTGAATAAATGTAATGACACACAAATGCTTTGAGATGGGATGTTTTTTATTGTCTGTTTGCAAGCACTTCAGTGCTGTTTGGTGTCAACAAATGCACTATAAATACTCTGATGAATGCTGCAGAGGCTTGACCGGAAGGCACCCACACTCACAAACACCATCAAGGAGAATATTGACATTGAAGTAAAAAGATATTAGAATCAATTCATCAAATGTTTGTTGCGTCTCCTGCAGATTAACGCTGTCCTCGGCTATTTTAAGGAGATTCAGCTGCTCTTATCTGCCATCTCTACACGCAGCATCCTCAGATCAAAGATTAAGCTTCTGATTATACTTATCACTTAGGAGATTAACCCTTTCACACACCCTCATCTCCCCAAGTTAGGAATCTGATCAGTGATGAGTGTCAGGTTCGATGAAGGGGTGTGTCGCAGCAAATTCCAGGAGGCAGCTGCAACCAAACGCTCTCCTAAATCTTGGAATTTAACCTTTGATTTTGTTTGTTCCTGAGCCAATTAAGCTGTGAGATTTGTTTGAAGTGGTCGATTGAAAGGAGATCTCGTCAGTTTCAGGGCCCGGACGTTGAAGGGAGGGCCCCAGGGGTCCAGGTTCCCAGAGCCTGCATGTGTAATCCAGTCTAACATGCATGCAAATCTCATCTGAGCCCAAACACAATGGGCAGTCTGTGCGGAGGAGGAGGAGGAGGAGGAGGGGGAAGGAGAATACGCCACCATGGCTTTTATGTGATGAAATAAGGTTCACAGACTAAATAAGTGTCTTTGATTGGGGTTGGTATTTAAACATCTGCATAATTAATCCAATATCTAGAGCTCTCTGAGGAAAAAGAGCATCGCCCGTGGAAAAAAAAGAACATTGTAGATTTCTGGCTCTGCTCTGAGTGCTCCTCTTCCTCTCTGTGGGTGTAAAAACAAAAAGTTGGCAACCTACCATCTCAGGGGAAATTAAAAATCTTTGTCTTATCCAGCCAATTAAATGAAATACACTGTTTTTTCTTTCATTTTTTGGCCGTGGCTGGAGCCGGACCATGGAATCTATATTTGAGCATTTTGTGGTAATGTCGTCTCTTCACCCTCCAGATGAGGCTGAAAAGCAGAGATGGGGTGGGGGGGTTAAAGGTTCAGGGATTCTTCTTCTGCATTTATTTTTTCCCAGAGGCAAAGACACAGAAAACTTTCTTTGCATCTGTCTCAGTCATATAGATTTCTGGGATTAGTCCCGGTGCTGTTTTCGTCCTCAGCAGAAGCTCGACTCTTTCATGTGAAACATTGGATTAGACAGTCATGGAGCCTTTTTGTGTCTTGTCTCCACTTGTCCAATACCTCCTTTCTTTGCCATCTCATTGTTCAGTGTGGGCTGTTTCTGTATGCATGGCGAGCCTTGAACTTTATTACATTTGGATAACTTCATACATGTGTGAGCATCTTCATTCTCCCATGCCAGCGCCTCTCCTCTAAGAGGCAGACCATAGCTCAGCAGGGGGCCTTCACTCCAATTTGCTACCGTTTGTCACCATTTGTTGGCCCAGACAAACAAAATTTTGGCCCCCGGTCGCTCCTCGGTTGGCCACAGCACACATGGGATCATCTGCTCCTTTCCCTTCGCGGCTTTATTTTCCTTTTTATACCAGTAATGTCGCTGCGCATGCGAGCTGGGCGCACATGTGCTTAAAATAGTTTCCCATCTAATTACCTCGTTGCATCTGACATTAATAATGTAGTGTGTTGGTGCTGCGTTATTGAGGGTGTGTTTGTCTTGGTGTATGAGATGTTAATTAAAAGATACACTGGAGCTCTGGGCTGTGTGACAGTTTCTTTATATCCCAAGTCAACAGGCTTCCATCCCGTCTCCACATCTATTGTTGATCCAGTCAGACTCTTCAGGCCCTTCCAGCCTCGGCTTCATTGTCTGTTTAAACATTTCTGTTACAGGCTTTTCTTTTATTTCAAGACAACTGCGTAACATACTTTAAAGCTCATTTATGGTAAAGTCAGCTCAGACAGACCTCCATGCACAAGAGGCTGCGACTCTGATGAGCATGTTTATAGGCAGATACAACACAGCAAGGGCGGTCATCCTCCTCCCCAGTCAGCCAGGCTAAACATGCCTCACCTATGGTCCACCTTCATCCTAGTCAGCATCAGAACCTTTAATCCCAGTCAGCATCCAGAGATTATGTTCCAGTTCAGCGTCATTTCTCAGATTATGAGGCTAAAATGATGTAAAATGAATGCATCAGTAGATGTAGTACCATAAAGACCAACCAGAAACCAGAATCTATCACAAACAGAACTTTGTAGAAATAACACCCAGATCAACAGTGACCAAGCCTGTTCTCATCTGCATATCATCCTCTCAGGTTTTGGCTTTCAGGAGAAAAAATATTGGCATTGAAACAAACACACAACATTACTACGCTGCCTGGCCAAAAAAAAAAAGAGTCTCCACCTGGATTTAACTAAGCAATATGAGCCTCCTATTGGAAAATTACTGCATGAGCGATTATCTTTCAGCTGGCAACAAGTTATTTAACCCCAACTGGTGCAATGACTTGCTTCTCATTTCCTAAATAATTATGTGGAAAGACACATCTGTGGTCATGGAAAAGATTTCAGTCTTTCTGAGAAGGGTCAAATCATTGGCATCAAACAGAGAAAACATCTAAGGAGATGCAGAAACTACTAAAACTGGGTTCAGAACTTTCCAACTGGAAGGACAGTGGGGACCCATCGTCTTCCAGGAAGAAATGTGGCCGGAAAGGCAGATGAAGTGATGCAGCATCATCCTAGTGTCTACTCTACAAGCCTGTGGGGGCAGTGTGATGATCTGGGGTTGCTGCAGTTGCTCAGGTCCAGGTTCAGCAACAGTCTGTGCTCAAAGAATGAGGTCATACCTGAATATACTGAATGAGCAGGTTATTCCATCAATGGATGTTTCTTTCCTGATGGCACGGCCATATTCCAAGATGACAATGCCAGAATTCATCTGGCTCAGATTGTGAAAGATGGTTCAGGGAGCATGAGACACCAGTTTCACACATGGATTGGCCACCACAGAGTCCAGACCTGAACCCCACTGAGAATCTTTGGGATGTGCTGGAGAAGGCTGTGGTCAGACTCTACCAACATTAATGCAAGATCTTGGTGAAAATCAATGCAACACTGGATGGAAATAAATCTTGTGACATTGCAGAAGCTAATCTAAACAATGCAACAGTGAACACTGCCGTAATCAAAGCTAAAGGCGGTCCAACGAAATATTAGTGTAATATTTCCACCTTTTCCTCATTTCCAGTTATTTCTCCTGCTATTTACTTTTTATCCTGACTAAACTAACTCCAACTCAGCTGCATCAGAAAGCTCTTCTTTCTTTTTTCCAGCCATACAGGACCTTTTATTTTTCTTCTTTTCAGACACACATTTTTTTTGCTTACTTGTTGATCTTTGGCTGCTCCTGATTGGACATTACCGTCAATTTAAGCTCTCTGATTGGTGGGAAATTTGACAGGAAGTGTCCTCATCATCGTTTCCAGGTCTAAACAGAGGTCTCTTAGTAACATAGTTGTGATAGTGATGTTTTTATGATGAAAATGGGATAAATAATGGTGTTATCATGGATCAATGTCGATTTACCAGATAGTCTCTGAATAAACACATTTAGTAGCTGGATTGTAAACCTCCTGGATGACATAGAAATGCTGGCAAACTTACACACTACCGTTCCTGAGTAACTGGTGGTGATGGAGGTGATGACCTCGGGGAGATCTGGTGGAGATTTAAGGGTTAATACTCGTACTGCTTTCTTGCTTCTCAGCTGGAGTGGCAGTGAAAATAAAACATGTCAAAATGCTGCGTGAAAACAGGGGAAGGTCGGGCAGTTAAGGAGCTTTCCCCGGCTTCCTGGGACTGTAAATCCTCGTCTTTGGATTGCTTGAAAATGAACAAGCAATAAACTTTAGGTGACTCCACGGTGTAACAGCAAGGAGTGAGTCCAGTCAGGGATTTGGTTTCCCTCTGCCCTCCCCTTTCCTTTCTGTCCTCTCTCCCTCTGATTCTGTGCATGCGGTCGGGTTTTAGCAGCAAGTCGTGAGACGAGCCGACAGATGACCGTGCCATTACAGCTGAGGCGGTTGGCTGCTTCTTTGGTCAATGAGGCCGCAGTCACAAATAAGCTGGCAAAGATTTAGACGTGAGGCTCCTCGGCACAGAAGCCCAGACTGCCTTCTTTCCGCCCCGATGAGGGACGAAGAACAGATGTCTGGTTTAAAAACACGGTTTCTCTTGAGCTGTAAATTTTGTCTTGTTTGAAGCAAGCCCCGAGGCACATCTCATTTTCAGCTCCCGTACCAAATCATATGCATACCTTTATTCACTTCTTGAAGAATCTCATTACGTGAAATGAAGAGTGTCAGATATGGAGGAAGCTATTAAGAAAGAGCAGTGAGCTCAGTGGTCTGCCATAATTGGAGACGCTATCGCTGAGATGAGCTTTATATTAACAAGCACAGAGGAAAAATTGACCTTGGTGTTTGCGTGTTTGTCACCATTTAAGGTATTTATAGACTCCGGTTGTGATTCATGGAAAAGCATCAATGTGGCAAGAGATATTTAGGCTGATCACGCAAGTAGGATTTGATGGATTGTCATCAAAATCTCTTGAAAATGATGTAAAGTGACAGAATTGATTCTGCAAAGTCATGTCTCTGCTGACTCTGACTAGCTTGGTGTAACTTCTTCTGCACTATGGCACAACCCTAATTCCAAAAATGCTGTGTTGAAATATAAATAAAAGCAGAATACAATGATCTCCAAATCCCATCTGCCCATATTTCATTCCCAGTCAAAGAAAAACAACATATCAGATGATGAAACTGAGACATTTTACCATTTAATGGAAAATCTTCACTGATTGTGAATCTGATGCAGCAACACGTCTCTGAAATGTTGGAACAGGAGCAAGAGAAGGCTGGAAAATTAAAAATAGGAGGAGCATCTGACAACTAACCGGTTTAACTGGCAACAGGTCAGTAACATGACTGGGTATAAATGGAGCATTTCAGAGAGGCAGAGTCTCTCAGATGGAAAGATGTACAGATGTTCACCAATCTGAGACAAACTGGCTCTAAAAGTTGTGGAACAAGTTCAGAAAAATGTTCCTCAGACTTTGAAGATCCTCCATCTACAGTGTAGAATATCATCAGAAGATGGAGAGAATCAGGAGGAATCTCTGTGTGCATGGGACAAGGCTGGATGCTGGTGATCTTCTGCATTAAAAGCAGACATGATTCTCTACTGGAAACCACTGATGGACTCAGGAAGATTCCAGAAATCTCTGTCTGTGAACACAGTTCACCCCGAAATCCACAAATGCAGGTTAAAGCTCCGTCATGCAGAGAAGAAGCCAGATGTGAACAGGATCCAGAAACACCACCATCCGTCTTCTCTGGACCAAAGCTCATTTAAACACTCTGAGACAAAGTGGAAACTGTTCTGTGTTCAGATTATGAAAATGTGAGGATGTTTCTGGAAATCATGGAGGCCGTGTCCTGCAGACTAAAGAGGGTCGGGAGGATCAGGGCTGAATTTGAGCCGTTCCAGCTGAAACGCGTTCCAGCACCTCCGATGTTGGATCTGGAACCTAACGGGGGACTAATGGAGCTGCGCACATTCACAGGATGCTCTAGTTTATCTAAACTGGCCATGCTTACCATCATTGGAAAGTAAATTTCATTACCCACCTAAATCAAAGACCCACGTGAGCCTGATCAATAGAAGCAGGGCTTTAAAAGGCATCAATGCACACTGGCCTCCCATACTGGAAGTGCTTGTTTTATTTTAACAGCTGTCCCAGGGTCACATCTAAACAGAAATTGATGGAGGCACTTCTGTTTTGTATGCAGGAAAGTGAGGAAAACAAACATACTGTACCCCAACAGCAATAGAACGGTTGAAAGGAATGTGGCTTTGAGTTAAACATGTAGCATTAGCTTGGATGAGTGGATTATTTTTTAGACGGTAAAAAAATAGACTTTTTGTGGTTGTTATCACAGTATGGCATATATTTATGAAAAAAGTGTTTGATTTCTCAATTGGTAGAACGAACAAACAGAAGGAATGTAAACAATTGAAGACAGGACATACTCCACCTCTCCCACAAAAAAGGCACCACCAAAAAAAGGTCATACACTCTGAAATTTCGTTGGACCGCCTTTAGCTTTGATTACGGCAGCATTCACTGTGGCATTGTTTCAACGGGCTTCTGCAATGTCACAGGATCTTGCATTATTGTTGGTAGAGTCTGATCACAGCCTTCTCCAGCACATCCCAAAGTTTCTCATTGGGATTCAGGTCTGGACTCTGTGGGGGCCAATCCATGTGTGAAAATGATGTCTGATGATCCCTGAACCATCTTTCACAGTCTTAGCTGATGAATTATGGCATTGTCATCTTAGAATATGGCCGTGCCATCAGAGAAGAAACATCCATTGATGGAATAACCTGGTCATTCAGTATATTCAGGTATCAGCTGACCTCATTCTTTGAGCTCATACTGTTGCTGAACCTGGACCTGAGCAACTGCAGCAACCCCAGATCATCACACCGCCCCCAAAGGCTTGTAGAGTAGACACTAGGATGATGCTGCATCACTTCATCTGCCTTTCCGGCCACATTTCTTCCTGGAAGACGATGGTCCCCTCTGTCCTTCCAGTTTTTAATAATGAATTAGACTGTTCTAAACCCAGTTTTAGTAGTTTCTGCATCTCCTCAGATGTTTTCTCTGCTTGATGCCATAATTTGACCCTTCTGAGACAGACTAACATTTTTTCCATGACCACAGATGTGTCTTTCCGCACGATTATTTAGGAAATAAGAAGCAAGTCATTGCAGCAGTTGGGGTTAAATAACTTGTTGCCAGCTGAAAGATAATCGCCCATGCAGTAATTATCCAATAGGAAGCTCATACAGATCTGGGCATGAAAAAGTTCCTCCTTTTTCTGCCAGAAGTGGTGCAGTGATAGTGCACTATTACTACACTGTCAGTGGCTGAATGATTTGTCCCGCAAATACGTCATCACGTATGGTGTCCAAACTTGGTGTGGGGAAACATCCTTGTTCCGGGCATTCATTTATGCTCTGAAATCTTTTCCCCTGGGCACACAGGCGTTTCTCTGTGCGATTGAATTAGCAGACAAGTTGCTGGTAAGTGGCTGGCAGTTGGCTGCAGGGGAACTTTTTCATGCCCAGATCTGTACCTATTTGCTTCGTGGTGGTGGCAACTTTTTTTATTGAACAGGTAGTGTATAATCAGGGGTACACACATCCACTCCTCAAGAGCTACAATCTTGCAACTTTTAAAGCATACCTTGGTCCCAACTTTGCGACAAAACACTTCTGGCCTTTTAAAAGTTCATTTAATTTATTTTGTTTGTTTGTTTTTTTGTTTTGTTTTTTTTACGATTATTGTGCATTTATTTTTATATCCTTGATTTCTATTTTTTATTGTTATCAACTTATTGAAACTAATCCCCCCACCCCCACCCCCTCCCGTATTTACCTTGTTTTGAATTAATTGTAAATAAGTTAAGGTGGTCAACTTTGTTTTAAAATTATAAGACAGTTAACAACTGCTTTGAATAAATATTTTATTTTAGAACCAATACAGTGTGATCATTATCTAATCTTTACCAAGTAATGCTGTTGCCAAGCCAACCAAACTTAGAACCAAGGCAACCAACAAAATGAAGGTGATTATCATGAAAAGATTGCATTCATTGCTTTCTGTTCCCAAGTATAAACTGGAATAGTGGAAAAAATGGTCGACTAAATAAACATCCCACATACATTTGTCTGATATTTTGTCTATTGTAGTTTTATCATGGTGTCATGCAAATACTTCGTATGTGAGTAAAGAGAGACAGAAAAAAAAGGGCATAAAATTGAAAGATGTTGGTGTGACTTGCTCCTGATATTTATTATTAGGGCTGGGAAGAAATATCAATACACTGAAATATCGCGATATTTTCATATAAAGTTTTCATATTGATATTTGAAAACGCGATATTGATCGATTTTACCAATGAAATCTCACAATATCTCATCATTATCTCACAAAATCTCTGAGTTTTCATGAAATCTCGCAAGATTTCATAACAGAACAAAATCTCGCAAGATTTCGCTCGTAAAATAGATCAATACCGTATTTTTAAATATCGATATGATATCAGCATATGAAAATATTGTGATATTTCGGTGAATCAATATTTTTTCCCTGCCCAGTTAGTCCAAGTTAGTCCAACAGGGTGACTAAGTGGAACAAGAGGCTGTAAAGAACCATAGGACAGAATCATCCTTTATATTGAAAGTGATGCTCTGGTGTTTTCTCAGCTGATGAGCATACAGTAAATAAATATATAAATGAAGTAGGAACTCAGTTCCTCAGTATATATAAAATGCTAACACATGGCTGCTACTGACATTTTTCTGGGTCATGTCACTGAATTAAAAATGAATATTCAACCTTACCCCAAATAATGGTCTCATCTCATTCCATCTTTATGCAGATGATGTGATGCTCTATGTTCCACTATAGGACAATAAGGGGGGGCTCCACTGCTAACTTTTCTAGGTGCTTGGAAGAGTCAAAAATGTGTCTGGCAAATTTTTCTTGCACCTAAATGAAAATTTAGCCCTCCTGGATGACCTTGCCCTCCCAGTTTCCCGTAAGCTGTCTTATACAAGAAGCTTACTGCTCCCAGTACACCACAAACACACTTAATAAAAAGCATAAGAGCCCCATTGAGTTCCAGTCTTCTTTCATGCTGTAAAGTCTCAGTCTTCAGTGGACAAGAGCACAGTACGACTGAGAATATAACTGAAAGTGACTGAATTTGAGCATACCTCTGCGAGAAAACGTTAAATCGGAAATGAAAATTCTGCTTCAGGGAGGTGACCCCGAAGCAGAACACTTGCCCTCTTATTTTGGGACATTAACTAACCCTCACAGTTGGAATTTTAAGAGGTCAAGAGAAAAGTTATTACCGCTGCATTTTCCGGACCTCACCGCTCCTGATGAAGAAAATTGGGGGATAAACCACCTGATCCTCTTCATATATGATGTATGAACAGTTTTAACTCAGCAAGATCATGGTTAAAACCACTCTGATCCACTTCAGTCCAGTTTGAAATAACTTCATATGAACCATTTCATGAAAATAATTACTCAGCTAAGGAAACCAACATGTTTCAGAAAAGCATTTATTTAAAAAAGAAAAGTAAAACCAGAAATAAATGACAGATTGTTATTTAAATTGTTTAAAATTACCTTGTGAAACTGTTTTTTTTTTTGTTGTTTTTTTTTTCCCTGAGTGAAGGCAAACTTGTTTCTTTTGTCTAATTTTCCTTTATCTATTTTTCAAATGTTTTCCAACTTTGTTTTCTGAAATGATTGTGGAAATATTTTCCTGCTTTTTCTTTTTCATTTTGTAGTACTTTTACAGAACCTCTGTTTTCAATCATAAGCATCCACATTTCAGAGTTGATCACATTTTTGCAATTGTCATGGCAACGAGTTCCTCTCCCATCGATACCAACTGTGTTAGCAAAATAGAAGAAAATCATAGGTTTTATGAGATTTCTACAAAGTCTACATTAATAAGAGAGAGGACAAATATTGGTACAAAGTCACACATCCGTGAATCGTAATTCTGCTTTACAATTTATAGGTATAATTTCATCAATTATAATGGAAATCTCTCATAAAAAAATTACTGGCTTTCTGTCTGTCTTTTCAATTATTGACATTCTCAGAGGGAAACGGAGCTCGTTCAGTTCAAGAAGACAGACTCACGTGTTAGTTTGTTAACTTTAATACAGAACATCACATGCCTGCTGAATGGTTGATGATATTATGAGATTATGGAATTTATCATTTAATTATAGTAACAAAAAATATTCAGAGAAAAAAACCTGTTGAAGAAAATCTTTCATGCTTTCCACACATGCAATCATTGATTGTAATATAAAACACTTCAAAGCAGAATTAAATGAGGTATTTCTGCCTTCATTTCCAAACCATCCACCATTTTCTAATCAAATGGCTTTCATCAAGAGCTCATCTAGTAGTTGCAAACTATGTTAATGTGTTAAAATGAGCCGAGGATCCACCAGTGTGGCTGCAATCAGCTCCGACTTTCATTACTGGATGATAGAAAATAATTGGAAGGCAGAGAAGAGGAAAAACAAGAGGATTATGCGTCAGCATTGGGAAAAATGTTCCATCTAATTAAATCAAATGTGCCCTTCACTTTCCAAAAGTTCCCTATCTTGTTACGATCGCTGAGTGGCTGCTGGTAACCTGAAAAATAGCCCCAGAATTAGATTAAACTCTGCTCCTTGTTGTTTTCATCCGCCTACTTAAATGGAAATCAGTCAATAAGGTTTGTTTCGTGCAGACAGAGAAGCGACTCATCTCAGACCTCAGAGTGACAACAGCAGCCGTAAGACACTTCAAATAACCAGAAACAGCTTAAAAGCAAGGTAATTAATCTCCCTCTCATTTTCCAGTCTCCTGGAAGCAAATACGTGCTTTGTGTTCCTCCTGCTTTACGTACAGTTGTAAAAATGGTTGAAGCAGAGGGTTTAGTTTCAGAACGTTGCTCATATCTCTCCTCTTTCACACAGAGACAAACTCTCATCTCATGTAGAGGTAAATAACACTGGATTTATTTAAAGTAAATTCATGAAAACGTTTGTGGAACATTAAACCGCCATCCTCTTCATCAGGTCCACGTTCTAGAACCGGGTCATTACCAGTGTCAAACTTTAGATCCAACAAGGTGTTGGAAATATTCCTCAGAGATTTTGCTCCATATTGACATGATGGCATCACACAGTTGCTGCAGATGTGTCGGCTGCACAGTGAGGGTTCAAGGCTGTAGGCAGCTGCTGGTGTAATAAATGGGCTTCCCGTCTACAAACGCTGGCAATTGCGTCCGCAACCAGGGGGCAAAAGCCTGCACTCATATCATTCACATAAAGGTAGTGTAACCTGACGAAACGAACAGAGGTCGTTGTGCTTTTAATCATATTGTACAAATCTATTTTGATGACAAATAAAAAAATACCATCTCAGCGTTGTTGTTCTGTGTTTCTATTACCATTATGCTAAAGAAATCATCACCCGGAAACGACATTTTTCTTGTTCAAACATGGATATTATTAGTGTTTGGACCTAATTTTTAATTTGCCAGAAAAATCTCAATTCGAACGCGCCTTAAACGTTTATTTAGGCTCTTTGTTTAAACTAAAATAGGCCGCAACAGTCCGTTGTCTGCAGCAGATGCACCGTTGTTTGCACCACCTCCACACAGGAGTAACTTACACTAGTTTGAGATTAAACCAGGCAAAGACGACATCATCACTATGTTTGGAAAGGAGGCAAATTCAACTGTTAGGGACTCACCTGCATTGCTGTTGGTGAGTATTGGTACTTGTGTAACGTTCTGCTTTGTTGTGTATAAAATCCTGATAGACAGACGAGCTAACTGCTAACAAGCTAACGGTATAAACCCAAATGCCATCTGATTTACGACCCCCGTAGTTCCATCTCTGGGACGTTTTAATTTTTGTAACCAAACAAATATCAGGACCCAAACATATTTCCCTGACATTTTCACGTCATATCATGACTGCATCTGCATTAAAAGTCAAGTCTTGCATGTGAACACACATCTCGTGGTTCAATGATGCTTTTCCTGTGTTTTCTTGCCCCCTCATTGCACGTGCATCCTATCTATGCCGTTTCTCTGAAACTTATCTGTGGTGTGGGGGAGATTTTTTGGCCCACTTTGGGCCCCTTATTACCAACAGGGCATTGTTTGACCACCACAGCCTACCTGAGTATACAGTAATTCCTGAATATGTCCATCCCTTCATCTCCCACTGCTTTCTGGAACATGACGATGAGTTCACTGTACTCCAGATCAGACACCAGATCTCAGTCCAACATAGCTGCTATGGCATGTGGTGGAACAGAAGATTCTCATCATGATGTGGTGGAACAAGGGAATTCTCATTATGATGTCGTGGAACAGGGAGACTCTCATTATGATTCCGTGGAATGGGAGATTCGCTTGATGATGTGGTGGAACGGGAGATTCTCATCATGATGTGGTGGAACGGCAGATTCCCAGAGACTTGAAGAAACTAAACAAGCTGATCAAGAAAGCTGGTTCTGTGCTGGGGATAACTCTGGAGCCGCTGGAGCTGATTGTTAAGAAAAGAATGCTGCACAAGCTGATGAAGATGATGGAGGATTCTTCCCATCCTCTCCACGACACGGTGAAGAATCAACAGAGTGTGTTCAGTGGGAGGCTGCGTCAAGTTTGCTGTAGGACGGAGAGATACAGGAATTCATTCCTGCCAGCAACCATCACCCTAAAGAACAAGACTGACTGACTTTTTGTTAATTTAAAAAAAAAGTGAGCTTTTACAATACTGAATTTCCCTTCGGGGATGAATAAAGTATTTTTCATCTTCATCTTTCATCATCATGATGAGGTGGAACGGGAGATTCTCATCAGGATGCGGTGGAACAGGAAATTCTCATCGTGATGTGGTGAAACGAGAAATTCTCATCATGATGAGGGGGAGCGGGATATTCTCATGATGGTGCGATGGAACGGGAGATTTTTATCACAGATGTGCAGCTGATAAATCTGCAGCTACTGTGTGATGCTATCATCTTAATATGGAGCAAAATGTCAGGAATGTTTCCATCAGCTTGCTGAATCGATGACACCAGGATTACAGACAGGGGTCCGACCTGGTTCTGTAAGGCGAAGCTGGTGAAGCAGCGGGTGACTGAACTCCGTGCAGCAAGTGGAAACAATGAGCTGACTCTTCTACTGCAGACGACATCTGTCAGTGTTAACAATCGCCAGCATAGCCTCCATGAATAATTCATCTTAAACAGCTGATTTAGTTAAATTTAGTCCATAGCAACAGATTTAAAATGTTTTCTGGACTAGAACTGGAGCCTTAGACTAGAAAATGAACTATTAACACATGTTGCACAATGTTCTCTATGTGATATTAGCATTATGTTACATTGGTCATTGACTCATTTGCTTACAACACAATGTGGAAAGAGACATATGAGGAATTTCTTGTGGCACTTTCAGCTTTTCTGTGAGAGTTTGCTTCAGTTGTGCTCTTCAGTCTGTCTGAAAGCAGGAAGCAACGCAGAGCCTTATCCGGCACGACGGATAAATGAAGGATGATAAGCAACCATAATAACCATCATTCTGTGTGACATGTGACAGCATCTATGTGTGAAGATGTCAACTCTCATCATTAAACCATCTGTAGCATGATTAAAGCCAGTTATCACATGAAAATAAACATACACTGCACTGCCTCTGTCCAGCAGAAGCAGAAAACCCTGATCTGAAGTGTTGAGCTTTCCTGTGGATGATTCTGCTTATCACCGGCTGCAGGTTTGCTTTCTTTCTTCAAGTTATTTTATTGTTTTGAGGGGATGTTTATATTTTCATTTGCTTGGTGAATTAGTTGGTTTTAGCTGCAGCGGTGTGGCAGAGCTCCCAGCCTCTCCTTCACCAGACTGAGCACACACACCATGCTGCTGAACAGTTTTTACTTTAATGCAGGAGGCATGTGAATCATCAATTACTGCTCATGAAAAGGGAAGATTTGTTTTTTTTATTGCAGGACCTCTACAGCACTCGCTCGACATGGTGTTGTTTCCTGAAGTCCCTCTTCTTCATGTTTTTCTCTCGACTTTTCATTATCCTTACAAATCTCCCCGTGTGCTAACAAGCTGCTTCGCTCAGTGAGTGAACAGACGGAGCTCGGGGGGGAGAAGAGGATCAGAGAGACTCCCAGCTCTTGGGTTGGTGTGTGTGCTAAGAGATTCACATCTCTTTTTTTTTTTTTTTTCACATACAGCTGGGGCTCAATTAGTGTCCATTTTTGCTAATTAAGTACACTCTGTCTGAATCAGTGGTGCAAAGACTAACGTTGTTTGTCAAATCACACGCTGTATCCGGCTCGCTGCCCCTGAGGCAGGCTGGAGGCCTCTCTACTGTACGTTGCTCTTCCTCTTCCTTCATGTGTTCGGGGATGAAGAGAGGAAATAAAGAATTCCCTGTGGTTCTTTTTTTTTCTCCAGTCTGGTTTACACTAAATCCTGCTTGCAAGGAGAGCTGCTCTAACAATGAGGAAAGGCCAAAAGAGTGGGTACTGGTCTCTCTGCACAATCTGGTTCTTTTTCAGCTGGACCCTGTGATGCTGAACGTCTGCATGACATTCGTTACTGCAGAAGCGCAGCTGAAGGCACAGCAGCGACTTTTCTGCATATTTTCCTAACAATGAGGAGCAGAGTAAGCTTGGCAGAGCAGATAAATCCTAAAGGACTTGAAGAAGAGAACCCAGTCACAGACATTTACAGTGTGAAAATAGCCTTGCTGGTGTCTGAAGTTAACACTCTGTAGTCTGATACGTGTTAAATTGCCCTCACAGAGCGAGCCGGGTCCAGGACTGTCAATCTCTACTCACCATCTGCGTACCGTATTCATTTCTGAAACAAGACCGTGGTTCCTCTGCAGAGAGGTCAGACTCCTCCAAAATGATCTGTCAGCCCCCTCATCCCCCGTCGCACTCTTATCAATGCTGCACACTTTTCTCTCCACTGTTGCCATGGATACAGTTTGGCAGGGATGAGCAGTATCAAAAGAGCTGTGGAGTTTAGCGAAGACTCTTCTCCACACTTACCTTTGTTATGTAGCTCTAATCCTTTCCTTTTGATCTTCTTTCGATGGAGACATTAAACCTGGAGGAATTCAGGCTGTAACTCAGAAAACCTTTTGCTGCTGTTTGACTGGATGAGACGGACATTCTCTGTGGACGGATGCTCCGGTCTGGCTGGGTCGCTCTCTTCCAGCTAACAGACGTCTTATTATCTGCAGACCTCAGATTGCGAACCTCTAATGACCAGAAGCACGTCTTTCTTCTATTCCATGCTTTTGAGTAGGAGATTTTTTTTTCTTTTAGCTTTATCATTTCAGCTTAACAAACCTGGACTCTTTACCCAAAGCTGCAAACTCCGACGGAGAACAGTGAAGCTGTTGCGGAAGGTTTAGAAATTGCAGTTCCCCCTCATCCACTAGGGGGTGGCTCCATAAGTCAATCCCCATAGACCAATGGTTCTCAACCTTTTTCATGATGGGGCCCAGTTTTTCAGTCCAAACTGGTCCAGGGCCCATTCACATTTTAACACTGTATTAGTATAATTGATCTAGTTTTTGGTTTATTTATTTAATAACTAAATCAAATCCACCTGCCTTTAACAGACTGAACCAAGTAAAATGTGGCGTGATAAACATGAATAACATTATATAAAATATATTATGAGATTGTCACAAACACATTTATATCACATGTATAATTCATGGAATGAAATCAGACTCCAATAAGAACAAATCAAGAACAAATTGGGATTATAAACACAAAATTGACTACATTTTACTTCAAATAAATTGAGGGACAACAGAAAAAAACTGGTGGAAATTGATTTTTTTAAAAGAGAGATAAAATGGTGTAGTAATAATTCACATTAAAAATGAAAAAGTTCCATTTAAATTATCTAAAGCTGATTTTCTCTCTTTTATTTCTTAAAAATCCTCTCTGTCCAAAGAGTGTAGATTTTTGCGTTCTAGATGCAGATTGCAGATGAAATGTTCAGGGCTTCCATTAGTGTTAGCATTAGCATTAGCTGGCGCTCCATTCAGACCTCTCAGCTCTGCTTTGTTATCTCCACTTACTGATCTATATTTAATAAAATGAATTTGATTTTTCCCTCTTTAGGGGCAGTTTTGGACTATTTTTGTCTTTAATATTTAGTTTTAACACTTTGCTACAGACTAGCGGCTAGCTGAGTGTCTTCTTCTGCTTGTTTGTCGAACTATGTCAAATTACTGCAGCTAGGTGGGGAAGCTACATTGCAACTGATCCAGTCATAAATAATAGGGAAAATTTAAGTTCCTATGGCAGGGGTCTGCAACCTTTACAGTCCAAAGAGCCATTTTTGCCTCAACCCAGCTAAATAAAAGTCACCAGAGCTGCAAATATTTCTTGGCCTTTTTAAAAAAGACAACTTATAATTTTTGATACTTTATGAAATTTGTTGCCATTTTTAAAGAACAGTTTTATTTCTACTTTTACGTTTTGGAAAACAAAACTACAGAAGAGGATTAGGGCCACTGAAGAAAAAAAATCTGTGATTAAAGTCTCAATTCTGACTTTTTTCCAAGTACATAAAAAAAATAGAAAGAAAATTTTGGGAGATTTAAAAAAAAAAAAATTAAATTTCTGAAAAAATCAGAATTCTGACTTTTTTCTGAAATTTAGAAAATAAAATAAAATTATAAATTCTTAAAAGTTCTGGAAAAAAGTCTGAATTCAGATTTTTTTTTTCTCAGAATCTATTTTTCTTCAGGGGCCTTATCCTCTTCCGTACAAAACCAAACAAACAATAAAACCTTTGCAAAAAAAAAAAAGGGATAGTTCCATTTTCCTTTCTGGGATTTTGCTTTTCTGAGACCATGTGTTGCAAAAGAAGACCAGAATTTCCAAGCTAATGAGAAGAGAAACAGATGTAGAAAAAAAATGACTGGTAGTTTTACTAGTAAAAATTAAGTGCAATTATTCAAATAAAAACTGATAAAACCTACATTTGTTATCATCTATATTTTCAAATATTGCTCAGTTCTTTATCATTTTTAGTCAATGTTATTGAGCCTTTGTGGAAGGTCCGAAGAGCCACTTGTGGCTCTGGAGCCGCAGGTTGCAGACCCCTGTCCTATGGCTTTCGTGGCCCACATGTGCAAAAGGAACGTTTTTTTGCGGCCCTCTAGGTGGCTTTCTTCTCCTTTTCTTTTCTATTAAAAAAATGTTGTAATATTATTCTAAACTCATCAAACCTGTATGGCATGGGCTACCATGACCATGTGCTCTCTCCGTATCAATACCTTCATCAGTTTGACACACTTCAGCCACATGAGGCCTGGCATTGTGATGCATTAGACGGAACCAAGGGCCCACCACCAGCATATGGTCTCACAGCGGGTCTGAGGATCTCGTCCCGGTACCTAATGGCAGTCAGGGTACCTTTGGCTAGCACATGGAGGTCTGTGCAGCCATCCAAAGAAATGCCTCCCCACACCATCATTGACCCACCGCCAAACTGGTCCTGCTGGAGGATGCTGCAGCAGCATGACGTTCTCCACAGCGTCTCCAGACTCTGTCACGTCTGTCACGTGTGCTCAGTGTCAACCTGCTCTCATCTGTGAAGATCACAGGCGCCAACGACCAATCTGCCAATATCAGTGTTCTCTGGCAAATGCCAATCACCCTGCACGGTGTTGGGCTGTAAGAACAGGCTCCACTTGTGGACATCAGGTCCTTAGACCACCCTGGTGTGTCAGTTTCTGACAGCTTGAGCAGATTCATGCACATTAGTGTCCCACTGGAGGTCATGTTGCAGGACTCTGGCAGTGCTCCTCCTGTTCCTTCTTGCACAGAGGAGCAGGTAACAGTCCTCCTGCTGCCTTGCTGCCCTCCTACAGCCCCCTATACATCTCCTGGTGTACTGGCTTGTCTCCTAGTATCTCCATGCTCTGGACACTGTGCTGAAAGACACAGCAAACCTTTGTGCCACAGCTTGCATTGATGTGTCATCTTGGATAAACTGCACAACCTGAGGAACTTCTCTTGGTTTTAGATGCCTTATGCACCTCAAGGGCTGAGAACACAAACACAATTCAAAATAATAATGATCTCTACTTTATTGATCTCAATAGAGGGACCGATTTGATGGGAGCAAAGGACCTTCCTCAAGGGCCCATAGAGGTTTACCTAAGTTCCATGTGGGGGACTCAAACCCAGGTTTTCTGGACCAAAGCCTGTGGCATTAACCACTAGGCCAAGGTTACTCAGTTCGGTCCTACGAGGGCCGCAATCCAGCAGGTATTCCTTCTTTTCCTGCTTTAACACACCTGGCTCAAATTAAGTAGATCCAATAGCCAATCAAGCTCTTCGCAATGACTCACTAACTTCTGTTAGAGAACGGAGACATGGGAAACCTGCTGGACCAGGCCCTCGTAGTCCAAACTGAGTAACCCTGCACTAGGCTATAGCATCGGGTGTGGCCATGATTATGTCATGGGGTGGTACATTGGTGTGTGAGCGCAGTGCCGCCTGGAGGCTGATTGAAACAATTAAGCACACATAGGGTTGGTTGGGACAGATCAGAGAACGGGGCAGGGAGGTTTCTTTTCTTCTGGTTCTATTTAGGTTGGAGAGACAGCAAAGAAAGAAGACACACCAGGTGCAACGAGCTGTGGAACATGCCAGGTCTTTAGAGCGTGTTAGGTGATGCTCAGAAAGACGGCCGCCGGGAGACTGGGGCAGCGAATGGCAGAAGGTTTGGAAGGAAATGCTTGTGAGAGAGAGAGATGAACAGGCTTCACCCCTCAAATAGCAAACTGTTCTTCTTCCTCTGACTATAGCCAGACACGTGAAGCGACAGGGGATGGCCCAGCAGCAGCCATCTGCTGAATATGCATGTCATTCAGCTCTGCAGAGGCCTGCTAACCAACCATTTATTTGATTCAGGTGTGTTGGAGAAGAGATGCAACTAAAAGTTGCAGGATTGTAAAATTTGACCATCTACGATCGTCATATGTTGTAATAGAGCTCGCAAGACCACGTGATGAACACGCAATGCATTGTGGGAACAAAGGTCAGAAAACCGTAGTGCGCACCATTAGCGTTGAATTAACAAAGACATTAGGTGTACACCAGCAAATACTGGGTGTGCCAAATTTATTTTCAACAGTGTTCCACCTCCAATAACATTCAGAAGAACGTATCTCTCTCAAATACAACGTTATTAACAAAACGTCTCCACATGATGTGTGTGTTTTATCAGTAATAGTCAACTGTATTAGTACATCAGGTCACATGTGACATGATCTCAAATAAATCTGTAAAGCAGTCAAATAGAGCACATTTTGCAATCTTAAAAAAAAAAAAAATCTCTATCAGTCTTTGCTGCCCAATAAGACCAACAAAGTGAAATAAAAACACACAGATGCGCGTACAGCCATAACTGATCCATGACGCACCACAAACAGCCATTTAACCATCTGAACACAGCTGTCGGCTCAGGAGCAGTAAAAGACACAACTGCATCGCTGTTTACCTGTTAACCTGTTCACCTGTTTACTTGTGCGCACTGCAGCTCTCAGTTTAAAGGGAAGACGGCGTACTGACCATTAATTATTAAACCGGTCCAGTTTCTCTGCGAGCTCAGCGCAGCTTGGAACTGGCAGTTTTATAGAAAACCAGTAAACAGTCCATGTTGGGAAAAACATCTTTGTCACTTGACATGAGTCCAACACTTCAATAATGGATGCAAACTGATGTCCCCCATCCACTTTCTATTTGAGGAGTTGCGCAAACAGCCAATCCAGCTCCTCCAAACCAAGTCCTGGATGCCGCTTGGCGCGCGCTGTGCACCAAGCTGGAGACACGCGTCTGATGCAGCAGCTTCACTCCATAAAAGTCACTCTGCAAACAGTTGTTCAGGTGGAGCAGCTGATGGTGAAGGAACAGGGAACTGTCATCGCTGTTAGCAGCAGTTTAGCGCTCCGGCTGCTTGCTGCAAGTCTGATCTACATCAGGTCTGCATGTTGCAGGTGTGCAGCTGCCTCTGTCATCGGTACGCACAAAGTTAATGTTCCAAGCAAATCCCCACAAACCTCTTCTCTGCATGAGCTCAAAACCTCATTGAACAACTTCAATTACAGCATTCACAATGTAAATGTAAAAATAGGGGAAAATGTTTATTAGTTTAATAGCTTCTGAGTGTGTCCGCGATGGTGACGACATAAATCACAGTTTTTTTTTCTTTCCCTTATCTATTTAATCTAAAACTGTGTTTCCATTGTGATGGAATTTAGCTGAAGTAACGGTAAAATAACAGCTTAAAAGCGACTGCATGTAAAAGTATTAATGTCCCATAGTATGTAAGTGTTACTGTCAATGAAAAAGTGATTGGAGAGGTTTCATCTCTTTTTTTTGTCTTGTGCTGTTTTGCTTCCAATCTGGAAACCGATAAACGTTTATTCCTTTATTTCTTTGTTTCCTATGGTGGTCGTGAGAACGGCTACGGCAGTTTATAATTCAGCGACTCCGAGCCATTTCTGCGTTTAACGCTATGTCCGCCAGACGAGTTTCAAAGCAACCGTGCTGCACTGCTTCCTCCACTGCCCTTTCTTCCCACAATACATTGCGTTTTACAGTGGCGCTTACGTCACGTTTGCGAACTCTATATCGCCCTAGGTTGGAGAGGAGCTGGGGTCCAAAGCGAGGAAGTCACCTGGACATTGTTTTTATCGCTGTTTTCTTGAAGGCAGGGTAGGGGATCCTGGAAAAAGAGTTTGAGTAAGCTACAGTTTTAAAAAATACACCCACCCGAAACAACGCCTCCAGAGTGCTGGAACGTGTGCACGGATGGTTTTGAACTAGATTGCTGAATATAACCGATAACAGCGGAGTAGATAGCTTGTTAGCTGCTAGTAAACAGCTGAGAAGCCACATTTCTAAAGTGATTCTGTGTTTGGTTCACCTCTACCTCCTTCTGCAGTTTAAAACATCCACACTGCAAATGTCAACACCTCCATGACTTGATCCACATCCATTTTTTTTTGTTGTTTTTGTTTTTGTTTTATTTTCGGTATTTTAAAAGCAAACAGCTGCAGAGATAACAGCAGACATGTTGGTTTACACTGTGAGACGTTCATGGGGAGTTGCGAGCGTGGGGTGGGAAGGACAGGAGTTCAATTTGATGGACAAATAACCAATAAATCAATAAGAACGGGCCATTCAAGACGATGGGATGGGTTTTTTTTTTCAGTCCTGTCTGTTTCACAGGTGACTAATTTTTTTAGTTTTGTGTCAGAGCATTTAATTAATAGTCTGCAGTCGGGGTTTGAAGGAGATTGTAAGCAATATAGTAAAAAATGCTTCTGGAAAACATCATCCACCCTACTTCTTTGTTAGGGAACAATGACTTTTTAATGTCAAAAATTAAAATTGTTCAAAAGATTTAACAAATTCATCTAAATAAACTCACCATAGGTTTATATAGCAAAATAATTTTATTTCAGAGCTTAACATTCCTTAGTTAAACTAGAAAAATGAAATGAAATCACTTTTCCTTTTTCAAACGGAATCTTCAAATCAACTAGTCGCACAATTTAAAAGAAACGAGGAGTCATTGATTATTATTAGTACTGTATTAATAGTTAATCTCCTCTGGCCTTTATGAGTAACGATGGAAAGGCCAGTTCTTTAAAAGATTCAGCTTTTATGGTCCCGTCTCAGAGTCCTGGAGGAGTGTAAGTCACAGAGAGAGTGCAGATTACAGCCGATCACTTTCTCCAACGTCCGGATTTGCAATGCAGTCTGTCTCTGTCTCTGATGGCAGCAGCAGGGAACCAGACTGTGATGGAGGTGTAGAAGTGCACCAGCATCCACCTGCAGCTGGAGTTTCAGCTGCAGGTGGATGCACTATACTACCAAAAGTATTTGCTCACCCATCCAAATGATGGAATCAGGTGTTCCATTACTTCCATGACCACAGGTGTATAAAATGAAGCAGCTCGGCATGCAGACTGTTTTTGCAAACATTTGTGAAAGAATGTGTCGCTTTCAGGAGCTCAGTGAATTCCAGCATGGAACTGAGACAAGATGCCACCTGTGCAACAAATCCAGTCTGGATTTCCTCACTCCCAAATATTCCACAGTCAACTATCAGCTGTATTATAAGAAAATGAAAGTGTTTGGAAACGGATGCTGAAGCGCATAGTGCGAAGAGGTCGCCAACTTTCTGCAGAGTCAATCACTACAGACTTCCAAACGTCATGTGGCCTTCAGATCAGCTCAAGCACAGTGCGCAGAGAGCCTCATGGAATGGGTTTCCATGGCGATCAGCTGCATCCATCCATCCATACATCAGCAAGTGCATGCAAAGGGTGGATGCAGTGGTGGAACGCAGCCGCCACTGGACTCTAGAGCAGTGGAGGCGTTCTCTGGAGTGACGAATCACGCTTCTCCATCTGGCAATCTGATGAAGGAGTCTGGGTTTGGTGGTTGCCAGGACAACGGTACTTGTGTGACTGCTTTGTGCCAAGTGTAAAGTTTGGAGGAGGGGGGATTGTGGTGTGGGGTTGTTTTTCAGGAGCTGGGCTTGGCCCCTTAGTTCCAGTGAAAAGAACTCTGAATGCTTCAGCATACCAAGACATTCTGGACAATTTCATGCTCCCAACTTTGTGGGAACAGTTTGGAGCTGGCCCCTTCCTCTTCCAACATGACTGTGCACCAGTGCACAAAGCAGGTCCATGAAGACCTGGATGCAGAATCTGGTGTGGAGGAACTGGACTGGCCTGCACAGAGTCCTGACCTCAATGGGCTATATGCACGGCTCCACTACTTTCTGAACTTCAGACAGCACCTTTGCTTCCTGTTGTGACTGGACAAACTAATTACTCCAGGTGTGTTTGGCCAGTTACTGAAGTCAGACACACCTGAGTTAATCAGTTTGTCCAGTCACAACAGACAGGAAGTAAAGGTGCTGTCTGAAGTTCAGGAAGTAGTGGAGCCGTGCATATAGCCCATTGGATAGAGCACCTTTAGGATGAATTGGAGCGGAGACTGAGAGCCAGGCCTTCTGGTCCAACATCAGTGTGACCTCACAAATGTGCTTCTGGAAGAATGATCAAAAATTCCCATTAACACACTCCTAAACCTTGTGAACAGCCTTCCCAGCAGAGTTGAAGCTGTTCTAGCTGCAAAGGTGGACCAACGTCATACTGAACACTATGGATCAGGAATGGGATGTCACTTAAGCTCAAGTGTGAGTCAAGGCAGGTGAGCCAATACTTTTGGCAATATAATGTACATCCTCTGTTGAGTTTCTTTGATGGAGTTGATGTTCTCCGCCCACTTAAGCTGGAAGATGACAGTTCCCAGGAAGTTGCCATAGTTGTAACTGGATGTTCACGCAGGGTGGTGGGGCAGAGAGCAGCTGTGGCATCCCTGAAGTGAAGTCTGCAACATTTCATCTGTTTTTGCAGCACTGAGCTCTAAGTGCTTCTCACTGCACCAGATGATGCGGGAGTCTGATGTTTGTTTTCCAGCTTCACATGCTGCCTCCTGTCAGATCGGAAATCTGTGATCCAGCTGCAGGTGGAGGCAGGCACACTGAGCTGGGTGATTGTGTTGAAAGTGAAGCTAAAGTCTACAAAAAGGAGTCTGGTAAAGGTTCCTGAGTCCAGGCACTGAGTCATTAAATGAAGATCCATGATGACTGCATCCTCGACAGACCTGTTGGCTCTGTAAGTGAACTGTAGGAGTCTAGGAGTGGGTCAGTGATGGTTTTAAGGTGGGACAACACATGGTGCTCAATGGCCTTCGTGACCACAGAGGTCAGGGCGACAGGTCTGCAGTCACTGAGTCCAGTGTTCCTTGTCTTTTTGGGGACAGAGGTGATGGTGGAGGCCTTGAAGCAGGCTGGGACTAGCAGGTCTCCAGCTAAGTGTTAAAGATGTCCATGAGCACCAGAGAAATAAGATAAAATTGACTAAAGTAATAATAAATAAAAATCCCATGAAAATCACGACATTGAGTTTGAATTGTGGTTCAACAGAATTATTAAAAATAAACAAACAAAAAATAAAACAAGTAAACAAGCATGATGGGGTTCTGAAGCTAAAATGTTGAGAAACACTTTGAGGCGATCACTGCAATCAGGTGTCTTCTTTAATGTTTAAAACGACGTCTTCACCTGCTTATGGGTATTTTGGTCCAATGTTCATGGGAAAGATGCTCTAATGTGTCTGGGACAGTTTTTTTCTTTTTTTTTTTTTTTAATGATTACTTTAAACCACAATTCAAAAGTAATATTTTACTTCATAAATTATAATTTTGTAATTTTTTATTTATTGTTAGTCTCTTTAGTTTTCCGTTATTTGAAATACTATTGTGAATTTAGCATTTCTTAAATTGGAGGGTATAAATAATTATGAGGATGACTGTAAATTACACAGTGATTCTATTATTTTTTACTCACAGTCGAGTTATTCCAGAATCAAAAATAATTATTGTCCTGCTTTATTTGAAAAAGACCTAAATTGCCGCAATTATACATTTTTTTATACTGTATTTATATATAGTTGTGCTTGCTCCCATTAAAGAAAAGGCTAAATTCACAATAGTTATTCAATTAACACACAACTGAAAAAAGCAATGAATGAAAATTTGCAAAATTATAATTTACTAAAATAAAATATACATGTTGAATTTTTGTTTAAAAAAATAATTAAAACAAACAAAACTGTCCCAGATAAATTGGATCACCTTTCCCATGAATGATGGGTCAAAATATCTGTCAACAGGTGCAGAAGTCTGATTGCAGTGACTGTCTCAAAAGTGTTGCTCAACAAAATTTTAGCTCATGAGCCTTATCATGCTTGTGTACTTGTTTTATTTTTATTTTGTTTGTTTTAAATATTTCTATTGAACCACATTACAAACTCAATGTAGTATGTTCTTAAAAATTTAATTTATTACTTTTGTCAATTTCAATTTATTTCACTGACATCTGATTTTTTTTCTGTCTTTAATGGGAATGTAAAAGCACAACTGTAATTACAGCAGTTATTATTCAATTTTTCCATTATAATTAAGTCTCTTTTTTTTTTAGGGATTTTTCAAAGCCAAAAGCCAGGTTATGGATCAACATGGGATTGCTCTTCTTTCTTGAATTTTTCTTCAAGTGTAACAGCCAAATGTACATTTTCCAAGAATGGTGACTGCATCATTCCTGGCAAGGGTTGTATGTTAGCGGATAAGCTAATGTCCTGTTTTCACTGGAAAGGCATTGATTTGGTAAATACTCTCAGCCACTACACCAGCTCTGATGTTCTGACTTTAACTTGCAGCACGTCACACCAACATCATTGTTGTTCCTGTTTGACATTTCCACCTGAAAAGACCAGCTGGATTGTCACATGACAAGAGATTCATTACTACTTCTCTGTAGTAGCTTTCTGTTTATCATCAGCCTTCACAAACCAACAGTTTTAACAAGAGAACATGTGAGTCTCCAAAAGCTTTCTCCCACTTTTCATCCAAGACAAGCTAATGTTCCAAGATAACAGTTTGTACTGGAACCAGAGGCATTTTTTTTAACCATCTACACTGTAAAACAGAGTGTTCGGGCTGTAGTTGAAATAAGACTTATTTACATTGATCTAACTTAATTATTATGGTTTGGTTGTATCTCTCAAAATATGAGAGATTAACTAGGCTATTATGAATCTGACCTGAACTTTTCTGTCTGTTTAAGCTCCCCGAGGTGACACTGTCATGAATGGACGCTATACAAATAAAGTTGAATTGAATTGAACTAGGGATGGGCGATACCAATTTTTTTCCTGTTTATACGATACCAGTAGTTTATGGTACTTTTTCATCAATACCAATATCGATACCAATACTTTTTTTTTCCCTTAAAAGAAAACCACATAATTGTACAGTTTGCATTCATATCTTGAATGCAATGGCAATATTTGATATACAGCTTGTGAACAGACATGCAGGAAAGAAATGCTTTTAAAACAATACCATTTAATTAAAAATAAGATTAAAAACTTCTTTCATTTATCAAATAACTTAGTACAGGTTAAGATTGTTTACATTTATTCAGTGGAAAATGTTCAAATATAAAATGTAATAGTAATATTATAAATTTACCAAAAAAAAGTGCAATAACCAACATTAAAGCACTGAAAGATACCAAAACATCATCATCATCACTAATAGTAGCAGCATCATCATGGCATCTGATGGCTACCACCATCATGTGATACAGAAACTAGAATCTGGCTGCTTTCACGTCATTTTATTGCCTAAAACTCTCAGAAATGGAAACAAATTGCATGTTTTGTATTTGTACAGTGGTATCGCGATACTCAAAAAAGTATAGATTCCAATATTTTGTTTAGCTGGTATCAAAGTATTGACTCCAGAGTGTCGATATGCCCATCCCTAGATACAGCTGTCTGCATATATCGGTATCAGTTGATATTGGATATTGAAAATTAAGAGTTGAATAATATCAGATATCAGTAAAAAAAAAAAAAAAAAAAAAAAAAAAAAAAAAGCTACTATCAAACACCTCTCGTTTTAACCACTGTGGCAAGACAGCGTGTCAGTGGAGAGAAAATAAGTCCAATGGCAGGCTCAGGGTAGTAGAAATAATGCTTTACATTTATTCAGCACACCAAACTTTTCAAAAACCCGTGTGCAGACCAGCCAAGACAAATGTGAGAGAACCAGACTACTGGGCAGCACCTCCTTTATATACACCTGGAGGCCCCGCCCTCAGACCAATCAGGCCTATAATAGACACCCTCTGTAAGGAAAAAAATAATACATCAATTAACAAAGGATCAACAGAACATTATGTTAAAACATGTCCTAGTCACTTACACAACTAAAGAAAAAATAATCCAAACATAATTGAAAGGAAAGTTTTTACAATCCTCTTGATTCACCTTTCTACAGGTACCTTCAATCAGATCCATTCAATTATTCAATCAGCAGTGAAAACACATCCACCAACACTCTCCAAGAGAACTTCAACTGAAGGTAGGCCTCTGGATAATGAACAGAACTCAAGAAAAAACATTTTGAAGGTAAAGGCGAATCCTTTATCATAAAAACAGAAACAAAGCAACTAGGTATTAGCCATATGTCACAAAAAGTCAAAACCCAGGAAGGCGTTAATACTTCCTCACAACCACATCATCAATTTAATTAGAGAAAAACTAAATTTAGGTGTAACAAATTAAGCAATCTTTAAAAGTTGATCCAAAGCATCATTTTTTTCAGTGTACAGTATTTCACCACCATGGATTAATTTCAGTATCACATCTGTTTGCATAGCAACCTTTCTGTGCTGCAATTAAATTTCACCCAAGTATCATATTTTGAACTGTGTGGCCCCGTGTTTCATCTAAAAGCATTCCCTTTTTTTTTTTTTCCACAGTCACTCAGTCGGATGCCAGGCTTCATTTTGCCTCCATGTTCTTCATCTTGCACCAAAGGTCTGGTTATTATTCAAATATTATTTTGTGTAAAAATGAACACCTTATGAGGTAAAAGGGCAAACACTTGAGAAATGTTTAAACTGTTTTGTTAAGTGGATTTATCAAAGTCGTACTTCAGCCTTCCATCATCAGATCACTTATACAACAGACTTATTCTGATTTAAAAGTTGCCTTAAATAAGCAGCTTTTTAACCGTCCAGAGAGATGTTACAGGAGTCCTATTTCTCCATTTTATAATAAATTCATCTTGACTCGTAGCGTCAGGTGTTGATATTTCACATTATTTCATGCAGCTTCTTTTGATTTTGGAGCAGTAGGAAGTTCTTGGCTTGGAATTTGTGACGTTTTAGCTGCTTTCATTAATAATAACAAAATAACTTAATAACTGATCCTTCATTCAATCACTTGTTCCCAAGAGAAGCAAATCATTAGTTGAGGTATTTCAGCGTGGAATTATTTCATGAATGAAACCGGGAATATTTACAGAGGAAGTGCCGAGTTTCCCGTTTTTGGACAAACTGAAGCGTTTACGGTAAAAATGTCCTCGTTTTCCGCCCCAGCAGCGCCCTGCGCCTCCATATCATCAACAATATATTAGCAGGATGAGACATGACACACATTTAATAATTATCAAGTTATTAATAATCCTTAACCTGCAGTAAATGCACATAATTTCCCACTTTGCTGATAATTTTACATTTAATTCTGACATCAAGCATAAAGCTACACGGTTCTGAGACATTCTTCTTCTTTTAATCCAAATTAATGGATAACATTGAGCATTTCTTCTAACCAGATTATTGTAATCCTGTTAATGATAATCCGTTCCCCCTCACCCTGGTCCTGTGAAGCAGCTGGCACTAAATGCAGCTGTAATCTTCGCTGCAGCTTCACATCTTATGGAAAATACAAGTGGAGGAGCTGCACAGCAACAACAAAAAATGGTTTCTTCACATTTAATTAAAAGAGCAGAAACACACACACACACACACACACACTCCTGCTATGGTAAATAATGTTTTTCCAATTTTCCCTTCCAGCACCGCCATCATAAAAGCCTGGGTGTTGCAGGGACGGGTGATTAGCATAAGAGTGTGTTTTGTGCAGTTCTGCCCTGACTGTGGCTCCAGCTCGGAGCGTGAGCCATTAAATGGCCTCTGAAGCCCCGGCCATTGATTAACGGGTGTCGGTGCCCTCGTGGGTTTTTGAAGGACAGGATGTTGTGCAGGAGAAAAGCTGCTAAAGCCACCCTCCCTTCCAACACCACCCTGAAACCGTGCTGCTGCCAGGGTCTGCTGATCTGGACCGCAGCCAGGGACAGAGCGGCAAACCAGGTCAGGAGGAGGAAGGCAGCAAGGGGAGGGAAGAAGGGGAGGAAACGGGAGAACAAGGATGGATGGTGTTAAACACAAGTGTGTGTTAATGTGTCATATATGAACATGGCAGAAGCATGCTGTTTAAAATTGGCTGCAGAGTCCGATGATGTTTGATTTAAAGTCTTAGGGTCAGATCGACTAAGGTCCAAATTTGCATGTAATTCACCCATATAATCTAGAATTTTGCAAGTGGGCCTGAACCACGGTTTGTGGGGGATTTACGAAAAGTAATGGCGCAAATGGCGGCAGGTGCAAACATGTTGGGAACTCCCCGATATGAATGAGGGTTTTGCATGTCTTGAAATTTGCCGTGTGGAGAATTCAAGGGGAAAACAGTGAAGCTACTTCCTTGCTGCCCAAAACTTATCATTCTTTCTTCATCCACTAGGGGCTCCAAAACAGAGCAAATCCCCAGAGACTCCCATGTTAAAAGGACCAACTTCACAGCAGAAATAAACATGTTCATAGCAGAAATAAACATGTTCAAAGCCTGGTTCACAACATCATTTTAAGTTTAAAGGTTGAATATGGAACATGGACGGAACAGCTACATCACGTGTGTTTAGGTTGTAGATGCAACAGCAGAAAAACAACTTCAGCCATTTGGTTGCCAGCATGTCCAACAAGTAAAGCAGTGGAGTTTGTAACTGACAGCAAACATTAGCCACGTTAGCAAACAAGCTAGCTTACCGATCCAGGAGGAAAGTCGTCATTTCCGCGTTTTGATGCCGTGGAAAATGTTTATGTGGGTCCATCTAGTGTAGTCTTCACCTAAATTTACTCCAGTTTTTGCTCTTCTCGGGTCACTGATCTTCTGTGATGGATAACCAGTACTTAAGTTGAGGGGGGATGGCATCCCCCTTGAAATAAAAACTATCAAAATCATCCCCCCTGTAAAATTGCCATCCCCCCCATTCCATCCCCTCCCTTTTTACAGTAAATCCTGGAAATATAACCAATACTATAAAACTGTTTCATTTTTAGAGAGTAGTAGATGTTGAGTAAAAGCAGGGCCAGCTCTGGCCACTTTGGTGCCCCAGGCAAGGTTATAGTTTGGTGCCCCCCTGTCCTGGCGCCCATGATTCCAGATCAGGGGTGTCCAGTTCTGGTCCTGGAGGGCCACAATCTTGCAGTTTTTCTATGTGTGCTGGCTCCAACACACCTGACTCCAATTACCAAGAACTTCATAGGCTGTAGGATCCATTTAGTATCAGTCAGGTGTGTTGAAACTGAGAAACAGTAACAGCGGCCCTCAAGGACCACCTCTGGACCCCCTTGTTCTAGATGAACAGAGCAGGATGAGCTGCATGTGTCTGATGTGAACATTGCTGCAGAGGTGTGATTCTCTGGTAGGATTACATCCACACGTGTCTGGATTTGGTCTCACTGAAACACAACTGCTGCTGTAATAATGACGAAAGTCAGTGGCTGCTGATGGAAGCTGGACTCAGACATCCACAGTTCCACCTGCATCCAGACTGTGTCCTTCTTTCATGTCATAGACATTGTATAGATCAACCTTATCTATGCTCTATACTGTTATTAGTAACTAAGATTAACTGAAACATTCAGCAATAATTTAATAATAAAATTAACTAATAATAGTGATGACCACATAACGGTGATGATGAAGCTCCACCTCGGCAGCAGCTTCTGAGCAGGAGTCTGCAACCTGCAGCTAAACAGCTGCAAGTGGCTCTTTGGACCTTCCACAATGGCGCTCAATTACTTTGACTAAAAGAACCAACTAATAAATAACTGTGTATATACACAATGTTTTTAATCATAACAGATTTTGGCTTCTACTTTTTTTTTATTTCCACAACATAACGACACTAAAAGTCCCTGTAATATGTTTTGAATCTATCTCTCTTGTAATTAGCTCGGAAATTAGGGGTTTTCCCATTTCACATTATATCCCACTAATATCCACATTTTTATTTAGATAGATTTTTTTTTACAGTTGAGTCCCACTGTAGAAAATCTGTTTGAAGTTAATGTATCTATCCTCTTTCTGCAAGTTCTTTTTTTAAAACCTAAATGTAAAAATGAACCTGAATTCTTTAAAATGACAGCATGTTTTAAACAGTAAGTATTTAAAAAAAAAAAAATTATAAGCAGCCTTTTTTCAAAAGGACGTGAAAAAAATTGCAGCTCTAAACAACTTTCATCACTGGGTTGAGTGTGAAAAATGGCTCTTTGGATTGTCCAGGTTGCAGACCTGTTCTAGAGGCATCTTCAGGACTTTCAGTGAATGTGGACAGATGTGGATTTACCTGCAACTGGAAGCTAGAGGACAACTTGTAGCTGCAGCACACAGACTAAAATTTAATTGCCTACAGTAGCCTGTTAAACAACATCAGTTATCAGCAGCTGTGAGAATTACTGTACTACATGATTGATTGATTGATTAATTGATTGATTTGTTTATTTGAGTGTCATACACTTGTGTGCCCAGCCCATATGGGCTTATATGACACTAATACCTTTTAACATAACAAAAAGACAGAGGAAGATGTCCAACATACAAACAGTTACGCAACTTCAGGATACAGAGAGTTCTGTCTGAGCTTCCATGCCTTTTCCAAATAATTTACCAAACTGTATATTACTACAATATGAGGTTGAACCAGTTACATTGTGACGTCTCCCACAGCAGCTGCAGCAGCAGGAAACTGCTTCATGTTAGCTTAGCTAGCCTCCAACACATGACGAGCTAAACAAGCTTTAATGTTGGGGGAAAGTACATACCTCTAACTGAGAACTCTTTTCTTCACTCTACCATGATTCTCAGCGTTTTGATAAGTTGTTGACGTCTGTCATTATAAACTGCGACTTAAGATGCCCCCCCCCCTATCTCTCCCACACCGGGCGACCAGCTCAGCCTCAGTCCACATACCTCTGCTTACGACTGTTTTTCTTCCTCCTCCTTCCTTCACTTTCGGAAAGCTGCTCTTTTGGAAAGATGTTCTTTTCATCATTCAATCATTGAAAAGTTGAAACACAACACGATCTACATTCTTCCACAGTAACCACGTCATGTACGTCGCCCTTCACGGTCAAAACAAGTGTCAGTAGGAGCTGCAGCCAGATCTGATCATTGCAAAGAATTGTAGTGTATGAATAAAGTCTATATCATGATACAAAGGCTACATAACTTTAATTAACTTTCTTTAAAAAATGTATATATATTCTGCATTTTTTTGCGCCCTGTCCAGGGGGTGGCGCCCCAGGCGGTTGCCTGTGTCGCCTGTCGGCAAAGCCGGCCCTGAGTAAAAGAAATAAAATCTGAGGGTACAGGGGCACGCACACATGCAGTGACGCTACATGATTGGTTGATGCCCGATTTCCAAGTTATTTAATCTTGAAATTACACATAATGAAGGGCGTGTCCTTTTAATTGATAAGTGGCAGGTGCTGGTTTTAGCTATGGTAGCTAACAGTTAGCTCCCTGCTTGCTTCCAGGAAGGCCTTAGCCTGTAGCAGAGCTGCACAACAGTGGTTTTTAGCTAGTTAGCAGCAAGTCTGAGCATGTTTTACCATTAAACCATCTTTGTTCATTCCTGTTCACTTCAGATTAGTTCAGTTAGCTTTAGCCTGGCTGTCAATCATTTGCCCCATGGCTCAGAACAGTCCTGTCTTTGCCTATTTTAGAATCTTCTTAGAGTGACTATACATGCAACACAACAAGATGGTGATGGTAGGAAACGCTCAAATACCACGTCCATTTTTTTACAGTCTCTGGGCAAATTTCAAGAGACAAAAGTGGAAAAGAAAATACAACCCTATGGAAATATTAGTGGAAGAGACAAATAGAAATCTAATTTAAAATAAGTATGATGAATAAAAAATTGACATTAATACGACAGATATCGTGCAGAGTCTCAGAAGTGGACAATTTATGAGGACATGGATCAGGAGTTGCTGAACAAATTAAACTGTCTGCAGCCTTGAAAATGGTCTCTGACATCTATTATCCACGAGATGTGCACTCTGTGACACGATGCCAACGGCTCCAGCAGCTTGTGCAACCAGGAGCACGTTGTGCTCCCGCCATTACGAGCCATGTTAAAATGTGATGTTGGCAAAAATAGGAAATAAAAAGAGACAGTTAATACCAACTTTATTTCTCATTATATACTGTGGCTGTAAATGTTCTGTTTGGTTTGTCCAGAATATTTTACACTTGTGCGGTGTTTGTTTTGTTGATTGTTACTGAATTCAAGAATGAAGATGAACCTCACTGCTTGTGAAATATGATAAGAATCAGAATTGTGCATGTCTGCAGTCCAGCAGCATTGCCCCTCACAGCTGCAGCCTTTTCTGCGCAAACTTGCCAGTGAGTGCCTGCTTTTCATTTGTACAAAATATAGATGCAAAACACGGCAGCTGTGATCTGTTTCATGGTTGATAAACCACTTTGCAAGTGATTAATTAATGTATTTGTATTTTCTCCTCTCAACACAAGCACAATTTTATATAAATGCCCCATATTGCATTAACTGCAGCCAACTTACTAATTGGATGCACACGTTATTTTGCACCTTTGAAAGACACAACCCTTTTTGCACGCTGTTAAATCAGTTTTTACATTTTTTGTGTGTGCAATGAATTTGTACTTATTTGCATACATGAAAACCTTTGATAGGTCTGGCACTGAGATTTTCTTCAGCATAAAGAAGAAAGAAGATTCTTTAGCTTCATACAACTCATCTGATGATTGTTTCTACCTGGTGATATTCTCACTGACCACCTCATCATCATCATCCTGCCCTTCCTGTTAATATCCAGCCAATCACACGGCAGCATCTAGTCACGTAGACATGGTGAAGATGACATGCTGAAGTTCAAACTGAGCATCAGAATGAGAAAGAGAGGGGATTTAAGCGACTTTGAATGTGTCATGGTTGTTGGTTTAAGTATTTACTGGGATTTTCACAGCCATTACTCTATTAACACTGCATTTACACAGACAGTCTTGTGTCATAACTGATTTGTCTCGGATGCTCTGTGGAGTGGAAAAGATTGTTTGTAACGACAGGCTAGGTGATCCTATTGACTTGCGCTAGCATTAGCATCTGCAACCTCCTGCAGCTAGAATAATGGGATAAAATTTGTTGAGGATGTTTCCGGCCAACTTGAAGATGAGGTCCTATGTCAAAAATTCCTAACTAGCCCTGAAGTTCAACCTGAAGCAAGGTGGACCTGATGAATGAGCTCCTCTCAGCATGTTAGAAAACTCCATAAGCCCACTAAAACCCTCTTACCTGCTGCAGGGAATGAACTGGGAAATGACTGAAGTAGCTGCAGGTGTTCAGCACACTGCATTTGCAACTGCATGCGTGACCTCTACAGAAGTTTGTATCTGACACATTTACTGGCGTGAAGCATCTCAAACCTGCAGATAAATCCACAGATTCCAGTCTCCATCTACCAGGTGCCTGGCAGCTCATGCTCAGTCCAGACTCCTGCAGCTCAGTCAGGAAATAATGAACACAGAGAAATGCTTTTCCACCACCGCCTGCAGGATAGTCAGTGTCATCCATTCCTGCTGTACTGGCTCCTGGGAGGAAATAATAGTTATTGCACGTAACTGCAGTTCTGAGTGTGTGCAGATCACACAGTGTGCTGATGGTAACATGCTGCTACTGGCAATGTGAAGAGTTCATCCACTTATGTTTAAAAAACCTGCATATATGTCCTGATTTTTAGTGTAAAATGGGTGTTAACGGTTGCATGTGCAGACATATTAGAGTTTAGGTCTATCCAGTGGTACAGTGTTAAGTCTACCCCTCCCTCGAGTCATAGAAAGACAAGAAGGCTGCTTTACCACATTTAGTAAATAACAAAAGTCATGCTAATAATTGTCTTTATTTAGAATTTCTTACACACATTAAAGTATGTGGACCAAATGAACATCTTTCATCTTTTAGGGAAAAGCTTTTAATAAAAAACTAAATTGATATTTGCACTTTTCTATCCAGCTCCGCCCCGAGCTGAGCAGACCAAAGGAAAAAAAAAACTTACATGTGGTTTGGTCTAAATTATCTCCCAGAATTGGCCCTCCTACATGACATAAATCTGAATCAGCTCTTTATCTTGGTCATTTTTAGGTCACCACAAATCACCCACTGTTGGCTTAAATCCACAAATCCAAACCCTGACCATCTCTGATAGCCGTTACCGGACCAGAGCCGGCTCAACAGCAGTCAGGGAAGTAGGGCAGCACCTCTGCTCGAATTTCAGAGAAAAAAACACAACAGAGACTCAAATATGATGAAACCAAAACATCATTTAGTTCCAGTTTGCGTATTTATATATATATATATAAAAAACCTGCGTTTCACTCAGGTCATTAACAGATGTTAGCTTGCTGAGCAGCTGCTTTAGCTTTGCACTGCCACAAGGGGGCAGTGTTAACAGTGTGGAGCAGATAGAAGTGCAGGTTCTGCTCCGACAAGGAAAGAACTCATTGGTATTTGTGAAGAAAGTACATATTGTAAAACCTAGTATGTGAGAGTATGGCTCACTGTGACAGAACATTATTACAGGTGATGCTTTGTGCTCATAAGGACGACATTTTTATATCCTGTTACAAAGTCGAGTCCAGAATTGGGTCTTTCCAGCTCACATTAAAGGCTAACTTTCTTTTTTTCAATCTGGACCTTATTTCTAGGACTCACCAGTAAAATTTCTGCATCACTTTGAGTCCTTAGGTAGATATTACGTTGAGTCTTTCTTCGTTGTACATCCAGTATAATGGCGGAGACGGGGCAGCGGCAGCCACTATAAACGACATTATCTGCAGCAAAACTCCTTGATTTTCGCCTACACTTTCATTGAAATGAACGAACGAACAAGTACTATTGTTCCGTGAGTCCAGATTTAGCTTTTCGTTAGTTATCAGTGTGTTCAACACACTTTTCGGGGCCACGCGTTCATGATGGGCACTTCCGTAGTACAGCTGAGAAGAGCAGCTCGCCACCCAGACAACAACAAAAACACAGTTTGCGAAACTCTGAACTCACAGGACAATAGTACTCATTCGTTCGTTCATTCTACTTAAAGCATTGATGAAATCAAGAAGTTTTATTGCAGATAATGTCTTGTAATTGCCCGTCTCCCATTATAATGGATGAACACTGAAGGGCGACTCAGCATAAAATCTTCTGAAGGACTCAAAGTGATGCAGAAATGTTACCGTTGAGTAAATGCATGTAAAACTCCTAGAAATAAGGTCCAGATCGAATAAAAGAAAGTTATCCTTTAACTTTCCTCCTGTAGAGCCTGTGATTAGTGTGCTGCATCGCCTCGACAGGCTCTGTGCTGTTAGCTTATTGTTAGATTTTCTTTGGCCTGAGCATCGATCAGTTTGAGTCAAGGGGTAAACTCCGCTGGAAGAGTGAAGCCCGGAAGATAAGTTTAATTATTGTAGTTCTTTCTTCATCCACTAGGGGCTGGTTCCAAAACAGAGCAAATCCCCATAGAAACAAATACATTCACAGCAGAAATAAACATGTTTAGCCTGGTTCAAAAAATAATTTTAGGTTTAATAGGTCATGTTTACCTTCATGTCAACTGGGAGGGGGTGAATTTTTTTATAACTCATCCATTTAGATGGTATTTAATCCTGAAATTACACATAATTAGGGGCGTGTCCTTTTGATTGAAAAGCGGCAGGCTGGGTGCCGGTTTTAGCCATGGAGGCTAATAGTTAGCTCCCTGCTTGTTCCCAGGAAGGTCTCAGCCTGTAGCAGAGTTGCACAATGGCGGTTTTTAACTGGCTTAAAGCAAGTCTGAGCATGTTTTACCTTTAGACCGCCTATCTTTTTTCATTCCTGTTCACTTTGGATTAGCTCGGTTAGCATTAGCTTGGCTGTCAATCATTGCCCCAGGCTCAGAGTGGCCCTGTCTTTGCCCAGTTTAGTATTTTCCAGAAGTTATGACACACGCGACACAGCAAGATAGCGACGGTGGGAAACGCCCAACTGGCTTCACTTTCCTCTCTTCAGACGTGACCGGATACAACGTCCATTTTTTTTTCACAGTCTTTGGTTTCAGTTAAAAGACTTACCCAGAATCCTTCAGTCTCAGGGCATTGATACCTGCCCTAATGGATACAAACACAGAAGTAAAAATCTGCTCCAAGATGGAGAATGCACATGCTTTTAATTACACTTACATGATTGTAATAATAATAGTAATGATAATAATTTAATAAAGAGATTTGCACAATGTCAATAAAATAAAATAACTCAAAAACAACAATAGAAATAAAATTGTCAGATAACTGATAAAATCTGACAAGACTCAGATAAAAGTTTGTTTTCAGCAGAGATTTAGAAGGATGGAGATCTCAGGGAGCTTGTTCCAGAGTTTAGAGGCTAGCTCTGTCATCTCCGGTCTTCAGACGAGGCACTGGGAGAACTAAAAGGATCTTGAACTTCTGACAGGCTCACATGGTTGTAAAAGGTCTGATAAATAGGAGAAGGAATGGCCAGGAAGGGCTTTAAGTCTGCAGTGAAATCTTAAAGTAATTTCTAAAAGACACTGGGAGCCAGTGCAAAAAGGCAAAAAGCAGGATGTGTTCTCTTTCTTTAGTTTGAGTTAAAACCCTGGATGACGAAACCAAGAGGAAATATATAAAAACAAAATATAAGTGGTCCTACAACTGACCCCTGTGGGACACTATATTCAACTAAAGGAAAAACTGGATCTACGTTTATTATTATTATTGCCATTATTATTAATTCTATTTTATTAGATTTTAAATCCCCTCTCTTTCCGATGCTGTCACTGTACAATCCCTCCCACCTCGCCCACCATCACCCTCAACACACACAAACACACACATTGCAAACCCCAATTTAATCCCTGTGTGTAAGTATTAGTGCACGTGTTACTGGAAGAAGAAATCAACCCTTAAAATCCTGCAATTTTCAGCGAAGTGGTTTTTATGGATAACAGACTTGTTGTGGACTAACTGCTCTACTGGACCTCTGTTACTGGACCCTTGCTGATGAAATAGGGAGTTTTTTATTGCAGTATCGTCTGCTACTGGAGTCCAGTATGGCTTCAAACATGCATTGCATATGAATGAGTGTTTACCGAATCTACAGTTATAATTGTAGCCTGGATGGTATACATCATTCACATCTCAGAAATCTTGGCTTTCCACCAGCAGATAACATGTAAGTATGTAGAGGGGATATATTTACAGTGCCTATAAGAAGTATTCACTCCCTTAGATGTTTTACCTTTTTATTGCTTTAATAAATCAGCCATGTTCAACATAATTTTGTTTTGTGACCCAAAAAAAATAAAAAAATAAATAAATAAATCCTCTTTCAAGTTGAAAAATGATTTCTAAAAAAAAATGACAAATGAAACCATGTCACCTAAAATAAGTTATTGAAAAAATATTAATCCATTTAAAGTGACTGGCCTAATTGAACAAAGGGTCAAGTCAACAAGTGCAAGAGGTCTTACAGTTACTGGAATAGAGATCACCTGAACGCAGGGACTTTGTGACAAGTGATGGCAGTATGAAGACAACAGTGTTTGGAAGGTCCATTCAGTGGTTAGTCATCATTCCTGGCTACCATCCCTGCAGGGAGACAAAAAAACTCCAAACAAATCAGAGAAAAGGTTGTTGAAAAGTATATGAGGGGATGGACACAAAAATTTTCTAAGGCACTGAACATCCCCTGGAGCTCAACTGCATCCATCATTAAGAAATAGACAGAATATGGCACATGAGTAAATCTGCCTATAGATCAGGCTTTACTCACAAACTGAGTGACCGTACAAGACGACTTGTGAGAGCGGCCAGCAGGACATCTATGGCCCTGATTTACAAAAGGTTTGCGCGTGTTAAAACGAGCGCGATCTTCATTACACACGCAATAATCCGCCGGAGCTGATTTACAAAGCAGGGCAAAGAGGGGTTTGCGCCTGTTAAAGGTGCCATGACATCAAATTTCACTTTTCTGGGGTTTTGGGTGTATAATATGATCTGTTGTGCACTGATGAGGCCATGTGAATGTCCAGAGTGAGAATCAAAGTTCCTGTTCATGGTCTGTCAGCTTTGTCTCTCTGCTCAGAAACGGTTGAATCAGACAGCAGGCTATCATTCTACGTAGTTCTATCATTCTACGTAATTTAATTGCTCCAATAAGAGCACACTATCAAGTAAACAGCGCCCCCCCCCCCCCCCCCCTCTCTCTCTCTCTCTCTCCTAACGGTTTATGCACCATCTGCTCCCCCCTCCCCTCCCTGTCTGATTCAGCTTCCTGTATGGAGCTAGTAGTAACTTCTGTGCAGTCAGGTCTGGGTTTTCAAACAAATGGATTTAAAAGCAAACTTCTGCAGTAACACTGAGGGAGGGGGCCACAACCTTGTCATTACCTGTAAGTTTATTTATTTTCTAAATGCTGTCTTGTCTGATAAACGTAGCTTACTATCTGAACTGCCCATAGCAGTTAGCCTTTAGCAAACTCCGACCGCAGCTTGACCTAGATTCTCCAAATAAGGTCATAGCGAAATAAGGTGTAGCCAATCAAAATGAAGTCAACGTGGTCTCCGGGTAAAGCTCCATATCATCCAACCGACCCAGTTTAATAATCGACCCAACTGTATTACTGAGGAAGTGAGGTCTGGCGTTTCAAAACAATACTCCGCTGTAAAAAATGCCGTTTTTTTCTTTGGAGTATTTACATATGCAGTAATGCCAACAACATAAACTAGTTTTTAACTGTTATGTCATCACTCCTTTAATGGGAAAAACAGCCCCGCTATCTATTTTGCGTGTCTGCTGTAGATGAATATGCAATCTGGGCGTTTCTGCCAGAATGCGCAGAATATTGGGAGGAGACTATGCAAACAGCTCAGATTAACACAAGCAATGTGATTTATCAACCGTGCAACGGAAAGCGGGCGCAAAAAATTGTGTGTAATTTAGCACATCTGAAAAGCAGCTTTATGCACTGATGGCTTTAAGAGTGCTGCATACAGGACTGCAGACATGCAGCATCGGGTCAACATCATTTCTCATGAGGTGTACAGCTGACATGTCAAATTTTCATTTTTTAATTAAATAACAATCAATATCACTGTTAAACACGGGTTATTCTACACCTGATGAATCAGAACATCTGCAGCTGCAGCATAATGGCAGTTAAAGCTGACATTAATTACGTCTTTTTTTTTTTGCCAATGGCATATTTTTAAATTTAGATCATTTCCTGCGCAACCCTCCTCTCCTGACCCGGTTCCTCTTCTCCACACCAACCCCTCCACATTTCTGCTCTGAGGTCGCAGTCCAGCGTGAAGTGACTCCCACCCCACAGAAAACTCAGTAAAAAAAACTAGTAACGTCGCACAAACTATTATTCTATATTTAACTGAGTTTTGCGTGGGGTGGGGGGCAATTACGCAGGTTTAGCACCTGGAATTGTGCCAAGGGAAGCACACTGCGTGCGTAATATCAGACCATCTTCAACAGCATCTCCTTATCCATGTCCTTAAACTGGCCTCTTCTTATGACCCACACGGAAACCTGCTGCATCGTTTTTATTTTATAGTTATTATATGAAGAGTTCATTTGCAAAAATAGACAAACACCATTGTGGAAAAACGGAGTTAACTGCTTTTCATCACTGTCGGGTACAAACGTCCTTTCTCCATTTTACATCATTAAAACCCTCTACTTTATGTGAGCCTGATTTGGTGAAAATATTCAAAAAGTAAATGAAGAGTTTATTTGCAAAAGCAAGTTCACTCCGTTCTTTCTAAATGGCGTTTGTCTATCTTTGCAAATGAACTCTTCATATTTATCTTATATTCTGTTTTTATTTGCCTCATATTATATTTCTGGAACTAATATCTCTCTATCAGGACGAATTTCATTTTGCGTTTGAAGAAAACTTATAAAGTCTCCACTAGAATTTGTTAAAAAGCATGTTTGATAAATGGAAGAAGGTCCTTTGGTCTGATCAGACCAAAGTGAAGCTTTTAGGCCATTAGAGAAGATGCTATGTTTGGGAGACACTAAACACTGCACATCACCACAAACACACCATCCCCACTGTGAAGCATGGTGGTGGCAGCATCATGCAGTGGTGAGGCTTCTCAGCAGCAGACCCTGGAAGGTTGTAAAAGTAGATGTATGCATGCAGACGAGTGCAGCAAAACATCAGGAAATCCTGGAGAAGAATCAGATACCATCTGCTAGACACCTACAGCTTGGAAGACGACTCATTTTCCAGCAAGGCAATGACCAAAAGCATCAAGCTAAAGCTACAAAGAAATGGTTTCAAGACAACAAGGTGGATGTTCTGGAAGACAAAGCTCAGAACTCAATCTAGTCAGGAATTTGTGGCTGGGCTTGAAAAGGGCCTTTCACTCCTGATCCCTACAGAACATGATAAAGCTTGAACAGTTTTGCAAGGAAGAATGAAATAAAACTGCAGTGTCCAGATGTGCAAGCCTGATTGAGACCTGCCCACACATACTCCTGCTGCAGATGCAACCAAAGTGTGTCTCAAAAGTACTGACTTGAAGGGGGTCAATATTCATGCATTATTTTATGTTCCGTATTTTTATTTAATTGTCATTATTTTGTAGAAATCAAGTGATTTGAAATGTTTCGACTGTTAACGTCAGTCTTCCTCAGACATTCTTTCAAACCATCTGTCTTCTGAGGAAGACTGAAGTGGCAATCAAAACATCATGTCAGGGTAAACTACAACTCCTTTTAAAAAATCTCTTGTCATGAAAAAATAACTTTGATGCTTAGAATTACAGAGAAGACCAAATGAACTTCGTTCATCAACGTAAGTAAAAAAAAAGGGTAAAAGGAAACACACACACACAAAACAGAAAAAAATCAGGTTTACCTAAAGCATTTTTTTTTGGATGAATTTTCCTTAGCTGGGGAGTTATCTTTGTAGACTGGCTTATATAAAGACAATTACTACAAATGGTACTATGTTGGATTTAATTGGATAATAATTGGATTACAATGAATTAGATTAAATTGGACTTGTCTGTAAAGCATCTTGAGATGTTGTAAGTTAGCATGATCCGAATAAAGCTGGATTAAAATTGATTATGACCATATCTTTGGAACTTTCAATTCAATTCGGTTTTATTTATATAGCCCTTTTCAATAGCCAAAAGGCAAACAAAGGGCTTCACTGAATAAAAGGCAATAAAACAGCAAACACAAAAACATATAAAATGAAAATTAAAAGCTACAGTAAAAGATGACAGCAGACAGAACACTAAATATTAAAAGCCAGGGGGAAGGTGCATCTTCAGCTGGTGGATAGGGTTTTGAGGGAGGTCTACATGAGGGGCAATGCAGACCAGCCTAGCAGTGATGAAGGCATGGATCGCCTTCTCCAGGTCACTGCGGCTCAGAAACTGCTTGACCTTTGAGAGAAGGCGCAGCTGGAAAAAGCTCAGGCAAACCACAGCGTAGATCTGCTTATCAAACCTAAGGTTTTTGTAAAAGATAACTCCAAGGTTTCTGACAGAGGACTTACGGGGATGGGTCAGGGGGGTTGAACTTGGAGAAATTGGGGAAATGTGTGGGGGTGCCAAAAATAATGAACTCTGTCTTAGAGTCGTTTAGGTGAAGGAAGTTGCTTGTGAGCCAAAGTTTAAAGGAATAGTACACCAAAGAAGTATTTGCATTCATTTTCTACTCACCCTCATGCTGAGAAAGACTCTGGAGCACTTTTTTAATGTGTCGTGAACGCGCAAGGGCGCGCTTCACAGCAGCTAGATGTCGTACTGTTTAAGCTATAAAAATATACTAAATGATGCCGTTTTAAGAAAATTATGGACGCTACCCACACAGGACACTTGGATTACATTGGACGAGCAGTTTGGAGGAATATAGTTTTTGTGGACTTTTTTGGAACTTTTTGACTCAGTTGCCGTTGAACTCCATTTTATGAAAGTTGGTGGAAAATAAAAAAGCTGTCCAATCTACAGCTGCATTTGAGATATTAAAAAAGTGCTCCACAGTCTTGCTCAGCATGAAGGTGAGTAGAAAATGAACGAACATCATTCTGTGGGTGTACTATTCCTTTAATGTCATTCAGACAGCTGGACAGGTTGTGTGTGTGTGTGTGTGTGTGTGGGGGGGGGGGGGGGGGGGGGGGCTGTGAGTGTTGGAGGAACGAAGAGGGCGGTATAACTGGATATCAACGGCATAGAAATGGAATGATGTTGTGGTTGAGAATGATGGAGCTGAGGGGCAGGAGGTAGAGGAGAAATAGGACAGGGCCGAGCACAGATCCCTGTGGGACCCCATAAGGCAGAGGGGCTGGTGAGGAGGAGTCATTAGACAGGACTGAAACGGATGCAGCTGTAGCTCTAAACCTCTCACAGACCATAGTCACGTGAACATTATCTCTACAAAGGCCAACTCTGACAAACTAAATTTGAGGTTTTAGGACACACAGTTCAGGAGAGGTCTCCAAAATGGCCATTTTGACCCAGTTTGGCCCCATCTGTTCTCCAAATCCCCCAACTGGGAAACCTCGGGTGTTAAAGCTTTGAAATACTTTGGTGCAACTTCTTGCCTCACAAACATTAAAGTGTTTCCAGTCTTTTCATGTAAACTAAGCGAGGAGGTGAAGGAGAGTGTTCCCCAGAGTGTCAGCGTAGTGACTGTTGGCCACTAATCGCGGCTCTGACAGGCCGAGGATGTGACATTTCACAACCGAGCTTTGTTTGTTTGACAAGAGGCCGTGATCACGCCACGAGGTGGAACATCACAGAAACTGCTCTAACTGTCCGGTACGCACTGTAGAAATGGAATAAAACGCAGCTTCCAGAAGACCACAAAGGACCGCCAGGGTGTTTAAAGCCCCCAGAGCAGGGAGCTCTGTGTGAAAAGATCATTATTATGCATGTGAATGGCAAGAAGAGAAAGAGCAGATTATGCATTTGTGTGTTTGCTGATGAGATAGAGGGGTTTAGGTCCCCCTGTCCAGTTTGCATCACAAATCCCCAACAAGGGAGGGGAAAGGCCGTGGTTAGAGGAGAGCAGGAAGAGGGAGACTTAGGCTTTTCAGTCAACGTATGGGGGGGTAATGCCATGGTTTTAGAGCAGATGTCCCAAATTGGTAAAGAAAAGAAAAGAAGCAAAGGGATTGGCGGATCTGAAGCTTAACTCCGATCTCACTAAAGTATCAGTGTGGAGCGTCGGGGCGGCTCGCATCGCCAGGCTGCCAGTCAAAGTTTTTCTCAGGCTGTTTTCAGTCTCTTTTGTTGTGGCCTGTGGGATGTGTTTGCAACAAGGCCTTGAGTGAAAAGGCTGGCTGGCTGGGGTTGAGGGACTCTGCTCTACATGTAAACGGCTTTCCAGTTGGCTGGAAGGATGAGGAGAGACAGGGAGGTAAAACAGTTCAGCATCCGGACCGTGAGCAGCACGTCGTCGCGCTGTCTCGGCCCGTTACCGAGGTCCACGGCGCCAACGCTGACGCTCATATCTGTCACCGCAGGTTGGAAATTATATGGGAAATTCAGCGTGATCGCTTTTAGTCTACATCACACCGAGACACAAACACACACGCATGATTCTTATCGTCTGAAACTACCTGTATATTTAAAATAAATGGCCTGCCAAGCATTTGATGGGTCGGCTAGAAATCCCAAATGCCTCCACTGCCTCAGCTGCTTTCAAGTAATCATCCTCATGGTAACACCTGACACTAGCTATTCATCATGCAGCCTGTATGTACTCCAGTATATTCTCAAGAAGTCACACAGTCAACTTTTTACATCCACTGCTGACAAGTAGCCACACAAAACCTGTCAGGGCACGGTGATGCATTCAAATGCAAATCTCATTAAAGCTTTGCTGCATCTCTGCTCTGAGTGTGTGTACTTTTGTGAGGCTTGTGTCCAGGTGCATTATGCACCTCCTTCATTATTAACTGCCAATCATTACTGTTAATGCGACAGGTAAAAGTGAATTTGTTGAGGCAGAACTGGCTCTAATGGTTCACTATAATTTATGTCAGTCAGAGGAGAGTGCTCCAACATCAGTGGATGAATATTCAGGAACAGGATGCTCCGTTAGACACCAGTAGAAATGGAAATTCTTTGGCTTAAATACAAACTATAAAGGGATGCACAAATTGTACAAATAGTACCTCTGCATCATCTGGCTGGTTCTTTTTTGTCTGTCTTGTGTCGTGTTTCAACCATCGTCACTGATATTGACGTTTCTCACGTACTGTAGGCCTGGACGGCACAGGATAAAAGGAAGGCGTGAAAGTGAGTAAATATTTGGGAGATATAGACATACATACCGTTTATTGATCTCTTCACTCTGCTTTTAAAGGCAGGGTAGCGGATCCTGGAAAAACGGTTTGAGCAAGCTAGATTTGAAAAAAATATACACCCCCGAAACCACACCTCCAAAGCACAGGAACTTACAGGTGTCGGCGAACATAACCGAGAACAGCCGAGTGGCTAGCTTGTTAGCTTCCCAGTAAACAACAGAGGAACAACGTTTCCTAAAAGTGATAATTATCTCACCTCCAACTTCTTCTGTGGTGTTAAACATCCTCACTGCAAACACCAACACCTCCATGACTTCATCCACATCCGTTTTATCTTTTTAAGAGCAAACAGCGGCATATTTAAGAACAGCGAGTCGCCATGTTCGAGACATTGCACGAGACACTCATGGCGAGTTGCGATTGCACGCACGAGGAAAATGGTTGCGCGGCTAACGGCAGTCGAGTTTGATGGACAAAATAATCATTCAATCAGTCAGTACGGGCCAATTGCAACTAGATTTTGGATTCTGTTCCACAGGTAATTCATTTCTTAAATTTTTGTGTCAGAACATTTCATTAATTGTCTGCAATCAGGGTGTTATCGTTGCTTTAAGCAATATACTGTAGTAAAAAATGTTCCTGGAAAACATCATCCACCCTGCCTTTAAGGACAGACATGAAGCTCCGAGAGTTTAATAATCTCTGCATTATTTATTTATATTAATGAAACAATTGTTGTTTTAGGTTAATAGTTATTTGAGTGATATGAAACAGTACGGAGTTCATTCACTGACCAATTCATTGGCTCCACCTGTTCAGCTGCATGTTAACACTGATATCTAACCAGCCAATCACACCGCACCATCTGTCTCGTAAACATGAAGACGGCCAATAACACGACAGCATCTAGTCACGTAAACAGAATACGGCTAATCACATGGCAGCATCTAGGCATATAGACGTGATGAAAGCGACCAATCACACAGCAGCATCAAGTCACGTAGACATGATGAAGACGACCAATCACATTGCAGATTCTAGTTACATAGATGTGGCGAAGACAACCAATCGCACGGCAGTATGTAGTCATGTAGACCAGAGTAATTGGGTCTGTCCCAAACCGCGCACTTGGGCACTTCAAACACTGTTTTTGAATATGTAGTGACACATGGTATCATTTAACACAATTTCAGTGCACTAAAGTACCAGGATGTTGCCCTAATCACGCCCAAAAATGTAGTGCAGAATGAAGCACACTAATCGCACTAAACAGACGCCATCTTGCTGATGTAGAGGAAGAGGTGGGACTTTCGAACTGTTTTCAGAGCTGAATAATGGCTGTGAACAAAGTGGTGGCGACCCCTGCTGCATCGGAGGTGGTATTGTACTGATTAAAGTAACATTTATGAAATGATTTAGACATAGTCACTAATGTATATTGTAGCATGCTACCAAGCTGTTCACTCCCTGATGACCGTTATGATCTGTTCAAGTGTTTGAGGCTGTGGTTATACCAGCTCAGAAGAGTTAGCTCAGGTTAGCGGGTAATGCTAGTCCGTCACTTCCTGTAAGTGCAGTGCTCTGTTTGGGCCAGCATTCAGTGACAATAGTGCGCACTACAGACAAAGTACACAGTGCACACTATGCCCTGAATTCCAGTGCACTCAGGAAAGTGCGTGGATTGAGACACGGCCATTGAATGAGAGTGGCGACATTTCCATAGGCTTCTATAGAAAGATTGGAATGCGGAAGTCACGTGGTTCATGGAGCTGCAAATAGTTCAAAAAGTCAAAAGTTCCAACATTGACGGCTGTTCATTCCCTCCATGTAGGGGACTTTCTGCCGGTGAGTATCTGAAATGAAAACATTTCATGGCGCTGTGAGGCATTAGCTGAATTTTCTGTTACAAATAAAGCGAACAGTGTAACTTTATGTGGCCAGTTTTAGTCCATTTATTGTGTGATTTACCAGCTAGTTATAGTTTAGCTGAGGTTAGCTAATGTTAGCTTGGCTTCAGTTGCTATAATCACCACCAGAAAACATGAAGTTATCATAGATTTATTACAGTTATAGGCAAGTTCATTTTTTCCATGTAAAGATTTTATTATTTAGACGTGTTTTTTTGGTGATGACTGTGTCATGCACATAATCTCAATTCCTGGTGGTAAACGATATCAACTAGAATATTAACCATCTTTTGTTCATTACGATTGATATAAAGTTCTACATCCTTTAACAGACAATGGCTCAGAGACAGCAAAATGAATGAAGACAGCCTGCCTCAGCTGCATAAATGTGGATATATATTGTGAATTTGGATGATTATATATATGGTAATATAGTATATTCCTGCACCTGGAACTAGTTTTCCAGACAATCCCGGGTAAACCCTTTCCTCAACACAAACGTCCACGGTCCAGCTCGTCTTTTGTCTTCTTGGATGGATAAAACTGTAATGTTGCATCATAATTCCTGTGGTCACAGGTCTTGCAGTACATCCATGGAAGAGTTGCATTGTGTCTTGGAGGACTTCAGTGGCTTTGTGGACATCATGTCCAACTAGTGGACGAGAGGACATGATGTCCAACCAGTGATTACTGCTTCAGAAACCATGCAACAGATGGAGGTTGCTGCTTTTATTCTTGAGAATAAACCAGTAGCAGTTATGTCTAGATTTTGTGTTTTTACACATTGGTTTTACATAAATTGTTTTTATTATTTAAAACTTGGCTTCTTATTTTTAGTGTGTAGCACTTTAAGATCTATCTTGCAAATAGAAAGTGCTATATAAATCTTATTATTAAATATTATTATCAGTAGTAGTAGAATTACTGTTGAATAGACAACCACTTCCATCTTGTGCTTCCTGTCACCATAGAAACATGAAAGTGTCTCATCCACTAAGTACATATTACCTCATAATGTGCTTAATAAAGCTATTTTATATAATTAAATGTTTAGTTGTATAATGTTTATTTGACAAGCTGTTTGTGTTTGAAAACGTGGCAGTAATTTTGTTCTTTTATTACATTATTCAGAAAACTATTCTGATTATTTTTTTACTCTAGTTTTCTGACTACAACAATGAACAGAGTTACTGATGTTACTGATGTATTTATTCAGTTCATGCAGCAAATAATGAAATATGCTGAATATGATGTAATAATATAATATTCATTCTTCTCCTCTGTAGAGGAGAAGAATGAATTCCAAGTCATCATTCAGAGCATCTCTTTATTTTATTTTATTTTTTTCAAGTCATTGAGATCAGCTCTGCCACTGAGCTAATTGTCAATCTAACACCAAGGGGAGATGTGACCTCCACAGCTGGAGTGTTTGATCAAATCTTTTATCAGACAGAAACATCAGGACTGTAAGGGTGTAAATGTGGGGTAAACTCAAGCAGAGCAGTAACTTCTGGAACATCAGGAGGCCTGTCACACACCCGTCCAAGCATGCAAAGAAACCAACGACACAGCTTTAACACGGCTGTTAGTGTTTCTTTTTTTCCCCTCTCTTGTGCTAAAAAATAAAAACTGATAAAAAAAAAAACATAGTCGTTGCAGTAATCAATAAACATAACTGGTCAATATTTCAAGAAAATTGTGAGGATAATTTATGTTTTCGCGCTGCCTCCTGCCTGAATCCATTCAACCCACAGAAAGCGCGGTGCTGTTTATGAACTTTTTAAGGCGGCACGAACCACGTGACCGCCTGTTGGCGAGTTCAAAGTGTGTCGTAACTCTCGTACTTAATGGCGCTGATGTAGACATGGTGAAGACGACCAATCACACGGCAGCATCTAGTCAGGTAGACATGATGAAGACGACCAATCACATGGCAGCATCTAGTCACGTAGACATGATGAAAGCAACTTGCTGATGTTCAAACTGAGCATCAGAATGAGGAAGAAAAGGGATTTAATGGTTGTTGGTCTGAGTATTTACTGGGATTTCCACATACAAGTATCTGTAGTATTTCCACAGAATGGTCTGAAAATCTCCAGTAGCAGCAGTTGTCTGAACCAGAATGCAGCAGGAGATTACACCAGGTGCCTCCTGTCAGCTAAGAACAGGAAACTGAGGCTACAATTCACACAGACTCACCAGAACTGGACAATAGAAGATGGAGAAAGAAAAGCCCAAAGGAAAATATTTTCAGTGTCTCTAAAAAATTCACTGTACTTAGAAAATGTAAAGTTACACATCCAGCAGTGGTTTGCAGCTTGACCGTTAAGTGCCGAGATTTTCCCAGATTTCATCTCACAATAATGAACACTGTGGACACTGAAATACATATTTTATGCAGGTTTTGCAGTGATGATTTTGTTTTTACCAGCTGTTGCTTAAAGTGGAGAACTATGACACACACACACACACACACACACACACACATCCATTGTTTAAAAAAGACTAAATTGTGGTGGATGGTCCTTTTATACCTTGTCTGTCACCCTTACCCCTAACTCGTTAATCTTCAGAATCTTCCAAAATGTGTTAATGTTAAAATCTTTTTCATTATGCCTTTTCTTTAACTTCCTTCTGGCTTTATTTTAGTGTGCAAGTGACTTAAATTAGCTTTTTTTTTCAGCACAATCAAGTTGGTCAGTGAAGACTGAAAACAATTTCTTATATGCAAATCTTTTTTTTTTTTTCATGTTTAAATGAATTGACAGATCACACACACACATAAATTTCCATGATACATCTTTGCAAGGGCTCATTGTTACCAGCAGATTGTTGCAAAGACACATGATTTATTTCTATTTCTTACGTTGAAAAATGGCAACAATAACACAGTTTGACAGGAAGTTCAATTTCTTCAGTTACACGTTGATTCCCAACGAGCTGACAGCTTGGCATGCTTCAGCAGGGTGTGCAGTGTTCTTAAATCATCAAAGGAAACTGGACAAGTGGAGGGAAAAAAGAACAAAATGACATCTACAGCAGATCGTCTGAAAGTGATGTCATGAAGAATTATAGGAACAACATTCAGCGTAATTGGGATTATCCTGGAGAGAGAAAGACAAAAAGCCGCCGACATGAGGAAAGCCCTTCAGTCCTGGAGAAAGAAAACAAGAAAGCTACTCAGACCTAATATTGATCTTTGATGCTGTATCTCCATCTATCTGTTTATTGATCATTGTGATTATGTTGGATGAGAGTATATATCCCTCATAGCTTCTTAAGCTTCCTGAAGGCGTAGCGGGTGACCTTTTATGTTGTTACTTTTTTTTCTATGAATGCAAACAGCATAAAACTTGGTCCAGGTGTGTATTTTGGCTTGACTCATGATATTCTAGAAGATGGGTTGTCTAACTCTTTTTCTAAGATCTCTAACTAAAATACACCTCATTTCCTCCTTAGTGCCAATCCGTGCCACATTGACTTGCTTTGAAAAGGACCTTTCTATAATCAAATGCCATTTCAGAATAAATTTTTAGGATAAAAATTTTTCGCCTCACACACTTGCTCTACACTTCAATGATGTAGTTTGAACAGTTTTCCATGACATAAGACCATTTACTCAAAAGGGGCCACGATTTTTATATTAGTGATGAAAAAACCCAAAGACTTCAATGTTATTTCAGTAAATCAGTGTCCTTCAAAAACTCAGAAATGCTTAACACATCCAATGAAGTAAACAATCTTTTTTATTCTTTCATGTGAGGTTATTTGAGTGTGAAAGGGTCTCAAATTTGTAATTTTGGTGGGGTTTTTTTTTTTTTTTTCAAGCATTTTGATCAGTCAGATCACATGCCAATTATTTAGGTCAGTCTTTTGCAAGGGAATTTAGTTCCCTCTCTGTAATGCACTGCCATTACAGTTCAAACTAGAATTTTTCCCACATTTTTTTGCATTTTATCTTGAAACAACTTCTCATTGAGCTTTTTTAATTGTGGTTGCTATAATCTATGTTTAGATCTGCTCTGTATACCAAATAATGGCCTGTCACCTACAGGCTCTTTTAAAATGGACTCAAACCCACTTTTCAGTGCCAGGCAGTGCCCTGGTATATTGTGTGTACAAAATGGAATTTCAAGGCCCGTTAGAAATTTAAAACTCAGTGATTTTTTGGTACTGATGGTTAGGCCAGAAGTCAGTGATGACAGCCATGAAAAAAAATGTAACTTTTAATTTTTAGATAATATTTACAGGCCATTGGTCTCTTAAAGGAATAGTTCACCCTCAGAATGATTTAACTTTATTTTCCACTTACCCTGATTGGAGGAGCAAGACTGCTGGACCACTTTTTAAATCTTGGATCTTTTTGCAAAATATCACTCAAGTACTCTAATGTGAAGCAGGGGGGTGGAAAAATCATGCTTTGGGGCTGTTTTTCTGCAAGGGGACCAGGACGACTGATCTGTGTAAAGTAAAAGAATGAATGGGGCGATGTATGGTGAGATTTTTGAGTGGAAACCTCCTTCCATCAGCAAGGGCATTGAAGATGAAACGTGGCTGGGTCTTTCAGCATGACAATGATCCCAAACACACTGCCAGGGGAACAAAGGAATGCAGTGGAGTAAAAAAGCTGGTGGGGGGGGTTTTTTTTCCTCATCCCTCCCTCTTCCTATCCTCCCCCCCTCCCCACCCTCACCCCCCACCCCATTTCATTTTCCCCCCCTTTTCCCCCTTCCTCCCTCCCCCCCCCCACCTTCCTCCCCCCCCCCCCTCCTCTCCCCCCCTTCCCCCCCCACCCCAAATATACATATCTCTTTTCAATATTTTCCCCCAACATACAAACTTCCCCCCCCAAACCCCAAAATTAATCCTTATTTTATTTTATAAAAAAAATTTTTTTTTTCCCCCCTTTCTTGTCTCCCCCGCCCTGCCCCCTTCTTCTAACTCTTTTGAGCCTGGCCCTTCGACCCCTAGACCTTTTTCACCACTCAACCCCCCACCAACTTCCCCATTTTTCCCTAATCCCCCTCCGCCCAGAAACCCCCACCCACCAGAATCCATACCGGCTCCGGCTCTCGACCCCATAGCACATCTCCCCCGTCCTAGCCGGTCTCACTGCCCCTTCTCTTGGAGGGCAGTTCAAAGTCCTGTTGTTGACCTTTAAACGCACGGTCCTCCCTTACCTCTCTATTTCCCGCCCGCCCACCCTCGTCTCCTCCTATCCCTTCTCCCCGCATCCAGGCTAGGCGTTCTCTTACTCCCCCCCTCTAACGCACTCCCTCAACTCAGCCCAGCATCCTTAACCATCCCCCCTTCGCCTTTCCTCTAACTTTTCTCTCTTATTCTATTTTCTTCTCTTTTTTATTATTTCACCATACCATTTTTGATTCCAGCCATTATAAAACTTTCGACTTACAAAAGTGACGTACCCCAAAAACCAAAGTTTGCGCGCCAAAAATATTCAGTTAAAACCGTGCGACGCACAGATCAACAATTTCCCTTTAAAACCACTCTCCTACCAAATTGCCAACCCCCCACACGCCCACTTTCACCAAGAGCTCAAAACCTCAATTTCTGCTCTAAATGAGCCAGCATCTGGGCACGGAAAACTGAACTGGCCACAAATAGAGAAACGAATGTCGAGAGACGGAAGTGGAGGGGCTAGTGGGGAAGTGGGAGCCTCATCTTGGCGCCGGACACAGTTCAAGCTCAGCACTTGCGTGAGAACAGCTTCCAGAAGTCCCGGGACGCTGTCAGAGCGCACTGTATCGAACACAGAACACCTGTTGGTGTGGGCAGCGGGACCCCTCACGTCCCCTCCCCCCAAACACCCCCCAGCTTCAAGGTGAGGCTCCACAACGAGTGCGCTGTGGTCAGCAGCTGCGAGCGTCGGGGTGGGCACGGCGGTGGTCGGGGGACCTGGGTCCAAGTCCCAGACAAAGCGCTCCAAAAGTGAAAAACCGGTCCACATGACCAGAAAATCCTCATGGTCTCTAAAGACTCCCCCCAACCTGATCCCGCCATTGGCAAGCTTCAAGCAATGCCAGCCACCACTGAAGCAACGCACCATGCACTCAATTTATTTTACTCAAAACGAATTCTAACACCACAATAATACAACTTTTATTCCTCCCCCCCCCTTATGAAAGCATTACCACAAATTTCTAACCTTCACAAATTGAAACAACACTCTGAACACACAGTGCTGAGCCGAATGGGTGCGTGTATGCATTGCCACGGCCAGCAATGGTAAAACACGGGCAGTTCACCCCCCGCCCCTCCCCCCCAAAGCGCCCCCCACCCCGACAGACTTCGACACCGCCACCGCCCTTTTTCGACACTAAAATGCAGACCCCTAATCTGTAAAGCCCCTTGGGCATCCAGCTGAGTAGAAATATGCTATATAAATAAATAAATAAAATTAAATGAAATCATTGCCTACGTGCCGACTTCGTCGTCTCACACAACATCGGTCTGACCTCCCTGTCCAGTGGACAACAGGGGACCTATACAGGGAGACAAAGTATAAAAGAGCGTCAACTTGCTTAGGCCATGACTGTCACCCAGTAGAGGTATTTTCGCCACCATAATCTGGCAGCCGCAAGAGCAATGTCCTTTCTAGACACAAATCAGTGACAATGCCTTGATACACTTTCTGCTGTGCCCCCCCCACGATTTCTTCTTCCCATTCTGTCTCGCATATGCGGGTGAAGGTATACCTCTACTGGATGAACATCATGGCCTAAGCGGGCCGACTTCTTTCTTATAAGCTGCTCCCTGTTTTAGCAGTCCCCAGTTGTTCCACTACGAAGTACAGACCACTAAAAATGGACAAGAGGCTGTCCAGTATTTTAGAAGAAAGAAACCATCGTCCACAACGCCTCTTCTTCACTTCTCCTCCTCGGGCAAGCGGGCCCGGACACCCACCGCCGCAACACACCCAGGACCGATTACCCCAGGGCGAAAAGGTAGGACACGTTCGGACTTGCTGTTAGCTGCTAAATAACACCATTTTGCTCCACTGCTGCGCACCCCCCAACTAACTGTTAGCCACCAGTCACCAGGCCGGGTCCGTCTCCACATGTCACTCAAAGGGATACGCCCCTAATTATGTGTAATTTCAACATTAAATAACATCTAAACAGATGAGTTATAACAAAAAATTCATCCCCTCACAGTTGACATGAAGGTAAACTTGACCTATTAAACCTAAAATGATTTTCTGAACCAGGCTGTAAACATGTTTATTTCTGCTGTGAAGTTGGCCTTTTTAACATGGGAGTCTATGGGGATTTGCTCTGTTTTGGAGCCTCTAGTGGAGGAAGGGAGAACTACAATTTTGTGCTACGTGGAAGTGGGCTCACTCTTCTCCAGCGGCGTTTGCGCCTTGATACAGACCCGATATTCAGATGCTTGTGCGTTTTCAGACGCACAAAATTAGGCACGTCAGCTGAAGCTAGCCTGCTCACGCCAGCTGTAGTGTAGTCTGGAATGTATGTTTTATTTTACTAAATTGTAATTCAGTAAATTTTTATTAACTTTTTCAGTTTCTTGTTATTTGAATTACTGTTCTGAATTTAACCTTTTCTTTAATGGGAGTGTCTAAACCTTCGGCCCCTACAGTATCTTGTTAAGGGAAACAGTCTTGTTTTGAGTCATATCTCAAATTAAACAAATTTATTACAATGCTAGTAAAATGTAGCTAAGAATGATTTTTACTGCTAATTTCAAAATTCTGTAAGGCTGAAAACTACTCTATTTCAAGAAATCTTATCAAGTGAAGTTTCATTTGTTTCATTGGCAGATGTTTTTGCTTATTACAACTAAAAATATATATGTATATATATCTTGTTTAAATTCCTATTTTAAGAGTGGCCTTTTTTCTAGTGTAGACCTTTTGTTTTGTTTGGTGTGTCTGAATAAATGAAAACTGTTTGCACATCTTTCCCGATCTCTGACAGATAGCCTGAACCTTTGCAGTTGCTCATGACTCAGAACTACATGTGAAATCAAAGCTGAGAACATTTAGAGGAAAGAAAACTTTTCCCCTGTCATGCAAAATCAGTGCTGTGCATCACGTGGTATGTTTGGCATGATTGCAGCTGTCATGTGCGCTTGTTTCCTCCATTTGCCTTCTTCACGCCCTTTCACTTCACTCTGCTGTTCAGTACATCTCAGAATATTTTAATTTAAAAAAGCCGTTTCCCATAAAAACCATCACTGAAAAGACTTTGATTTCCATTTATGCTTGCGGTGCAGAGATGCAGAAATTCCTCCACGCAGAGTGCGTTAAGGAGCCAGAAACAACTCGTTAAAAAGCCAGAGACTTTTTGTTTCTCTCCTCACAGTTTAGGCTTAGTGCTTTCCTGCCTTTGCCATAAAGAGGGTAGTTTTCCATTGATGAGCAGGCGCAGGCGGCTTCAGCACCAGCAGCAGCAAATCACTACTCTGTTAAAAGGCCCTGATGCGTAGCAAACTCTCCTGCCAAGCCTCCTCGCTCCAAATCTGCTTGCTTGCAGACCCCCCTGTAATTGGAGGCTTTAAACTTGCTTTGGACAGGATGGCAAATGATCGCTTTGAGCTTGGAAGAGAACTGACTGGTGCATTCAGAGGGGTGCAGCTAAATCTCACAGATCACTGCCAATCCAGCAGATTTGTGTGTGAACGTGTGTGTGTGTGTGTGTGTGTGTGTGTGTGGTGCAGTTATGCATTTGAATGCATGCGTGTTTTCTCTCTCTTCCCCTTTAGCATCCTTTTTCTGGGCTGTTGTTTGCGTGACGGTTTACATCCAGCATATAACGGCCGGGTTTTGCTCTTAATCTCACAGTAATCGTCGGGATCACCATGGCCATGTTGGTGTTTGATGCCGACCCACAGACTGTCTGGTCAAAGACGAGCAACCAGCAGCCATGAAATAAAACTCGACTTTCATGCTGCCATCACTTCCTCACTTTCCCCTCCGCCGAGCACGCTCATTAAAGCCTCAGTGAGAACGTGTCGCAGTTGATTTCTCATCACTAATGGTCCGTAATACAATCATGAGATATTTTCCTTCAGGTTTGCTGCCATTTCACATCATCTTCAAGATATTTTGCATAAAAAGCTCTGCTGAGATGGAAGGCTGTGGATGCTGTCTGTGGTGAGCAGCATGTTAAATGATGGAAAAGGAAAAATAACGAGGCTACTGCTGTACAGCTTTCGAAATACTTCTGCAGGTTCTCAAAGGACCTGTTGCCACTGACCTTCAGCCCAGTTCTGATATCATTTGGCATTACTCCACTTTTTCTCCCCGTTTCTCCTCATCAATATTTTTAAAGGTACAGTCATAGGGTACAGTACGTAAAAAAAAGGAAAAAAATGGCAGAAAACTTTAATATATGACTCAAAATTGTGTTTCTATCGGTCTCTGCCAGTCACATGACATATTTTGCTAAGATGCCATTTTAGGCGGAAAAAAGTCAGTGGTCACATTTATCAAATGAGCGTGGAAATGAGCGCACATCTGATCATAAATATTATCTTATGATTGTATCCACGTGTGATTTATAAATGTTCGTGTCTGACCAAACAACAGAATACGTCAGAAGTCCACCGTCATCCAGCTGTTTCTACCCTGAAGCAGCAGCAGCACTGACGGGTGGAGGCAGATCCAAGCCTGACCTGCACAGGGACAGAAGAAACGATAACTTTCATTAGCTGAGCTAAGAAACAGTTTTCTGACTGAGCACTTATAGGCTACAACTTTAGGGTATAGATTAATAAAAATGCAGTGTTGTATAGTAACTAAGTAAAAATACTTTGTTACTATTTTTTTATATTTGTACTTTACTTTACTACTTCTATTTCTTTTTTTCTTTTTTATGATAGAAAGTGAAACAGAGAGAAAGGAGTAAGGAAGAGGAAGAGAGAGAGGAGAGAAAACATGAATCCACTTACACAATTCACTGGTGCATCTGTACAGAAATCCCTAAACAACATTCCAAGGTCTCTGTCGGAAAACAAAACAAGCAATCCCCTACAGGAGGACCTGCAGGTGGCTTAAATATCCTCAGATCATACAAACACACGCAGAACTACGCAGAGAAGAGGTACAACCTAGTCATCGCGATGGGAAGCAGTGTCACAGCATCAACATGCATAATAAAGGTGCTCCGTGGTGATACAGTCATGCAGATGCAGCCTCGTCTCTGCAAGGAGGAGGAAGCCCGCAAGGCTCACGACCCAGGCCCCCAGCAGCCACCCAGAGGCCCAGATCCCAGCTACCCCCCCCCCCCCCCAAAGAGCGGACATGCATCCCCCGAAGGGCGGCAAAAGGCGGCCCCCGTCGGAGCCCCCCGCGGTCTGGGGGCCCAGGCCCCAGCAGACCAAGACCAGCAGCTGCCGACCCCACCGGGCGCCCCCCGGGGCAGTAACAGCGCCGGCCCCAGGGCCCAAGCGCCCAGGAGCAGCCACCCCCCCCCCCGACCCGGGGCGGCCCAACTGAAACCCAGGAGGACCGGACCCCCAGACGACACCCCCCCAGGGCAGGCCAGCCCCCACCCCAACATCCCTGCCCCACACACCTGACACCAGGGCGCCACCAACTCTACCACCCCCTACCCCGCCACCACGCTCACACACACACTCCCCACACACCTACCCCAACACCCCCATGTACTCCCCCCCCCACACACACATACACCAACCCACTCCGCTCTCTGACCTTACATACCCACACTCACTCCTCCCTCCACCCCCAACACTCTCCTCCCTCTACCGTCCACACCTACCCCCACCTCCTCATACCCTCTAACACACACATGCACTCCCCCCACATAACTGCACCAACCCCTCCCTACCCCCGACACATACGCCCCCACCTCCCTATACCCCCAATACCCCATACAGTCCCCCCTTACATGTCCAGCCCCGCCCATCCCTCTGACCTATCACACTCCCGCCCTTCCTTCAGCCCCTCACGACCATCCCTACTTCTATTTCTGATGACTTTTACTTTTACTTCACTACATTTTGCGAGAAAAATCAATACTTTTACTCCATTACATTTACCTGAGCATCTTAGTTACTAGTTACAAAATACATAATGTAAATAAGGAACTTAATAGCCAATGGACAATCTTTGTTGTGTTGTAGTGGGACTAGTAGCAGCCGTGTGCAGCCGTCTCTGAAGCTAAACACACCTTTACCTGCCTCAGCAGCAGGTGAAAGGCTGTTCAGCATCGCTGGTCTGGTCTTCAGTCCAAGAAGAACCAGACTGAGTTCTCACCATTTTTAGAAACAACTTCTTTTGAGGTTGAACAAAAAGTTTTTCAGGGTTCAGTAACGACTGGATGGACAGTTCAAGAGCTGTCACACTGCATTCATGTTAAAGTTCAACCAATCAAGTTCTTTGTTTGTTTGCATCACCTCCGAGCACCAAGAGTTTATTAGGAATGATTTAACATTGAATGCACGTGGGTATGAATGTTGGTAGGCATGCATGCAGGTCTGTAAGGATGTTTGTGTGTATAGTATTTTTCTATATGGTTGGGTTTATGAAAGGAGGTATTGAAACTTTTTTAAACTTTGCAAATTACTATTGCAAATTTGCAAACTTAAAAACGAAATTAAACAGAAATAAAGAAAACGTTAAACTCAAATTTCTGACTGTGTTTTATTAACAGTACTTTTTACTTTTGATACTTAAGTACAGTAAATACTAGCTACTTTTTTACTTTAACTCAAGTAATATTCTAGCAGGCAACTTTGACTTTTACTTGAGTCATTTTCCAGTAAGGTACTTTTACTTTTACTCAAGTATGGCTTTTGGGTACTTTATACAACACTGTAGAAATGACAGATCGCCTCCGGTTTCGTCCGTGTCTTCAGTGGGAGCTGCAGGATGTCGTGTCAGCCAGAAGATCTTGACAACAGAGTGTTATAACTCTGTTATAACAGAGTGTTATAACTCACTTTTGGCGACAACTGATCGCCAAAAGTGTCAAGGTAATTCAAACCTTAATATCTCACTGTTGATGTCGGTATAAAGCAAAGAAAGCGAGACTGCTTGATGGACAGTCGGGCTGCAGAAAGGCGCAGGTGCACGTGTCGGACCAGCGGGATGAAACGCTGCTTTAGACTCGGAGAAAGTTTGCAACACAACCCTGACCTGTGTGGAGCTGTACAGCATCGCTGGCAGCTGATGGAGCTCCTTCCACCCCACCCCCCAACACTTTATTGACAAGTTAAAGAACAGAAAAACTAGTTTATGAATATTATGCGCAGCCAGAAGAGCGAATGCGCTGGTAATTGCAGCTCCCACTGGAGACATGGAGGAGATTCGTCGTTTCTTTGAATGAATCTATACCTTAAAGTTGTATAGGTGCTCAGTCGGTAGACTGTTTCTGAGCTTAACTAATGAAAGTTATCATTTCTTATGTCCCTGTTTGGGTCAGGCTCAGATCTTTTTTTTTTTTTTTTTTTTTTTTCTTTCCTACTTGTCCTGTCCAGCATCGAAGCAAGCAAAATGGAAATCTGATTGCTTTATTTTGTTGAACAGTTTTGCTTTACCAAGCGGAGCTTTATGAACATAAGGCTCCACTTGATATCCTGTTTATTCATTTTATTTCTTTAATTAAACATTTGTTTATAACAGCATTCCATATCATACTGCTGGGCCTGACAAGGAGAAATGAAAGTTAACAGAGATAATGATAGAAAGTGAAACAGAGAGAAAGGAGTAAGGACGAGGAAGAGAGAGAGGAGAGAAAACATGAATCCACTTACACAGTTCACTGGTACATCTGTACCGCGATCCCTAAACATCATTCCAAGGTCTCTGTCGGAAAACAAAACAAGCAATCCCCTACAGGAGGACCTGCAGGTGGCTTAAATATCCTCAGATCATACAAACACAGAGAACTACGCAGAGAAGAGGTACAACCTAGTCATCGCAATGGGAAGTAGAGAAGAGGTACAACCTAGTCATCGCAATGGGAAGTAGAGAAGAGGTACAACCTAGTCATCGCAATGGGAAGTAGAGAAGAGGTACAACCTAGTCATCGCAATGGGAAGTAGAGAAGAGGTACAACCTAGTCATCGCAATGGGAAGCAGTGTCACAGTGTCAACATGCATAATAAAGGGTGCTCCGTGGTGATACAGTCATGCAGATGCAGCCTCGTCTCTGCAAGGAGGAGGAAGCCCGCAAGGCTCACGACCCAGGCCCCCAGCAGCCACCCAGAGGTCCAGATCCCAGCTACCCCCCCCCCCCAAGAGCGGACATGCATCCCCCGAGGGACTCTCAGGTGTCACGTGGTTATATTACAAGACAACACAAGACAACTCCTGTCTTCACTTGCAATGGAACATAGCTTTCCTCTCTTTTTAAATATTTGTACAAACCTATATGCTCACATGGCCTCCAGAGTGGTAAGTCAGTACTGCTATCTCCTAAAAAAGTGGGAGCCGGTTCTCACTCAGTGGGAGATTGAGTGTTCGATTGACTTTGAAGTATCGGCTCTCAGAGCCGGCTCTGAGCATGACACATCACTAGTGTAACCGCTTCACTAGAACAGCTGTTATATGTTTATTTTCTTAGAATGAGTCATTTGCCATTTATATATACTTGTTGGGTGGTGCACATATGGAGGCTGCCATATTTGTGCCGCCATTTTTACTACAGTATCCCTAAATGGACAAAAAAAAATGTGAGTGAAGTGAGAACCCTCTGAACTTAAAAACTACTTTACCAGCTTTGTTTAATTGGAGTTAGAGCACTGTTTGGGATCAGTAATGCCTTAAAATACTTTGAAAATAGTTACTCATAGTACAGTCATAGCTACACCTGAGACCACTGGATCTACTCACACATGAAAACATCTTTATGTCAGAGAGAATTTTGGCCACTAACGGCCACCGTACATTCACAACAGTGCTTGGAATATGAAGTTGTTAGAAAGAAAACATTTTTCTTTCAAACACTCATCTTTACTAATAGATGTCAGTAATTACGTACTGTACCTTTACATATTCCTCATAGGGATGGGCGATCTGGACTAATACAATGATCACAATCATTTATGCACTTTGATCAATGCACTTTGCGCTCAGGTTGTAAATTAGTGGTTTGATCACAATATCCATACAGTGAATAGCGATTTGATCTCTGCTAATGTCTGAAATTCAGTCATGATACGATTTTGATTCGATTTGATTCAGGATCCACCGATCAATATAAAATGATATAAAACAATATTACAAGTAATAAAGTTTTTGTTTCTTAACATAACTATGAGCTTTGCAGTACAATCTCCCTGTGTCACATCTATCCACTGCACAAATATAAACCTGCGTTTTGTTGTGAAAATGTTGCATTAAAGGACCTTCAAAATAAAGCCATTTTCAAAAATCTAAACTTGCAAATCGTTGTAAAACCAATAAAATAAAAAAGAAATGATATAAGGGAGTTTAAAATCAGTGTGCAGCAATATTAATTTGTGAAGTTTATCCGTAAAAGGTAGAGTCTGGAGTTGCTCCCCGTTTCTGAATGCAGACATTATTCAAACTGAGCGCCCCGTTCCTCGGGCTTATGGCCGCCTCGCTCTTCAGCCGATTCAGCTTCAAGCATCTCCTTCAAAGCTCAGAAGCAGGTAAAAGCCAAACCAATATTAACCCTGGCTTTCCAACGTGCACTATCCAAAGCTCTTACCGCAGTGTACTTCCTTTTCTTCACTGCATCTGCCATTTTTTTCTCCCAAGAGTTTGAGTGACTGGTGTCTGCTCCAATCGTGAGCTTATCCCCACACAGCGTCATGCCCTTAGCTCTGTCATTGGCTGGCGATATATACACAAATGCCCACCCAGAAACGTCCTGAATACACCAAAATAAAAGGAAAAAGCAAATTACAGAGAGGGGGAGAGGGAGTTGCAAACAAACTCACCACCACATGAGAGTAGAGGCCAAAAGGTGTGGATTGAGACAGATTTCACTTGCAAAAGTCTAACATTTATTTTCAGGGAGAAACTCCGGACTCTACCTTTAAAGAGGGGGTTTCATGTCATTATTTGGCACATAATTCCCTTTTATGACACAATCAAATAACTGTGCTACCTTCGGTAGTTTTAAAAATACAGTATAGAGAGGGGGAGGAGCTTTGTGGTATCGGTGCTCTGTAGGAGCAGCCATTCTGGCAGTCATGTTGGTTTCTACAGGAGATTCAGGGATTTTTCAAATATGCGTGAATGAGTCAAAGTAACCCCGGGGCATGTTTTATAGGGAGGGAATGACATGACAACATAATCAAAAGTCAATTTTGCATGTTACAACCCCCCCCCACGAAAGTTTAGACACACTCCCTTAAAAAAAAAGCTAAATTCACAGCAATTCAAAGAACAAGAAACTGAAAAAAGAAATAACAAATAAAAATTTACTAAATTATAGGGATGTTTGATATAGTCTTTTTTACCGATATCTGACATACCGATATTGTCCAACTCTTAAATTCCGATATCAACCTATACCGATATATACAGAGAACTGTTAGGTTGTATCTCTCATTTTTTTGAGAAATACAATTATAATCTGCTCTGAGGGCAAAGATCCCAAAATCTCCTTAACTCAGCCAGAGGAGTTCATTTTGGACATCTGGCTGCCAGATATCAGATACTAGCAGGTATTAGCCAACATGTGACTTATTCTAATGTTTCCGACAACTTGGTAAGTTAACCAACAACTTAAAAAACAACTTAAACCAGGGGAGTGGGTAGCCTCGGGGTAGCATGGCGGGCCTTGGCGCAGAGGACCTGGGCTCAAGACCGCGTCACGACACTCGGGTAAAAACCCACTGTGGGCCCCTGAACAAGGTCCTCAATCCCCACCAACTGCTCCCCGGGCGCTTTAAGTAGCAGCCCACTGCTACTTAAGCATGTCCAACAAGTAACACAGAGGAGTTTTTAACTGACAGCTAACATTAGCCATGTTAGCAAACAGGCTAGCTTACGAATCCAGAAGAAAAGTAGTCATTTTCATGTTTTGACGCTGTGGAAAACGTTTATGTGGGTCCATTTAGTGAAGTCTTCACCTAAATTTACTCCAGGTTTTGCTCTTCTCAGGTCACTCCTCCTCAGAAACAGATAACAATATCTCCAGGGCTCTGAAGCAGCTGCTTCACTCGTCGTCTCCACAGTTTCCCTGTACCAGCCTAAATGTGCCCAAAATACTCATGCCACACATAAGTGATGAGACTAAAAAGCTTGTTTTATTTTTTGTTTTCATATTTGAAATTTCTAAATATAACCCAGGGACCAAAAGAGCCTTTAAGAGGAGGAGAGGGACATTTTTTAAAGAAGGGGTCCTGTTACGAAGGACTTCTTGACACCTACGTTTCCATGGAGACCATTTCTGATAACGCTTCGCTCAACATGGATCAGCTGAAGATCCAGATGCATCTTTTGGGTCCTGGTTCAGGTCTTAGCTGGATTTTAGATCCTGTCCATCTGCTGTACAGTAGATTTTTATTTTTTTCTTTAGCCCTGACTCTTCTTCTATTGTCTTTCCTTCCAGTTTCCTCAAACATTTTAAGAAGCAACTGCACGTCATGCTGAGTTTGATTCAGTCTGTGTGTTTTGGGTTCAGTCTTGTTTTCATGCTCTGTGGTCATCTTACTTCAGCGCTCGTCCCTCCTGAAAGCTCCCAGAGCCAGATCTTGGTCTCTCCTTCTTGGTGTTGTACAGTCGACTTATTTCAGCTTTGTCTGCTTTCAGAGTGAGTTTGGATTCTGGCAGCTTTATGTAGTATTTTTGTTGTACATGTTTTCAGTATCTCCTGCCACTGTAGTGTTTAGGGCCTTAGAGGATAGATGAGCATTTCTCTTCACCATGTACCAAAGCTATGCCAAGTTTTCAGCTAATAGCTCTTCAGGAATCACCTCACTGGTGCAAAAAATACTGCGTTATGTTTATTTGTTGAAGATAGTTTTCTTTCAAGTTGGTTGTAGATGCAACTAAAGAAATGAGAGCAAATAATGTCTTTGTGACAAAGAGTCTAAATACACTGCCTGGCCCAAAAAAGAAAGTCACCACCAAAAAAAAGGTCATACACTCTATTATTTCTTTGGACCCCTTTAGCTTTTATTACAGCAGCATTCACTGTGGCATTATTTCCAGAAGCTTCTGCAATGTCACAAGATTTATTTCCATCCAGTGTTGCATTAATTTTTCACCAAGATCTTGATGATGATGATGGTAGAGTCTGACCACAGTCTTCTCCAGCACATCCCAAAGATTCTCAATGGGGTTCAGGTCTGGACTCTGGTGGCCGATCCATGTGTGAAAATGATGTCTGATGATCCCTGAACCATCTTTCCCAATCTGAGCCGATGAATTCTGGCATTGTCATCTTGGAATATGGCCGTGCCATCAGGAAAGAAACATCCATTGATGGAATAACCTGGTCATTCAGTATATTCAGGTATCAGCTGACCTCATTCTTTGTGCACATACTGTTGCTGAACCTGGACCTGCAGCAACCCCAGATCACAACACTGCCCCCACATGCTTGTACAGTAGACACCAGGATGATGCTGCATCACTTCATCCGCCTTTCCGGCCACATTTCTTCCTGGAAGACGATGGTCCACTATCCTTCCAGTTTTTAATAATGCGTGGGACAGTTCTGAATTTTAGTAGTTTCTGCATCTCCTTAGATGTTTTCTCTGCTTGATGCCAATGATTTGACCCTTCTGAGACAGACTAACATCTTTTCCACGACCACAGATGTGTCTTTCCACATGATTATTTAGGAAATGAGAAGAGACTCATTGCACCAGTTGGGGTTAAATAACTTGTTGCCAGCTGAAAGATAATCACCCATGCAGTAATTATCCAATAGGAGGCTCGTACCTATTTGCTTAGTTAAATCCAGGTGGCGACTTTTCTTTGGCCAGGCAGTGTATTTCTTTTTGCTAAGTTGTGTCGATCAGTAGTATCTTATTCTTGTCTTTGAGAGCCAACTGCCCTGAAGATTTTACATATTTCTCTGCTTTAATACATCTCATTCAAATGAAAGAATCATTTACAGGCCAGTGCAAAATTAGCAAGCTCCATTTAATTTCTTCTAAAAGCGGCAGGATAGCAGCCCTTGATGACAGGAGTTGGGCATCCCTGGAGTCAATACTCTCCCGGTTCATCCCTTGAGTTACAGTAGGAGCCTTTTTTATGCTCATATAATTTATAGATCAAACATGAAACCACATTCCTCTGAAAGTTAAACCAGCAAGAAAAGCAGGAAACGTTCAAATAAAAACTCAATGAGACCTTCAGAGAGTTTGGAGAACTCATGCTCAAGACCACTTTAAAAATTGCATTAAAGTCTGGCTGCTTGGAGGACAAACACAAAGACATGAAGGCTTGATGAACACCTGCCATCTTAGACCCACTTATTCAGAATTCCTTCATAAAATGCAGATTTCTTTTTCAGAGGGACTTCTTCCTCTGCAGCCTCTAAGGTCGAGCATTTCTTCACAAAAAGAGCAGCTGCACCATCATGAAGCATTTATCTGCTCCTCTCCCGGCAGAAAGCTTTCTCACCAGGGGCCGAAGGGTTGACCCGGTCAGCATTCGTCCTATGAGCTTCCAGGAAGATTATAGAACATGAGCAGGACAGCGGTTTTCCCCTCGGTGCCTGAGCGTACATGTGCTGTGCAAGCAGCGAGTCAGAGATGGTTAAACATGATCCCTCTGAGCTGCCGTAGACAGACCGCTCCTCTGGGTCAGTAAAAACAGGGTGACAGCATCACTCATGAAGAGGCACGCTCTGCATCCCGGCTGACAGATTAAAGCCAAACAGCACCGACATTTGGTGAAAAGCTAGATTAACTTTGTCTCCTTGAAGCTTCTCCAGCAGCAACGAAGGCTGAAAATCCCCAGAACAGTCCTGTGGTCTCGCTAATTGGCGAGCAGCGCCGACCAGGCTTTGATTAATCTCAAAGCTTAATGAGTCCACATGAAGCTGCTGTGATATTCTGACTGAGGAGGTAAAACACACTCGTTTCATCCCACGGCTACATGAGAGGAGACCTGGAACTTCGGCCTAGTGAACCCACTGAGAAATCAAAGAGAATACCAGAGATGGCTTTAATAATTTATTAGCATATGATTATCGTAAAAATACTGAAAGAGAAATGCTTATTTTTGTTCTAGTTTTCTCACATTTTTTTTGTACAATCTAATACACCTTTAATTGCACAGGAAAAGAACGTCTGCCCTAGCAGACACTTTTTCTTCTTTCAGCGTTACATACTGGATCAGAAATGGAATGACCCTTTAAAACCCTAATTTCTCTATTTTGTTTGCTCCGTAACAACAAACAAACAATAAATGAGGGTCATAGAGAGGCCTAAAATCAGCTCAGATGGTCGTAGATGCTTGGCGGGTTTGTCTGATACAAATATATTTATATACAGGCAACTGTTTTAAAAGGAAAACACTGATGAGGAGAAACCCGGCCGAAGTCAGCGACCCTTTAAATCCCTGCTTATCTGACACTTGTTTTAAACTCAGAACAAAAAGTAAAGAAATTTGTTGAACATTTCCCCCCTTTAATAATACTGACTGATTTTTGTGTTATACTAAGATGATTAGTCACCTTTACAACGAGGTTTAACTTGGTAGGATTGTGCTTCTGTAGAGAGGAGCACAGTAGTGATGCAAAGTTCCCTTAGAAGAGCTTCTATTTTACCCTAATTTAGCAAGTATGAAAAGTTTGTAAGTTGATAAGCTTTTTTATTTTTATCAAAGTCTATATTTATGAATTTTCAAAAATTCAGTTGCCATTGAATATTTTAAATGAACCTTTAAATGATCAACTGAACACAGAAACACAACAAACAAATCAAAGTACGATGTCTGAACATTATGGAGCTTCAAATTCTCATTTTTCCATGTTTTGTTGACACACTTTAATTTAAATTAAGCTTCCCATTTATCCCTACACCCCTACACAAGCTTCTTAAGAGTCTGCCGCCCCCACTTACTCCTTTCGCATGATGGTATGATCCTAGTCTTTCCTTGCATGTGATTGGCCTCATGGCATGCCAATCAAAATAATGCAAGAACAAAATTATGTCATTTTGGAGTTTGGTCCCAGATCCTGGAGGACAGAGTTGTGTCCCAGATCCTGGAGGGTGGAGTTGTCTCCAAGATCTTGGAGACATGGGATCACCACTGGCTACAGAATCTGATTCTGACATGTGGTCTATGGACCAGGTGTCAGTCAGGTGTAATGAATCTGTGGCCGACAGTCACCAGGCAGCAGCTGAGTCATGAGTGAACACCAGCCGGAGGACCCTGCAGGGAATTTGGAGGCAACTGCTGCTAGAGGATCATTCAGGGGGATTTGAAAGGGAACTACTGTACCATGGAAGGACCTTGCAGGGGATGCAGGAGAACTACCACTGGAAGACCCTGCAAGACTTTGAGGGGAACTACCACAGGAAGACCCTGAAGGGGTTTGAGGGGAACTATCACTGGAGAACCCTGCAGGGGTTTGAGGGGAACTACCACTGGAAGACCCTGCAGGAGTTTGAGGGGAACTACCACTGGAGAACCCTGCAGGAGTTTGAGGGGAACTACCACTGGAGAACCCTGCAGGGGTTTGAGGGGAACTACCAATGAAGGACCCTGCAGGAGTTCGAGGGGAACTACCACTGGAAGGCCCTGAAAGGGATTTGGACAGGACTACCAATGGAGGACCCTGTAGGAGTTTGAGGGGATCTACCACTGGAGGACCCTGCAGGAGTTTAAGGGGAACTACCACTGGAGGACCCTGCGGAAAATTTTGAGGGAACTACTGCCAGAGGACCCTACAGGGGATCTATAGAGAACTTCCACTTAAGGACCCTCCAGGAAATTTGGAGGGAACTACTACTGGAGGACCCTGCATGAGATTTGAAATATTTAATGGTAACACATTTGTTACCATTAAAAGATGGTCATTCCTTATAAGCTCCACCTCGCTGTACAGATGACAAATCACGCTGGTTTTATCAAAGGGGAGAAGTAACCAACCAAACATGGATTTCCTTACTTTTTGTGCTAAATTTATACAACAGATCACCACCCCTTGGAAGCCATGTTGACACAGTTTACTCAGTACTTTTAAGGGTAATTGGTCAGTTTGAGCTTAATTTACATCTTCATTCATCCACATCTGTCTGGTTTCTGAATGTGTCCCCCCCACAAAACCCAGAAGCATCAGAATAAAAAAGTTAAGCCCAGGTAATAAAAAACAAATCACATCTTTGCATCAACAGATAATAATTTAGCATTCAAAAGGATGCGCGTAAGAAACAAAGATTAAGAAAACATGGAGCCCGTGAAGCAAAATGCCACCGAGGTGACAGCGGACATGGAGCCCGTCGGTTTGTTTCTCATGATGAGTTCTCACTTTGGCATGCACATGACGTGTCCCGCACAGTGTCAGCTGCTTCCATCCTCTGACCAGAGGGACGCTGTGAAGACTCGGATGCTTTGTACACTTTTGTAACACGGATTTCTCCCAGGACTTGTGGAAGACGGTATTTAAAAGGAAGTGAGTGAAAAGTTTGGGTTTTGTTTGTCTTCTTTTCGTCTCGAAAACAGCAGACTGAAAGAACATATTTGGTTGGGTCAAAAAAAAAAAAGAGGAAAAAGATTGACTGGATTGAAGTTGCAGAGGTCAAGCTGTCTCGGGAGTTGGCTCTGAGCAAATGTTTGCATCATCTTGGCACTGTTGCATCATCGAGACACGGAATCGGATTGTCTCTGTGAGCTCGCCTTCCTCGGAGTGAAGGTGGAAGAGAAAGAAAAATGATTCCCAACCAGCAGAAAACACATGCAGGCATGCAAACACAACCTGAGAGGGAGCAATAAGAAGTTTGGCTTTATGTCAACAGTCACAAATCCACAAGTGTCAAGTAATGAACACACACATTGCAATGGCAAGTTCTCTTTGTACAGACATTAAGTCCTCAGTGGGGAAGAAATCTCAAAGCGCTCCTCTTTTCACCGCATGGTGGGAGTTTCCATCTTTTATCTTTTTTTAAAAAAAAGAAAAATTTACATCAGCCTCTCTGTGGCAGTTTCTAGGTAGTTTTTAATCCATTCTGCGTCTGTGGCAGGTCACACTCTGATGGGGAGAGTTTGGCTCATCTGTTGGCGGATGATTTCCTGACTGTTGTCCGGGCTCTTCCTGTTGTGTCCCGGCAGCGTTCCTCCGAGCCGCAGCAGGTCCCTGCCAACACAACGCCACACAGGTCAGCATCACCGACACACACTACTCCTCACCACCCACTGAAAAGGTGAACACAGACATTCATTCATAGCATTTCATTAGGTCACAGACATTCATTTTTAACATTTTACGGCAGAAGGAATTTCTTTTTAAAAGCTGTACCTCAGTACTTCTCACAACAAACATTTCCTGGCATTTATGATACTACATTAACTTCTCTAGCCAATGTGGCTGATCAATTATTAAAGTCACCCACAAATCAGATTTTACACGAGCCACATTTTTCAGGGACAATAATCCAGATTATAAAGGCAACTGAGTTTTGTTTTTTTAACAAAATGTAATAAAATGTCTCTGTGTTTTCTTTTCAGGGATAAAAAAAGTAACTTATTTTACTCAATCCCAGGACTACTTTACTCATTCTTAGGATTATTTAACTCCTTCCTAGGATTACTTCACTCATTCCAAGGATTATTTTACTCATTTCTAAGATTATTTTACTCATTCCTCGTATTACTTTACTCATTCCCAGGACTACTTTACTCATTCTTAGGATTATTTAATTCCTTCCTAGGACTACTTCATTCATTCCAAGGATTATTTTACTCATTCCTAAGATTATTTTACTCATTCCTAAGATTATTTTATTCATTCATCGGATTACTTTACTCATTCCTAAGATTATTTTACTCATTCCTCGGATTACTTTACTCATTCCTAAGATTATTTTACTCATTCCTCGGATTACTTCCTTTTTTTTTTTTTACTCATTCCTAAGATTATTTTATTCATTCCTCGGATTACTTTACTCATTCCTAAGATTATTTTACTCATTCCTAGGACTGTTTTACTCATGCCTCGTATTACTTTACTCATTCCTAGGATTACTTTACTCATTCCAAGGATTATTTCACTCATTCCTAGATGAACTGGGCTGTTATTCTCTGGTTGCCACTGAAAGAAATGTTGTTTCTTTTAGGATGAGGTAACATTTCCATTTTCTACTGTGTTCCATAGTAATCTACTTTGACACAGTTACATATCATGATTCTGATACTTCTGTAGTAATCTCATGTCTCAGCTTCCCGTAGACCAGAATTATACATGTAGTCCTGGTAGTTGTGAAGATGTATTTCACATACTTTGGTAGTAATTTCAGACAGGAGGCAGAAAAATGGGCCTCGCGAAAGCAAGGTTAAATTGAATATTTGAACAGAAGTAAAAAAGTCTCTTTGCAGCCTCCATCTTATTCTGTTCCACTCTGGATATTCTCACTTACCCCAACTTGATGTTTCCATTAACACATAAACTCTTAAACTGTTTGTGGTTTTGGTTTTCCTTCTACACATTTGGGGCATAGCCAGGATTTGAATCCTGCGCAGGCCTATAACAGTCAGGTGGGCTCTGATGGGTTTTGATACAACTGGAGGTACAAATCTGGTGTCATACTAAAGCTTACACACTGCAAAAAGGGCAAGGGGTCTCGTTTACACTTAGTTCATGGTGCAGAGCGGAACAGGGGAGCCACAAAGCATGATGGGAAATGTCTGAGCAAACCCACACCGGGATCGATTGCACTGATCTCACAGAAGAACACGAAACATACACAGATTTGCATGAGGTCCCAACTCTTATTTCCATGTCCCCAGCACAAAATTGTTCAAAGTGTCATGCATGAAGCTTCCTCAGGTTTTCTGATGCTATAGTTACCTGATTTATGTTGCTTCTCATTCAGCTGCACTTTGGTCATTCAGTAGAGCGTAAATGACCCTATGCATGCTGAAGTGAGCCCACCCAAGGTAGATGTATGATTGTGTTGATGAAATGTGTGGAGATCAACCCTTTGATTGCTGTGCCTACAGTATTTCTAGGCGTCTGCTTGAAAACTGGAACGAAAAAAATATATCTCTGTAACAACAAAGTCTATTTGCATACTTTTGGAGTAGGGCTGTAACGATACACCAACTCACAATTCGATTCGTATCACGATTTTTGACCCACGATTTGATACACATAACGATTTTTTAATTTTTTTTGTAATTTAAAAAAATGTGTTTTATTTTTTTTTTACTTTAACTTTTTAAAGTATTTTATTTCAATGGCATTTATAACGTTTAACTTAATGTAACAAATAGCCTGAACATAGCTGAAGACAATAATCAAAATGATTGAATTATTAACCAAGGATAAAACATTTCTCTTTTCTCTAATAGAATAATGCTTTTGAAAAATAAAAATAATCGAACTGTGCTGTTAATCAAAAATGAATTTAAATAACAATTAAGTCCTTGACAGCTTTCTACATCAAACCTGTTGATTTAAAACTAGAGTTCTTCTTCAGGAACAGCATCATGTCCACATGTCTGGTGAGAGGCTGCTCTGCTCCCTGCAGAGAATTTCAACGGGAAGATGTCGGGAGATGGTGGCGTTATGATGGCCGAGCATGAGCTGATGTTAACCCGAAAAAATGATGACATACCAGCGCGTCTCAGAGAGGAGGAAAGCATTCAGACATCACTTTCCCGTTGGCTGGAACAACTTATTTTCAGTTGCATCGCTGGAAACTCCAACATGCTGCAAATCAGCTGTTCAAAGTTAAATCAAAGGGAAGGAGGTCTGGACGCTTTCACTGCTCCGCAGGGATCCGCCACTATTGGTCTTATTTGTTAAGGCTGGATCGAAGAATAATATTATTTTTTTTATTATTATTGGTTTATTTCTTCACACATGCGGTGCGCACACGCGCGGTATCCTGTTGGTCTTTTTGTGGCTTTCACGGGGAGTCCCTACCGACACTGGTCCTCCTCTCCACTCGGAAGATTGGGCGAGCTGTGTGAGGGACCGGCCGGGACTCCACACTGCAAGCTGGGGCTGGTCAGGACAGGATCACCACTGATTAACCATCACAAGTCAGAGCAAATAAAAACGCCTAAACCAGCAGCGGAGCAGCGGGGGTTTCACCACCGTTCCGTGACGTATCCACCTCTCGGCTGTCCACGCGCTCGGTCCAGCTTGACGTCCTACGCGCGTCTGGCCTGCCGAACACGAACAGGGTCTGCTCCTCCTGTCCTTTCACTGGTCTCAGTGTCTGAAGACCTGCCATCGCTCCTCAACCACACACTCCCGAGCTGGATGCGCGCGAGTGACTCATCCCGGTTGAAGGTTTAGGTAACGATGGAAAACTGCCAAGTTTCATTTGACACTCATGCAAAAAACGTGACACTTTACCTGGTGCCTTTAAGACAGACGTGTTGTCTGGTTAGCGACTGAATGCTACATTAGCCTGTAGCCCGATGGGAAAAAGTCAAATAGTTTTCTGTGATCTGAGGAGTTTTAGAGCATCTGAACTGGGTTTGGAGGGTGTCGCGATCCTGCCTTCTCCCACCGCGAGACAGGATCGAGGCTCTGAGTGTCGCGATTTCGATTTTGATTTCGGGTATCGTTACAGCCCTTTTTTGGAGTCAAAGTAAAGGAAACATTTGTTAGATTTAGATATGTGTCACTGGTGAAAAATAAATGAAGATGGTACACAGCACAAGTGAAAAGTCTCTTAGGATGAATATGAATATATTCTGGACACTGGCCCAAGAGGTCCGGGTTGGTGATCCCTGCCTTGAAGGGATACCATGCAAATTTTGACCCAAACATTAGTTTAATGTAAGTAATATTAAATGATTTCTGGAGTTAATATGCACTACTTAATGCATGTTGGTGCTCTGAGGGGGCTGCCCTGCTCTAAAACCAGATCTTGTAACTTTGCAGGAGCGGATCAGTCTCTTCATGTGATCATGTGACCTGGAGCGCTTTGCTTTATGGGACTTCACTATCACCGGATTAAAGTGGTCTGCAAACACAATTCCAATACACAGATCATTTTGCGAAGGGTTGTGTGGCCTGTGGGTTCAATTAGAAAGGTTTTAATTCAGGTAGCTCATGAGAAGTCTCCAAAATGTCCATTTATGTCCAGGTGAGTCCAACTGTCCCCAGTTGGGGGACCCCAGGTTTTAGACGGGAAAGGGACCAAACTTTTACCTTATTCACCACCTGCCAAACTGGACAGTAGGTTTTCATTTATACCAACCAAAAGTAACTTTAACCTTCACTCAGCAGGTTGGTTGGTCTTCATTTAGAGCCCTGATACCAAGAGATGGAGCATTTTTTATTTAAAACTCTCAATGAACAGTCGACTTCCTGCTCTCTCTTCTTAGTCTGTCTCACTGTTTTAACATCTGCAAATGTAGTTTCTATTAGATATGCATCCGTTACTATTCTTGATTAGCATTTAGAAGAAATGGAAAAAAAAGGTTAATTGTTTTGGAAGCTGAGAGCGGCCATGCTTAAAAAGAAGCTTTTTCACATCATTATCTTGAGATAAGATGGGCTGTTTCTTGAGATAATGGTTTAATTATTTTCTAATAACTATAATATAACAAAGCGGTCTTTTTTTTGTTCAGAGTCAGGAGAGCTACTGCCAGGAAGAGAGCAGAATAACATCTGACCAACTGCAACATTCACCAGTGAAATGAGGTGTTAACTCCTCATTCCTCAGCTCTTCTTGGTCTAATGAAGAAAACAAAACGTGTTATTCTGTAATAACCTCTTAAAAATTTAAGATCATCTTCAAACTTTCCTTCCTGATTATCTTATAGTCAGGTCTTGCTCGGTGACCCTGATCCATCCCTGTAGTCCATGATGCACTGGGGCCAAGGCTGCAGCGTTTTTTTTTTTTTTTTTTTTTTTTTTTTTTTTTTTTTTTTTTTTTTTTTTTTTTTTTTTTTTTTTTTTTTTTTTTTTTTTTTTTTTTTTTTTTTTTTTTTTTTTTTTTTTTTTTTCTTTTTTTTTTTTTTTTTTTTTTTTTTTTTTTTTTTTTTTTTTTTTTTTTTTTTTCTTTTCTTTTTTTCCCCCTTCCCTTTCCCTTCCCTTTTCCCCCCGCGCCCCCCCCGCCCCCTCCCCCCCCCCCCCCCCCCGCCCCCCGGACGTCCCATGATGCACTGGGCTCTTCTCTGCTCCCTTTACTCTTCACGTAGAAATATTGTATATTGCATTGATTTGACATTTGACATTGACATTGTCATTCATTGTGTTTTTCTTCTTCCTCAGCAGGTCTCCTTAGCTTAAAGGGGAAGTTCCGAATTTTTGACATAGGGCCTCATTTACAAGTGAGCCAGAATACTACTTATCACTAAAAACAGTTTTGACATATTTCATCTCGTAATTCTCATTCCAGGAGGTTGCTGATGCTAATGCTAGTGGAAGTCAATAGGAATCTGCTAGCCTGCCATTAAAACCAATCTTATCCACTTCACAGAACATCCGAGGCAAATCAACAAGCCTATCTGTGTAAATGCCGTGTTAAACTAGTAAACTCATGTGTTTAAACAAGTAAAATTACCTTGTATAACCAATTTTGCATTACATATTGAGGAACTAGTTTCTTACCAGCTTACTACCTTTGCCAGTGTATTTCTGTTCACAGAGACATGGTGACAGTTAGTTTGATGAAAAAAAGTTTGAAATCGTCTTCAAAATTCGACATATCCTCATGCCTTTCACACGTGGCCGTATTTTAGACTTTATATTTGTGTAAATATCAGATTCCTTCATGCACGTAGCAGCAGATGACATCACTCTGCTGCCAAATACAGGAAGTAAAACTTTGTAAAATGTCTCAGCAGCAACAATCAAAATGCAACAAAATGCAGGTTAGTTTTATTTGTAACATTATTCTGTTAACACGGCATTTACACAGATAGTCTGAAGTTATAAATGATTTGCCTCAAATGTTCTGTGGAGTTGTTTAAAATTGTTGTTAATGACAGGCTAGCAGATTCCTATTGACTTCCACTAACATTAGCATTGGCGACCCACTGGAACTAATGTTGAAACCATCTTCAGTGAAAAGTAGCAGTCTGGCTCACTTGAAAATGAGGCCCTTTGTCAAAAATCCTGAACTTCCCCTTTAAGTCTTGCTGCTGGTGGGCCATCTTTCCTGTCCTCTCAATCCCCAACTGGTCCAGGAACATGGACCTCCTTCCTGCTTCTGGTTCTGTTGGGGTTTCCTGGTCCTGGGGTTTCCTTGTTGGTCCTGGTCCAGATGGAGGTTTTCCTTTTAGGTCCTGGTCCAGATGGAGGTTTTCCTTGTTGGTCCTGGCCCAAATGGAGGTTTTTCTTTTTGGTCCTAGTCCAGATGGAGGTTTTCCTTCCTGGTAGGGAGGTTTTCCTTGTTAGTCCTGGTCCAGATGGAGGATTTCCTTGTTGGTCCTGGTCCAGATGAAGGTTTTCCTTCTAGGTCTGGTCCAGATGGAGGTTTTCCTTTTTGGTCCTGGTCCAGATGGAGGTTTTCCTTCCTGGTAGGGAGGTTTTCCTTGTTAGTCCTGGTCCAGATGGAGGTTTTCATTTTTGGTCCTGGTCCAGATGGAGGTTTTCCTTTTTGGTCCTGGTCCAGATGGAGGTTTTCCTTGTTGGTCCTGGCCCAAATGGAGGTTTTCCTTTTGGTCCTGGTCCAGATGGAGGTTTTCCTTCCTGGTCCTGGCCCTTAGGGAGGTTTTCCTTGTTAGTCCTGGTCCAGATGGAGGATTTCCTTGTTGGTCCTGGTCCAGATGGAGGTTTTCCTCCCCTGGTCCTGGTCCAGATGGAGGTTTCCTTGCTGGTCCTGGTCCAGATGGAGGTTTTCCTTTTTGGTCCTGGTCCAGATGGAGGTTTTCCTTTTTGGTCCTGGTCCAGATGGAGGATTTCCTTGTTGGTCCTGGTCCAGATGGAGGTTTTCCTTCTTGGTCCTGGTCCAGATGGAGGTTTTCCTTTTTGGTCCTGGTCCAGATGGAGGTTTTTCTTTTTGGTCCTGGTCCAGATGGAGGTTTTCCTTCTTGGTCCTGGTCCAGATGGTGGTTTCCTTTTTGGTCCTGGTCCAGATGGAGGTTTTTCTTCCTTGGTCCTGGTCCAGATGGAGGTTTTCCTTTTTGGTCCTGGTCCAGATGGAGGTTTTCCTTTCTTGGTCCTGGTCCAGATGGAGGTTTTCCTTGCTTGGTCCTGGTCCAGATGGAGGTTTTCTTCTTGGTCCTGGTCCAGATGGAGGTTTTCTTCCTGGTTCTGGTCCAGATGGAGGTTTTCTTCCTGGTTCTGGTCCAGATGGAGGTTTTCCTCCTTGGTCCTGGTCCAGATGGAGGATTTCCTTGCTGGTCCTGGTCCAGATGGAGGTTTTCCTTTTTGGTCCTGGTCCAGATGGAGGTTTTCCTTCTTGGTTCTGGTCCAGATGGAGGTTTTCCTTTTTGGTCCTGGTCCAGATGGAGGTTTTCCTTTTTGGTCCTGGTCCAGATGGAGGTTTTCCTTCCTGGTCCTGGTCCAGATGGAGGTTTTCCTTTTTGGTCCTGGTCCAGATGGAGGTTTTCCTTCTTGGTCCTGGTCCAGATGGAGGTTTTCCTTTTTGGTCCTGGTCCAGATGGAGGTTTTCCTTCTTGGTCCTGGTCCAGATGGAGGTTTTCCTTCCTGGTTCTGGTCCAAATGGAGGTTTTCCTCCCTGGTCCTGGTCCAGATGGAGGATTTCCTTGCTGGTCCTGGTCCAGATGGAGGTTTTCCTTTTTGGTCCTGGTCCAGATGGAGGTTTTCCTTTTTGGTCCTGGTCCAGATGGAGGTTTTCCTTCTTGGTTCTGGTCCAGATGGAGGTTTTCCTTCCTCTCCTCTCCCCTCCGACCGTTCTGGTTATGTTTCGGCAGCAAAGGGCAGATTTCTCGTGATAAGTGAAGTTATCAGGTGAAAATGAGGCTGCTGATCCTGAGACAACGGCAGTGACCTGCAGGCATGGCAGCTCTCAGCTTCTGTATTGAAACAGTGACAACTGGGCAAGAAGAAAAGATTCTAGTAACGCACATAAAAAAGTTTAATTTACACCCGACTGAGGTGCTTTTAGCCTATTATAAAGACATACAGATTTGATGGGAACTGGGGTGAAAACAGCCTTGAAACCTTGAAAAGATTAAAATGAAAAAAGTCACCCAACACACAACTCATGTACGTGACCAAGATCTTCCTAGATATGATTAAATATTTCAGGTATTCCCAAAGTCTATTAAAGTTATTGGTGCAGAAAGACTGTTTCTGTTTTCATTCCTTCTCCAGCTCGAACATTTAATTCACATTTCTGTTTTTACAGCTTTTGAAAATATTGCTTAAGATTTATTGGTGAATGGCAGTGTTGTCTTCATTAACGATGACGAAATCACTTTGTTGACGCCCTTTTTTTCATGACGATGATGAGACGATGACGAGCTAAACATGACTCTATGATGACTAAAACATGATGGGACGTGTATATTTTCGTTGACGAGACAAAACTGACAAAAACTAGACTAAAACGTTTTTAAATTTCGTCAACTAAAACTAGACTAAAACTATCAGAAACAGAAATGACTAAAATGTGACTAAAATTAATAAACGCTTTTGTCATAAAGGCTAAGACTAAAACTCAGATAGCAGCCAAAAACAACACTGATGAATGGAAACCTGGCAACTTCTAAGGAAGATGTTTCCATGTTTAAAGCAGCCTTTGTTAGACTAATATCTAAATCTAATATTTCTAAATGACCTTGGTCTTGCATGGATGGCACTCTTTGTATTTATCTAAAGTAATAAATCTATAGTTCTGGTAACTGTAACAATAATACATGTTTCCATCCCATGCAGGTGCCTGCTAGTCCAGGGAAGTTGCCTCTGGACAAGGTCACCTTCCAGCTTCTTCACTGTACAGTTAATGTTTAAGTGACTTTAACTCTGTGCCGAAATGCCTGACAAAGGTTTCCCACAGTAGTCTGGTCCTACTGGGGTTAGGGTTAGGTCTGAGGGATCAACACCATGGTGGTCCAGCTTAGGTTTGTCTCCTTGACATTTACGTAGCAAAATTCCTCCAGAATAACTGAAAGATTTAAAGATACTTTGCATGATGAAGGGAATATCCAAATCCCTTCCAACTGTTCAGTGAGGAACATTGCTATTTAGCATCATTTCTGCCTGCGTTGCATCATCATCTCAGTCTTTTGTAAAATATCTGTTTTCTTCATCTTTTTGGAATTTGTTTCTGGTCTGAAAGGTGAAAATTCCTGTGTGAAATTAAGTGTAACAGGCAGAACATTTACCATCATGGGCTATTAAGGACTTTTTTGTCCCTTCAGCTCATTTTCCCTCAGTTTTGGCCAGGACTTAGGGTGGGAAACCCTGATTTCTTTCAGGAATGAACTTTGAAATTCTAGTTTCAGTTTTTTAAAAGGTCAACAGGACACTGGGGGCAAATTTAAAACCCTTTAAAGTGATTAGAGGACAAAAAGTCTTCTCTTGCTTACTATTATAAAAACATTACTGAATAATTTTGTCCCTTTTTTTTTTGCTCACATCTTTCAGTCAACTTCAGTCCTGATCCAAACTACCACATGAAATTATTGTAACCCTTTAAATGCCAGTCTGGCTCCATGATGTACAAAAATACATCAAATGAGTCATTTTCCATGAAATGCATTGGGGATTTTTCATTTACTTATCTTTTAACATCAGTCTTAAAGGATAGAAGCAGGATTCAGAAATGAGACTCGCGAGTGAAGCGACTGGTGCTGCGGGTGACTGCAGCCAGCGTGCACAAACCGATGCTATAACGTTGTTTTCTACGCTGATAAGGTCTTTTTCTTCGTAGTGCCGCTTTTTAGTGTCTTTCAGTTGATCTGGATGGTTTGATGACGGCAGAAGAATCCATAACTATCGCTTACAGTGTTTGAATTCACCGCAACCATCTCCTCCCTGTATCAAAACTGCCAGGGACGCGTATGCAACATCAATTGCGCGGAAAATTCGGCAACCGGATTGCAGCGCATTATGCAGCACACAGCCTGTTCAAGGCAACGGAGAGAGACGTGGGAGGGCTCGTTCTTTTTGTTTTTTAAAAGTGATGTGTCATGCTTATCAAACGTTCCAAAAGTCAACTACAGGCATATATAAGCTTAATATGTTCCCCTTGCCACAATAGAAACTAATTTGGTGTTACTGTAAATATTAGTTTTTATGAGTCTAATTTCCAACATGGAAGTAACACAGCTGACTGCACTGAACCATCAAAGCTATGGGCCATTTGTCATGTTTGTACGTCCATTTCATGACGTTGCCCTGGAACAGTCACAGATTTGTGAAGGGTCACAAATTCTTGTCTAACACCGGCCTGGTAATGCATACGAATGAAATGAACCACCCTGTTATGAAGCAGTATGCACTCGACCCAGAGTTTGATATGGAGTTTGAGGTACATGCGATACCACTGAGACACCTGAAGTAAATTAGCAAACGAATCATACGCTAACGGTTAGCATTGAACTGGGAGATGTTTTCACTCACCGGTGTCTGTCCATGAGGTATTTTTATTGTGGGAACTGCATCAGGTTTCAGAAGTAATCCCTGAGAAAAGCACTTTACTGCCTGAGATTCATGAAGCTGTCAGGAGTGAAGTTCACTTCACACACAAAGTTGAGGGTTTTTCTGCTTCTAAAGACAAAATCTAACCACTTCTGGCAAGTAGATCCATCATCTGGTACAACAAATAGACCCCAACACCAAAAGCAACCACATTTTTTCCAACTTGCCGTAGGGTTAAAATATGTTTTAAAAAAGACAGAAAGAGAAGATTTTCTTCTGAACTCTGGAGCAAACTTCTGTTAGCTGATGGCTGCCTGTCTGGTTCGCTTCCTCCTCAGAGAGAGTGGGTAGGTCAGGAGTCTTGGAGTTCTCCACAAAGTGGACATCGCAAGATGTCCACTTTGTTGCTACACACCGTTTGGTGCCTCATGATTGGTGAAATTTGGTGAAATGATTTCTACGTAGGTATTTCTAAGGCAGTTGTTGGAAGAGAGCTAGAGCTTCAGTTGGACTGAAAATCCCTATAGATTCAAATAGATGCATTGGCTATTTTTTCATTGAAATGTTCGTCAAATAAGTACATTTACAGGACTGCCTCAGAAAATTAGAATTCATGATATTCTAATATTTTGGAATAGGTACAGGACTGCCTCAGAAAATTAGATTCATGATATTCTAATATTTTGGAATAGGATACAGGACTGTCTCAGAAAATTAGAATATTGTGATAAAGTTCTTTATTTTCTGTCATGCAATTAAAAAAACATGAAATTGTTTTTATATTGCTGATTATGGCATACAGCTTAAGAAAACTCAAATATCCTATCTCAAAATATTAGAATATCATTAATTCAAATTTTCTGAGGCAGTCCTGTATTTATAAACTGAAGTACATGGGTACAGACTTACCACAAAGTTTTTTAAACATTTTTGTCATCTCAAGTCAAGTAATACTCAACCAGACAAATGAATAACTTCTCCCTACCAATGTATCATACATCTTGAAGACAATTTTCATTAAAATACTGTGGAGGCCAAAAATGAAACGCAAATATATATTTATGAACTGATTTTTTTGGTCTTTATCTAGATATAAAAGGAAATCCTAGGAAGCTTTGATGTCAAAGAGATTTGGTATTGTAGGAGCTTGACTGCTTTATGTTTTTCGGCACGTGTGCTCTATGATTTTCTTAATGTTTGAATGTAATTTTAATTAGGCAGATGATATTTTTATTTATGCTTCACACTGCATTGTTAATTTTATCACTGTTATTATTTTAATGTTGTTTTAATTAACCTAGGTGGGGAATAAGCCTGTGATTAGGGATGTTTGATATTGGCGTTTTTACCAATATCCGATATTGTCCAACTCTTAATTTCCGATATCTGATATCTACCGATACTGATATATGTAGAAAACTGTGAGGTTGTATCTCATATTTTGAGAGATACAATTATATTCTGCTCCAAGAGCAAAGAACCCAAAATCTCCTTAACTCAGCCAGAGGAGTTCATTTTGGACATCTGGCTGCCAGATATCAGATACTAGCAGCTATTAGCCAACATGTGGCTAATTCTAATGTTTGATGGAGTGGTAACTTAACCAACAACTTAAAACCAGACATATTATCAGCAGCTTTAAAGCAAGTCAGTCTGTAGCAGCAGAAGCTGCACTGTAGTCACATGATGCTGAAAGGAATGCTGGGAAATGAAGTTCTTCCACAATAACAGGGACTTTTATACATGCTGGAGCAGTGCTGATGGAATGAAATATCGCAAGATGTCGTTACTTTACGAAATCTTGCGAGATTTCATTAATGAAACTATCGGTCTGACAAAAAAAACAAAAACAGATATTTTCCAATATCACATTTTAATGCCAATATCGGCCGATAATATCAGACATCCCTACCTGTCATGGGTTTCTACTTCCCCTGCACATGTGATATATTTGTAGCTTTTATGTTTCTGAAGTTTCTTCAAGAATGTGTTAAAAGGATTAAATAAAATAAAATAAATAGATTATTCAAATATGCATAAATAAAGAAAAATAACTTAAATGAAGTCTTTAACAGTCAAAAGCTCATTAATGTTCTCTTTAATGATAGGACTCCTGTAAATCAGAATGGTTTCAATCCGAACAGGGAAAAAAATCTCCATGGAAATGTGGCTGCTGATTCAACTTTTAAAGGGTTAAGATAATTAGAATAATTATGCATCTAGTAGCTGTTGTTTTTTTGTTTTTTTTTTTACATAAAAACTGAAGTTTAAAAGATTTGAGCAAAGAAATTGGGAAATAGTTGATTTGTCATATTACAGCAGTTTTTAGGAGAAAATGTTTTCCTGTAATGACCTGAAAGCGGAGGAAAATGAAACATCCCACCAGGATGAAATATCTTGGGATTATACAGCTTGGGTTAATATAAACGCATATTTTGGGGTTGTTGACTACTTTTTGTCTTTTCTGACTTTGGTTGGAGATAATAAACACAGCACCGTGGGAATATGCTTTAAACTGCTGATCTGGAGCTTTATCTGCTGTAAACAACTCAAATGCCAAATCTATTCATCACATTTCCAGTTTTAATAAAAGTTTGACACATTTCTGAGTAATCTTGGGTGTAGAGAGCGATGCAGCCGTCGTGTCCTCTGTTCTCTGGCCAGCGTCCCTGTTTCGTGAGGCCCTGGTGGCTGATACTCCACAGATAGCCCACATTTCATATTCTCTCTCTCCATCCCTTATCTGGCCCAGCGTCACCGAGCAGCCGATGGCAGCAGGGCGCTTTCGCGGCCTCAGACGCGCATGCAGACAGAGGAGATGCTCCCTAAATCACACTCTGACAACATGATCCTTTCTCTCTGCGACTCTTCCCCTTCTCCATCTATCACTGCTGCTGCATACAGATGAGGCTATAAATTAATCATCGCCATGTCATCAGCACACAACGACAACGTAACAGACAGATACGCACACATACTTACACACTGATCCCTTTCCTGTTCGCCCATCACAGCACTGGGCGCGCCCTCCCCTGATGCATTAAAAAGCTCATTAGCAACCTAATTAAACACATTCCTCTCTTTTAGCTTCTCCTCAATCTCCCTTATTACTCACACTTCATCACCTCCTGCTTTTCCACATCAGCAGCTCTGGCTGCTGTCTGTCCCATCACCTACATTCCAGCATCCAGCCAAGTATAGTGGGAATTAAAGCGAGGTCAGCCATTACATCTCCACACACAATTAGCTTCACGGAGCCCGAATCCTGGCATCAGAATCGTCCTTGGGGTTTCACGTTGGAGTGAAACTGTGGGCTAAGGAGCTGGCATCACACCTGGACGTATGAATCCCGTTGTATGCGTCAGTCAGGAAAAAGGATTTAGCGCCAGCATCAGAAACAGTGCTGAGGATCTGCTCTTGATTCATTATACATCAGTGAAGAGCCGAGAATCCGAAGCAGTGCTGACTGACTGAATGCCAGGCTAACAACATTTACAGCAGGCACGTCAGGAAGCCGCAGCTTTTGGCTGAAAAACATCTCCTCGGGGCGAGGACAGCTACCTACTCCTAAAAAATAACCTATTATGGGTTATTTTTATGTTACTTTTGAGCCAGTACTGGGTTAAAAATGGACCAACTAATTCCTGGGTTACTTTGACACAGAATTTTTACATTTTTTAAACCCAACTTTGGGGTTGAAAATTTGACCCAGAAGTTGGGTTATGCTGACTACAATGTTCAGTTATTTTAAAGGTGCTATAGAAGATGTTTCGGCATTTCGGAAAGCAGAGACGGTTAGCAAGTTTTTGCATAATGCACATATGAGAGACCAACCTGCTAGATTCACAGCTCTCACCTCCGGCCACAGAAAAACGTGTACGAGCCACTCCGGTGTTTAGCAGAAAGCAGATACAGATTCTCTATCATGTCACAAATGCAAATAAATGGAATGTCGCTGTCTGAACGTCGCTAACTGCTATCAGAATGACTGTTAGCTACCTACTGTAAAAGTCAGATGAGTGCGCGCAGCTTCCAGGATGCAGTATTGCTCTCACCAATCAAACACTCTCACTGATCAGTCTCGCCTATTATGTGTTGAACTGACCGTCAATCACTCTCACTACTGTAGTAAAAGTGACTGATGAGCCAATACACAAATGAAAATGTTAAAGAATGCAGAGATGATTGGAGGATGTTTTTTCAGCCCCATTACTTTCAGAGCTGATCTAAAGCTTATAATTAATCGTAATGTACGGGGTAGTGAACCCAATTTTACCAAATATTGCAGAAGTTGTTGAAAGAAACATCTTCTATAACGCCTTTAACCCAGAGGTTCTGTTATGTTGACTACAATGTTCGGTTATTTTAAAAACACACAACGTAACTTTTAGACCTTAAAAATCTGTGTTTCTGACTCGTTTTGATGACAGACCAACATTCATTATGCGCATTTTCGATGCCCAGAGGCGTCCCGGGGCTCAAAAACAGCAGTATGTAAGTTTCCCATCCAGAACGTGGCTGTGACGTTGCAGCTGACTATTGGTTGCGCACCGCATCACTTACTAGCAAACAAATATGAACCAGATATGAACACTGTGGGTGTTTTGAACGCACATCATGTCGGATTCGGTAAAGAAATGCAAGGAAACATTACTGAAGGAAGAGAGGAAAAGAAAGAGAGGAAGAGACAGAACAAGAGTCAAGACAAGACTGTCTTTTACTGGCTGGAGTGAATCACAGTGCAGGTACGATGAAGATGGATGCTAGTTTAGCCGTCGATAGGGGGCGCGTCACTGAGAAAACTGCTAAAAGTTCCATTGTGTGTCTGTAATCCAGAAGTTGGGTTATGTTGACTCCAATGTTGGGTTATTTTAACCCATAAGTTGGGTCAAGAAGCCAACAACCCAAATGTCTGGGTTGAAATAACCCAGAAATTAGTTTGTCTCCTTTTAACCCAGCAGTGTGACCCAGGACCTTTTAGTGTGTATGAATAAGTCGACTTTTCCTCTTCTAAAAGAAAGCATCAGAAACTCTGAGGCAGAAGTCTGTATGGCTGCAAAAGCCTTCAACACAAAAAGCTACCCTCCCAAGCCAACCCACCATACAAAGCAACACAAACCCAACAAGCCAGAATCCATGTTGTGCTTTTCTTTAGGTAAGCAATCATTTTTTACAGTGACATCTTATTCCAACAACCCTGAGGCAACAGCGCTGCAGACATGCTCTTCATCCTGCACTTCACAGCTATCGTATACAGAGCTGAGGACCGTTTCACACACGCTGGAGAGGAAACGTGCATCACAGACAAAGATGAACGAGATGGGAACTTGGTGCAGATGATTTTAGCAAAGGTCAGCTACAGTAGATGTAGTCTCTGCGTAGATCTCTTATCAAATATACAACTCCAATTCTAAAAGGGTTGGGTCTATGTGTGAAGTACAAATAAAATACAACAATCGCCGGATCTCACCCACATACGTATTTCATTAAACATATATGACAAAACATTTGATGGAAATCTTCACTGAATGTGAATCTGATGGCAGCAACACGTCTGTGAAACGGTGGAACAGAAGCAACAAAATCCTGGAAAATTTATACTAGGAGGAGACTTTAACAACTCATCAGGTTTACTGGCAACAAGTCAGGAGCATGACTGGTGTAAAAGGAGCATTTCAGAGTCTCTCAGATAAAAGATGGACAGAGGTTCACCAATCTGAGACAAACTGGTTCGAAAAGTTGTGGAACAAGTTCAGAAAAATGTTCCTCAGACTTTGAAGATCCTCCATCTACAGTGTAGAATATCACCAGAAGATGAAGAGAATCAGGAGGAATCTCTGTGTGCACGGGACAAGGCTGGATGCTGGTGATCTTCTGCATTAAAAACAGACATGATTCTCTGCTGGAAACCACTGATGGACTCAGGAAGACTTCCAGAAATCTCTATGAACTCAAGTTCACCCTGAAATCCACAAATGCAGGTTAAAGCTCCATCATGCAGAGAAGAAGCCAGATGTGAACAGGATCCAGAACCACCAGCATCTATCTTCTCTGGACCAAAGCTCATTTAAACGCTCTGAGACAAAGTGGAAACTGTTCTGAGGTCAGATGGATGAAAATGTGAGGATGTTTCTGGAAAGCATGGAGGCCGTGTCCTGCAGACCAAAGAGGGTTGGGAGCATCCAGCTTTTTATCAGAGGACAGTTAAAAAGCTGCATCTCTGATGGGATGGGGTTGCTATGGTGACGGCAGCTTTCACATCTGTGAAACTCCATCGATGCTGAAAATATGGAAGTTTTAGAGCAGCATCTGCTCCCATCCAGACAACGTCTCATTCAGGAAAGACCTGCAGGTCTCAGCAAGACCTGGACCACATACTGGATCCATCACAGCAAGACCTGGACCACATACTGGATCCATCACAGCAAGACCTGGACCACATACTGGATCCATCACAGCAAGACCTGGACCACATACTGGATCCATCACAGCAAGACCTGGACCACATACTGGATCCATCACAGCAAGAGCTGGACCACATACTGGATCCATCACAGCAGCATGGGTGCAAACAGGAGAAGAGTCCAGCTGCTGAACTGGTCTGCCTGCAGTCCAGACCTTTCACCAATACAAAACATTTAGAGCTTCATGAAGACAGAAATCCAGCAACCAGGTCCAGGACTGGAATCCTGCATCAGACCAGAATGGGACAACATTCCTCTCCTAAAACTCAGGTCTCCTCACTTCCCAGACGTTTACAGACAGTTGTTAAAAGAAGAGATGATGATGATGATGGTAAACATCACCCTGGAACTACTTCTTACAGACATGCTGCTGCCATCAGATTCACACTCAGTCAATTTTTTTCATCAAATGGTAAAATATCTCAGAATAAAATATGATGTGAGGTTCGGAGATCATTGTCGTTCTTTATTTACATGTTACAGAGCTTCCCAGCTGTTTTTAAAGTCGGGTTGTAACATTTCTTCGATGAGCTTCTGCATTATGAACTTTCTGTTTCTGAGTTTGAAATCAGAACAAAACGAAGCTTCATGATGTTCAACAAACAAAGTAAATTTAGCAGCTTTCTTTTAATACTTGGGCTGCACGGTGGCGTGGTGGTTAGCACCGCAGCCTCACCACAAAAAAGGTCACTAGTTCAATTCCCAGCTGGGGAGGGGATCAAACAATTCCAACAGTGGCCTTCCTGTGTGGAGTTTGCATGTTCTCACTGTGTATGTGTGGGTTCTCTCTGGGTTCTCCAGCTTCCTCCAACCATCCAAAAACATGCACGTTAGGTTAATTGGTCACTCTAAGAAGCCGTTCACATGAGGACAATTGTGGGTAAAAACAGCAAAATATTTCATCAGAAGTGCCTTTCGTTCACACGGCAACAGCGTTATTCTGGGTTGAAGACGCAAAAATCTGAAGACTCATTCCAAAGTGCGCTGTTGCGCCCTCGTCTGCACAGTCCAAAATGCAGAAATGATGGTGGACCTACAGACCTGCTGACGCCGTGCTCACGTCGCATGCGCATAACGTCACACAATACAGGAAAACAACAATGTCTGAATGACCCGGGCAGCGGGTTCATGTTTATGCACCTAAAGCTGTTTGCCAACTGCCAATAAACACCAAAAGAAGAAGATGTGTCAAGTCACTGTGCAGGACTTCATGGCTGTGTTGGAGCAGGGTTGCATGAAAAACTTAAGACTGCTTTAGCAGATATGAGATTAAAATACGATTAATTTAATTAATTAATTTCAAATTATGCAATTAATTTCTTTCCTTTTTTAAATCACCTGACAGCCCTAACTGTGACACAACACTTCCAAAAGCAAATATTTTCTCTCCAGTCAGTAATTTTCTCTTCATTCACTTTAACACAAGAAAGCCAGTTTTAGGAAAATGTGGGAAAAACTACAGGTCGTCACTCTGGCTCTCTTTTCAGAACCCATCAGAGAAAACTACGAGGCGAGAAAAAGCATTTACAAAAGAAAAAGGCTTTTTGAAAGAACGGTTTTTGAAATACTAATCCTGATAACTAATAATGATTTATGTGATTTATTTTCCTTTAATGTCAGGGAAATAATCAATTATGCATCACTGAAAATAATTGAACAGTTAAAGTACTTCAGCCATTTATCTTTGAACAAGCACTTTCAAAGACTTTTCTGACTTGTTTTTGCCAACTCAACGACTCTTTTCTCTTTTTCCTTTTTTTTTGTTTAGAGACCGGCCAGATTAAATGTAAATAAATGTTTTCAGTTTCAGAGCAAAGTCAATGCAACAAAAGCAGGACACAGCAGATAAATGTAAATATCAGCCGCTGCCATCAGCTCGTGTTGTTCTGTTTGCTGATTGGCCAATTGCAGACAAAGTTGGGCCAATTTTTTCATGAACTCTGACTTTGAACCAGCCAAGTCCTGCTTGTGTGGGGCCGGTGGGCCCATGACAAGCGGCCGCTGGTGGAGGTGGGTGGGCTCACCCTGAGTAGGCGCTGGTCACCACCTTCAGGCTGGCGGCGTTGCGGAGCAGCTTGTCCAGGGTGCTAACAATCCGGGAGAACTTAGGCCTCAGGTTCCTCTCCTTCATCCAGCACTCCAGCATCAGCTGGTGCAGCACCATGGGGCAGTCCATGGGGGGCGGCAGCCGGTAGTCCTGCTCCACCGCTGTCATCACCTGAGGGACAGGAAATGGTTAACAAACCTGCAGGTCCACACAAATCCTCACGGCACTTATAATTTATCACAGCTGCATGCTAAGCTAAGCGCTAACACGACCTCAGAATTCAACGTTTAAGAAGGGAGGTGTCACAATTAGGAATCAACCATTCAGATGTTTTAGGGCAGTGCTTCTCAGCCTTTTTTGAGCCAGTGCCTCCTTGCGTAATATCCAGGTCCCCTACCGCCCCCCAACATTAAACTGTAGGATTAAATGATGTTCACACTGTTTGTCTTCACACAATTTCTGCTCTGCGGAGATCTGGGGTTTTTTTTGTTACAATTGTTCATTATGATTTAAACATGACCTCCATCACTGGTCTACAACCCTGAGGTGCTCTACATTGTTTTAAACATTATTTACATTTTACTGCTTCCCACCTCCTCAGCTGCAGAATGTGACGTACATTATGAAATGCGACGTGATCACACGGACGGAGGCTACTGAACACATCAGATGTGGATCTGATTTAGGACGACATATAAAGCAGACTGGGCCTTATTTATAAAAATTACATTTGTGCTGTTCAGATAAGAAAAAACAGATATAGGAAACATATGGGAGAAAAACGTTAGATTTATCTGAAGTGTGAATGTAGTTTAAGTGTCTTCCCAGAATCTATACAGTAATGTTGATTTTTGATTTTTGATTGATTTTTTTGAGTTACACCTAAAAAAAAACCTGCAATGAAACTAAAGTCATTTGACAGAATTTAACGATCAGCAATAAGAAAAACAGACAAGGTTTAATTTACAAACAGCATCACAGACGTCCATAAAAACCAGAGATGCTGCTGCAAATGAATCACACCAAGTTAGTGAACTCTGATGGATCTCTGATAGCTGTTTCACTGCAGGCTGCACGTTTATTTCAGCTGTAGAACAGCTGAAATCCACGTAATTATGGTTCTTAAAAAAAAAAGAAGATTTAGTCCAGTAATCTTTATAGACCCGGAGGTGACGTACAGCTCAAAGTCAGAATAGAACCAGGTCCGTCTGAGCTAATAAACGGTGGACAACACCTGCGCTACCAGGTGACCTAACACCGCCTATCAATGCTGCACGTGGTTTCCCGGTCAATAACAGCCCGACTCTCGCCTACAAATCTGGACAAAAAAAGAAGAAAAAAGAAAAACTGCAGCACGACGCCGTACCCCTAAACACCTCTACGTCAGCTGCGGGCTCAACGTGCAGACGCAGCGCAAGTATAAATCCAGCTTTAACTATCTAATGTGCAGCTTAGAGCACCAAACATGTAGCTAACAACATGCAGAAGAAACGTACTTCTACTGAGCATTGGCAGGAGAATGAAGCACAAATAAAACCACTTAAAAAAAAAAAATCATGAAAGCTGTCTAACCTTTTCCGTTTGTGGTTAAAACTGGTACTCCTGGCTAAGATCTGCTCCTCTGACTAGTTGCAAACATGTGGTCTGACTAAATAGCGAACTGAATCCACTAAAAATACTTTATCCTCTTTATTTGTGAAGTTTACGACATCTTTAATGGCCAATTCACATCATCAGGTCCACGTTTTCTCTCCGTCCTCCACGGCGCATCACATTATGCTGCGTTCACGTGCACAGCAAATGTCTGACAACAGAATATCCTACTGGGAGCACTTCTGGAGCCTCATTAGTGTTTCTAGCATGAATTTGGGAAATGGCCCTCGTTTCTCCTGACTCCTGTTAATTGATATAAGTGTTAATCAAAATCAAATCAATGGATTACCAACGCCCCCTTAGAGCATGTCAACGCCCCCCTTTAAAGAATAAAACCCCCAGCGTCCCTTGATGGCCTGTGAACGCCCCCTGGGGGGCGGTACCGCCCTGTTAAGAAAAACTATTTTAAGGTTTTAGGGATGTCCATGAGGTGCTTTGCATTGACCTTTATGGTAGAATGTGGGTGTGTAGGGGGCGGGATATGAGCCAAATTCTCCTGCGCAAACTTCTAGAAAGAGTGTGATTTATAAAGGGGAAATTGCTTGAATTGCACGCCAGGTTTTATACATCCAAATAGTTTTCAGCGCACGCAAACCTTGGGATTTTAGGGCACATACACTTTTAGAAAAGATCCTGTGCACAGTTTTAGAAATGGGGCCCCTGGTCATCAGGGTTTAAAACAGCGAAGACATTTAAACTAACCTCAAATTTCCCCTTTTCTTTGCTAAACGCTTCAGCAGGTTTGTCCATCTGCTGCAGTGCAACTGTGACTGATCCACGTTAAGATCATTCGGTCTGAGCCCGTCTCAGTATGGCAGAATAAAACGTCCTGCATCTGACAGCTGCTCACGCCATCACACGTTCCAAACTTCCTCTCAGCGTCTGCACCAAACTATAAAAGACATCATCCCAAAAACTGGCATGACTGGCAGTAAAAACAATGAGCGAAGGAAGAGTATGTCGACTCATTGATTATTTTTGCCTGGCAACTGCATTTGCCTCCATAAGCTCTGCATTGGTTTTAATTCCCCACCACAATAAAAGCGCTGCCATTTGGGAACAATGAAGCGTTTCTGCTGCTCTCCTCTCCTCCTGCTGCTTGTCCTTTGATTTTGTGTCGTGCCTCCAGCCTGCGAGCACCTCCGTTCATATCTCCTATTTGTTGACTGTTGCTTATTGAGCGATGACTGAGGCACAAAGGCGACTGGGAACAATAGAGGGGCTCCACTTTGATGCTTTCATTACTGCATGTGGCTTTGGCTGGGAAAGTTATACATACATTACTGGCATTTTTCATTTCAGCTCCTCTTTTTGCTTTATTACTATCAGTGTTTCAAGTCTCCTTTTGAAGCACAATACAGAGCAGATACTCCTCAGAGAATTAAGTGGAGGTGTACACTACACATCGTTTCAGTACTTTGTTCCGTGAGGAGGAACCCAGAGATTTCTGTTTTCTTTCCTACAAGCTCAGAGCTGTAGTAACAATGTCTGTGCAGTGCAGATAGCCTACAGGTAACAAGGCCCATAAAAAGCTTTCCCTGAGAATGCCTTTGTGAGTGTGAGGAGGGAGGCTTTGCAGTATGGATTTGTAGGGGGGTGTAGGCAGGCTAGTGCTGTAAATAAGATGGTAAAAAAGTAGAACACAGGCGCACAGCTGCATCTGCATCTGCAGCGAGGAGATAAAGACAGCAGAGCAGGCCCAGGTCCAACGTGTCACGCTGGAAATCAAAGCCACGGCAGAAACTCTCAGCCGGCCCTAAACTTAGACATAAAACTCCTTCCGTGTGGATTTGGTCTGCAGATGTGTGTGTGTGTGTGCGCGTACGAGACGGTGAAGCCAACTCACATCCTGGTTGCTCATGTCCCAGTAAGGCCTCTCCCCGTAGGACACCACCTCCCACATGACGATGCCGTAACTCCACACGTCGCTGGCGGAGGTGAACTTCCTGAAGGCGATGGCCTCTGGTGCCGTCCACCGAATGGGAATCTTCCCCCCCTGCACACAAACACACACACAGATTGCATCAACAATGAAATACACCGAATCTAGAGCTGTGCAAAATATCAAATTTTGGTTTGAATTTTACCTCCAAACATTCACAAAACCAGTAATGTCAACATTAAAAAGGTTATTATTTAGATCATTTTGCTGTGTTACTCTCAGCTGTTTTATTGTGTTCAGAATAACATGCACTCTATGAGTCCAGGCAAATACCAGATGTAGATACGCTAAACACTCCTGCACAAACTGGAACCAACTTGGCACCTTTCTTGCTATATTTGGTGAGTAATCAAACCCCTCTAGCAAGTCTTTCACAAAAGCGACTAAAAGCAGATAAAGCGACTGTTGCTGGTGTTGCTGGAGACTGGCATGACAGCACGAATCATTCTGCCGCTTCTCAGTTAAAAGTAGTACTGTCATAGGCTCCATAGGTCCTTTCTACAGAAGTCTCAGGGGGCATTAAAGTATAGTCCGGGGGACTCGGTCCGATCGGGTAGGAAGTTTCATCACGTTTCACTCCTTCCTTTGGTTTGTGTTCCAACTGCACATTACTGAAGCGGACCAAACCGCCTGGACAACGTCCCACTGTTGAAAGACAACTTTCTTTTTTTTCAAGCTGGCCCGTATTTCGAGTTGTTTACGTGTGAATTTACTCACTGGTAAAATTTCTGCATCACTTTGATTCCTTTGGAAGATATTGTAGAGATAGGGCAGCCTCTCTATAAGACATTATCTGCAGCAAAAATCCTTGATTTCATCAATGCTTTAAGTAGAACGAACGAATGAACGATTGTCCTGTAAGTTCAGAGTTTCGCAAATTGTGTTTTTTTTTGTTTGTTTTTTTTTTTTTTGCCTGGGTAACAAGCTGCTCTTCTCAGTCGTACTATGGAAGCGCACATCGTGAACACGCAGCCCCGAAAAGTGTGTAGAACATCCTGATAACCAACGGAAAGCTAAATCTGGATGCACGGGACAATAGTACTCATTCATTCATTCTCCTTAATATTGGTGAAAATTAAGGAGTTGTGTAACAGTTAATGCCCTATGGAGGCTGCCCCGTCTCTGCCATTACATGGGTGAACACTGAAGGGCGACTCAACGAAAAATCTTCCAAAGGAGTCAAACTGCTACAGAAATTTTACCAGCGAGTAAATGCACATACAGACTCCTACAAATAAGGTCCAGGTTGAAAAAAAAAAAAAAGTTATCCTTTAAACAACTGCTGATGAGGGGGCGATGCTTTCCAAAACAACCAGGAAGAAGAAAACCAGGCTCCTTGATTGGCCAGAATCTATTCAAGATTCAAGAAGCGTTATTGGTCCTGAGGGACACTGCTGTGCAACAGCTACAATACAAAAGGAGGAAAAGTGATACAGTAGCTGTGTTTACATGCACAAACACTTCATCTATCTGATTGAAATCTTTCCGATCAGAGCTTCCAGCTGACGTGTTTACATGAACAGTGGAAAAGTGATCCGATTGGTTGTATTTACTTGATGGACAGATTTATACATTCGTAACGCTTTTTACAGGCGCAATGGCTCCTAGTTTGGAAGAAGATGGGTTTTCTTTTTTAAAATTTATAATCTTTTGACTGTCGAAATGCTCAATAATCCTTAATTCTTTAGGATTCTACAATAATGTTGCATTTGCTACAGTCCCGTTCCTTTTGCTTCCGCTGTTTATCCTGAATCTACTACATCTCGCAACCCCCACATGATTCAAGCATGCGCAGAGACAAAATTCCACGGAAATGATCAGAATGACTGTTTGCATGCTCATTTTTTCCTGCTGATCAATTATAAAAAGGGTTTAACCACCTCGCTCAATCAGATTGAAAATTCTCTCCGATTAAGGCCGATTGAATCATCTGACATGTTTTCATCTTTATTCTGATTGGCTTTTGATTGTCAATCAAAATTGCTCCATGAAAACACAGCTAGTGTAACCCTGGGCTAAGACTGAAAGTAATTTAGGAATAAAAACATGCTTAACGTCCAAAATTGGATGCTGGTCCTCCTGAAAGGAGCTACAGGCAAGATTAAGAAATGAAACTCGCGACTGGCGCTTCAGGTAACTGCAGCCACGAGCCAAGCCGTCACAGGAGCGTGCACAAACTGAAGCTTTAATGTTGTTTACTACGCTTTTTCTTCGTAGTTACACTTTTTAGTGTCTTTCAGTTGATCTGGATCGTTTGCTGACGGCAGAAGAATCCATGACTATCGCTTACAGTGTTTGAATTTACCGCGACCGTCTTCTTCCAGTATCAAAACTGTCGGGGATGTGGATGCAGCGTCATTTGACGTCACATCCGCAGGGCAGCGCGGGAAATTCGGCCACTGAATTGCAGCGCTTTATGCAGCACACAGCCTGTTCAAGGCAACGGAGAGAAACGTGGGTGGGCTCGTTCTTTTTGGTTTTTAACGCTTCATCACCCATTAGTATTAAAAAACTGGACATGCTTGTTTACCCGGAAAGCGGGTACAAAAAAATTGTGTAATTTAGCGCGTCTGAAAAGCAGGTGTTAACTGGCAGCTTTATGCACTGATGGCTGGAAGATGCTGCTGCAGGACTGCAGACATGCAGCATCGGGTCAAAATCATTTCTCATTAGGTTTTCATTATTTAATTCAATAACAATCAACATCACTGTTTAACACAGGTTATTCTAGACAGATGAATCAGAACATCTGCTGCTGCAGCATCATGGTAGTTGAAGCCGACATTAATAATGTCTTTTTCTTTTATTTGTTGCCAATGGCATATTTTTAAGTTAAGATGAGCTCCTGCTCCTCCTCTCCAGACCCACTTCCTCCTCTCCACACTGCTGCTCCTGCTGCTGCTCTGAGGTTGCTGTCCAGTGTGAAGTTACCCCCACCCCACAGAAAACTTAGTGAAAATAACCAGTAACGTAGCACAAACTATTGATACTATTTTTTACTGAGTTTTGCGTGGGGTGGGGGGCAATTACGCAGGTCCAGCACCTGGCATTGTGCCAAAGAGATCACTGCGTGCATAATATTAGACCATCTTCAACAGCATGTCCTTATCCACGTCCTTATAAACTGGCCTCTTCTTATGACCCACAGAGAAACCTGCTGCATCGTTTTTTATTTATAGTAATTATATTTATCTTATATTCTGTTTTTTATTTGCCTCAGATTATATCTCTGGAACTAATATCTCTCTATCAGGTTGAATTTCATTTTGCGTTTACCACATGCTCTTCTGAACTTTCCGTGGCTAAGCAACAGCACCTGCTACAGATTGCGTGTGTAATCTTTGTAGATCACCCACAAACGCTGAAGAGATGCAATTTATCTGCGCAGCAAAGAAATTAGCGGTCTTTATTTGGAATCTTTGTAAATCAGGGCCAAAGTGTGTTGCAGCAGGGAAACTCCTAATACTTGCAAGATTCCGGCCCTTGAGGACTGGAGGTGCCCACCTCTGGTCAAGACACCTGAGATGCGCGTCAGAGCAAAGTGCTGGACCCGGATTTTACTTTGCCTGTAACTTTGTACAATGGCAGAAGGAATTCAGGAAGCTGCTTGACTTTATTTGCTCAACAAGGCCAGAGAACGACGCCTCTGCGCCGTGTCTGGATTCATCAGATTGATTAGATCGTCCACGCCGTCTCTCTTTTGCAGCAGCAGTTCAAACTCACCATATGAGGCTTTAGAAGTTCTAGTTCCATTCAGTGACAAACACAGCCCCACCCCCGCTTCACCGTTCCCATGTTGATTCGTTGAATCGGGGCTCCATTGATGCTGGCTTTGTATTGTTGTGGTGCATGCGCTAAACCCCAAGTTGAGCAACTCAAATCAGCTGTTCTGGAACCATAAACTCCGAATTTCCTGTCTCAGAGTAGATCAACTCTGAGTTCAGGGTCACTCTCAGTTTGTTGAACCCGCTTTGTGAAACGGACCCCAGGTCTAAATAGAGGGCTCTTAGCAACATAGTAGTGATAAGCTTCTTTCAGACTTGCAACATGAGCGGTAAAGTCCATCCGCTCTTTAACCAGACTCGTCTTTTCAAACGTCTTTTCCTTTCCGACATCAGGAAATAAATCCGCACAGCCCCCTCTCCCTTCAAACAACGTGCCGCAACATTTCCGTTCTTATGACATGGAGACCAGCCTGTTCATGTCTGCTACATCTCCGAGGTAAAAGACTGGAATGCATGTCTGGATGGAAGCGTTGTAAAGGACAAAGTCAGCACTATTACCACTTTCCAGCGGTGATACCATGGTCTCATGACTACGCTCTTAAATATTGTTTTTAAGTGTCTGGGTGAATAAAAACAACTTATTTTGGTTGAACAATGTGCTGCATTGGAACATCTGTACTTCTTCCTTTGATGTTTAATGGCGTTGGCAAGTGACGTGAATTTACAGCAAACAACTGTGAGTGTGCGTCAGTACAGGCGGCGTACACCTGGATTGCACTCTCCTTGTGTTTTAAAAGACAGAATGATGTTCATACTGTGGTCAAGGTATGATGGAAAATGTAATGGCTTCATACAGTTACATTTTTTACCGTGGTATACCTTGAAACCGGAAACCGCCACATCCCTACTAAAGGGTAAAATATCCATCACAGTTTACCCCAAAAAGTTACACACTACTGTTCCTGTGATGGAGGTGGACCTCAAGGAGACCTGGAGAAGTTGTAAGGATTAATAATCTCTATATCGGCTGTAGACCCATAAATGTAAAAAGTGTAACACACTGATTTAAAATCTGACTTGTGAAAACTAACATCATATTTGTGTTACATAATCATGATCCCATTATTGACCAAAATAATTCCCAATTGTAATTTTTTTCTACACCCTCATATCACCCACCAGGGAGCTTGTGTAGGTGGGGTCTGCAGAGGTGTCATCCAGGAAGCGCGATAATCCAAAGTCGGAGACCTTGCAGACCAAGTTGCTGTTGACCAGGATGTTTCGGGCGGCGAGGTCTCTGTGAACGTAGTTCATGTCGGACAGGTACTTCATCCCCGCGGCGATGCCGCGCAGCATCCCGACCAGCTGTGTCATGGTGAAGCGCCCGTCATTCAGCTGCAGAGAGGGGGAGAGTGAAAAGTGAGCAAGAGAAACGATGTGAGGAAGAAGAGGATGGGACATGAGGAGAGCACCCGAGGGGAGGCAATCAGTCACTGAGGCCACATGAACATGACATGTGTCATAATGCTTCACGGCTGCGCCCGACACTCCCAGACAGCTGACCTTTTCACACATGCTGTCTGATTAGCTGATTAATTAGACTCTTTACTGTCAAACTAACACAGACTCAGCAGAATGACATCAGAGGAGCTGCAACACTGCACCCAAAACTGGATCATTTTCTCTGACTGACAAACTAGTGGCTTTGTTTGCATTTTTCTTGTTTATGAACCATAAATAAATGACAATGGCACGCCACTCACAGGCAGTTCTCCCCATGTAAAAGTCCTTCATTTGCAGAATCCCCACCCTCTTTCATTTTGTTAACATTTTAGAGGCATGAAAGAAATCTGAGATTAGGGCTTTCAGGGTTCATTTGGCCATTCTCCACATTAGCGAAGCGTGCCGCACACTGGAGATTAGAATAAATCAGCACCCCGACCTGAGAAAGCTCATGAACCTTGATGCATGTGGGAGCTGAAACAAATCAATGGAACATCAATATACAATTAAAAAATGGATGGAAGTTTCTACGAAACTGCGTGAAGCTGCGCTGCCAGGTTTTCTCTCATGACCTGAATAACTAATACAGCAGAATCTGGAACATGGAAAAAAAGAAAAGAGGAAAAAGAAAACAATTTTCAACATAATAATTTTTTGTAATTCTAATTTCTGGCTCCACAGTGAGAAAAACAAAACAAGACGTGACGGGGGGGGGGGGACGGAATAACTATGAACATGCTGATCTGAAGTGTGGATGGACGGACGGACGGATGGATGGATGGATGGATGGATAATTGGAAGGATGATTGGAAGGATGATGGATGGATGGATGGATGGATGGATGGATGGAGGGGGTGGATGGATGATAAATGTTGGATGGATGGATGGATGATTAATGTTGGATGGATGGATGGACGGACAGACAGACGAATGCATGGATGAATGGATGGATGGATGGA